>QEPC01004523.1:1636940-1648602 GCA_003113815.1 Sphenodon punctatus
TTTAGTGTTTGTAGGAGTAGGTCTGTGTACTTATTAGATAATCCATTTACTTCATAGCATTTAGAATAGTTAATAGCGGTTAGATTTAGTGTAGACAGATATATATAATATTAGATTAAAAAAAATAAGAAAGCCCCATATAAAAACCAAAAAAAAAATAAAGAACAAAAGAAAACCCAATAAAAAACCCAAAAACCATATAAAAAACAAAAAAAACATAACAACACTTCCCGAACGGCCGAACGGCCAAACCGAACAGCTGAACAGCCAAACCGAACAGCCAAACGGCCTAACCGAACAGCCTGTTCAGACAAGCGAACCGAACAGCCGAACCCGAACTCGGCGAGCGAACCGAACGAACGAACCGAATGAACGAACCAAACGAATCCGAACCGAACAAACGAACCGAACGGACTAACCGAACGCAGCCGAACCGAACGGCTGAACCCGAACCGCGATCTGTTCACCCATCCCTACTTCCTGCATGTACCATCTGTCAGCCTTGTATGAACAAGGGCTCACAGGGGAAACGTTCTCGGCTGCTGCCCCAGTGTTATGGAACTCCCTTCCCCGTTTCAGCATCTTCCAGAGGTGGTGTAAGACTTTCTTGTTTGAAAAAGCATTTGGCGGGCAGGAATAGGAGTGGGTTTTGACATGTGGTTTTAGGAAGGGTTGTGAGAGGGGAGGTGGTATTGGGTGGGTTTGGTGGGAGGTTGGGAGGTTTAAGGGTATCTTTTTATATGAGTTTTATTTATTTTTATTTTTTGTGAGCTGCTCTAAGCCTTTGGGAAGGGTAGCATATAAATTCAAATAAATAAATAAAATAGCTTAATCAGACAATTAAATAAAAAGGAAATATGCTGCCTCATTACCCTCTTGCATTACTAGAAGATAATATTTAGCTTATGGCAGCACCCAGAATCTTCAATTGAGAGAAGATTCTCCCAATTTGCTCATTTAAAAAAGTCATAGAAAAGAAGAAACATCTGTCCCGGATGGCTTTCCGTCTACAAACCACAAACAAAAAGAAGGGTAAGGAATGAGGATGTAACATACAAGCTAGGCATAAGGCTGGCACAATTTTGTTACTTACATGAATTGCTGCTGTTAATTTTTTTTAAAATAGGATGGGAGGTAGCAGGGAGGTAGACACAAAAGAGGAAAGAAGCAATTATTAGTATTATCTATATAGCACCAACAATGTGCGCAGCACTAAACAGTTGTAATTAGAGACGGGTTCCTGCCCTGAATGAAAGGTTTACGATCTAGGATTGCAGCACTCCAGTTGCAATGCATGACCGGCAAGCAGTATTTTCTAGATATCACACAGCAGCAACAATTTTCCACTGTGACTGATATTTGGTTTTCTCATACATGCCCATCATGGTGAAATAAGAATGAATCCAATTAGATCTTTGCCAGTAGGAGTCCCATAACATTATCTGTTCATTTACACTCACACACTTTCTCCCATAGTTGTACAGCAAATACCACATTATAAAAAAAAATTAAATGATTTTTAAAATTGAGCTTGGTCCTAACACGACGGAAAACATGTGTGTATAACATAGCCCTCTTACCACCCTATTCCTGCATCCTGACATACAACAGAAAATGATTCCCATCAGACATTTTGGCCCTTTACAAGCAGACATGAGTGTGTGGGGGGAAGGGGCTTGTCTCTGGGGCCACGGGCCACTGCCAGACATTTTGGCCACTGCCGCTGCAAGTGAAGTTGTGAAGCTGACGGGGGTGCGCTTCCCGGCTGCCCACCAGTCACCTGTTGGAGTGGACCCTGGGGAGGAGAAGGAGCTGACTCCCCCCCAGATATCGCCCTGCAAGATTGCGGTAAGGACACAATTGCAGCACCCGGGTTTCAGTCTACCCCTTTACACTTTGCTCCAATTGCCCTGGGTGCAGTGCAAGGGGGAAGGGCTGGATTTGTACAGCAAATCCTCTTCCTCCTCCCTGCGGTCCCCTCTGCTGCTACAGCTGCTCCTCCCCCTTTCCGGGCTCCACTCCAACAGCTGACAGATGGCAGTGGCTGTTGCTTCAGGGGCCTGATTCTTGCTGGCACCATGGCCTTCTCCATGGTGCTGGCAAACCTGTATTCAGGCAGAGCTGCTGGGAGCCTTTCACATGTGAGGCACCTTGTAGAAGCCCATTGCCCCAGTTAACCTACATGGAGTACTCCTTGTTTCGGGGTTGACACTGTGCGGAACTGCCCCAGCCCAACCCGGGGCAAACATCTGGCAACTGCCCTTCACATGGATGAGTACATCTGGGGCAACAGCAAGCCAATGTGGGACCCCTTGTCATGTGATAACACCATAAGTGATCAGGGTCTTGCTGTATGCTTAAAAGAGTGTATCAACTTTGGCTTGACATAACTCTGCAATCAAATGTACAAATCAAATTGTCTCGTATTTTCTTTGTCTCTGTTTTTTGTTTTAGTTGAAAGTGATGGACTTTAGTATTTACTTCTGTTTCATCTTTGTTTACTTTAGTATTTGTTCATCCTCGCTACCTGTACCTCACTGACATCACAGAGGCCATTTTTAGATGAGACGCTGCTATGCAGGTCCACCCATCCTCCACCCACCTGAGTGCCCATCTGAAGATGGTATGGGGGTGGGTGCATGCTCCCGTGGCCCACGTAACACCCACCCATGACCACTCACAGAGCACTAGAGAAAAAGCTGGAGTGCTTCATGTGGGGGCAGGCAGAATAGTGAATAGGGACAGGACTCCACGCATCCCCAACCTGTATGAACAGCAGCAGCCAGTCATGTCAGCTCAGCAGTCTACCATTCAGAGGTACTGTGGGCAGGGAAAAGGCCTTTGCAAGGCACAGGAACCGGTCAGGAGTTCTGGGAAGCCCAGTTTCCTCAGTGCTTGACTGGGACATATTGATATCAGAGGCCAGCGCAGTACGCTTCCTCCTCTCCTATAGACCATGACAGGGGGAGGGCATGGAGGCTGCCAGGGTGCCCACCCAAGGAGCTGCCCATTTGAACCCCCTCCCCACTCACTCCATGTGCTTGGGCGCACCGCAGCCTTCCCCTCAACCGCGCCTGTTTAAAAACAGCCTTAGTGGAGAAATGTAAGGATGTGCAAACACGGTTCGGAAGTTCAGGGTTCGGCCCGAACTCGGGGTGTTCAGACCATTCATGAACACCCCGAATCTGAACACACACACACCCCAGCCGAACAAAGTTCGGGTTCCAAAATAGTTTGGGCAGGGCACGGGTGGCAGGGAGGAACCAGGTTTTCCCTCCCCCCTCCAGGCTGCACAGGTGGAAGGGGCACCAGCGAGCACCTCCCCCCCACCCTGCCCAGTCTCATTAAAAAAATAATTAACCCCCCACCCCAGGGATCGTCCTACCTCATGGTGCCGGGGCTCCGGCCCTGGGTCCGTCGAGGCAGGTTCGGTAGCGGGTCAGGAGGTGGCAGCTCTCTGGAGTGCTTCAGGCTGCTACTAGGCCTTCTGGGTCAAACCAGAAGGCCTAGTAGCGGCCTGAACGCACTCCAAAGTGCCGGACCTGCCGAGCTGCCACCGTTGGACCTGTCACTGCTGCGGCCAGACCCAAAGCCCAACCTACCTGGTGGTGCTGGGACTCTGGCCCTGGGTCCAGCGGTGGCAGAAGCAGTGGGGGCACTCCAGAGCGCTGCCACCTTCGGACCCGCCACCAAACCCGGGGCTGGAACCCCCGCACCACCAGCTAGGGTGATCCCTGGGGTGTGGGTGTTTAAAAAAAAAATTACAAGGCTGGGCAGGGTGGTGGGGAGGTGTTACCTGGTGCCCCTTTCACCCACGCAGCCTGGAGGGAGGAGGGAAAACCATCCCCCCTGCCCGAACGGGTTCACCCCCCCGAATCTGTTCGGGTCGAACAGGCTGAATCAAACGGTTTCGGGTTCAGCCAAACCCTGAACGGGCCAAACACCAAACCCCCCTGGTGTTCGTACATCCCTAGAGAAATGGTTGGTGTAGTTATTGAGGTGCACACCACTTGTGCCAGTTGACTACGTTTAAAAAAACACTGTAGTATCTTCAGGAAGCAATCTCTACACTAAATAAAATAGTGCAATGAAATATAACAATAAGACAATGGAACCAATGCAGCCTTGCAACATGTATTTAAAATATTTAAAATACATGTTGCAGGACTTTGTCGGCTACAGTGTAGCCCTGCAACATGTATTTTTCATAAGATTCCTGATTTAAAGGGGAGGGTTGGTAATACAGCACACGGAAAGAAAATGCCAGAAGCGGAAGCGCCTGCACATTAAAGGGCCTGCTGCACGTGGAATGGAGCAAATGGCAGTGAGGGGACAAGGCAAGTCTGGGGGGGGCGGCTGGGAGGGAGCAGGGAGAATGTTTGGGGGTAGGCAGTCTGGGAGGTCTGGGTGAAGGAAGGTTGGGTGGGAGGGTCTCTGTGGAGGCTGGGTGGGGTGGGGTGGGGAGGGAAGAAGGGAACAGGGTGGGGAATGGAAGAGAATGGTGAGGGGGGGCAAGTCCATTTCTTGCACCTGGGCCCATGCCAACCTAGTTACACCCCTGATGTGATGAACATAACACTCCAGCTGAGGCCTAACAAAAGCTGAGTAGAGTAGCACAACGACTTCCCTTGGCTTCTGTTGATGCAGCTTAAGACAGCATTCGTTTTCTTTTGCAACAGTATCACAGTGCTGGCCCATATTCCATTTCTGACCTGCAACTACTCCTCGATTTCTCTTTGCTGTGCTAGTACCGATCCAGTTATCCCCCATTTTTATTTATGCATTTGGGGGGGGGGGGGTGTTGCTCTATGTGTATGACCTTGCGTTTGTCTTATTGTCCTATTTCATTCCACTATTTTTTTTAGTGGAGAGATTGCTTCCTGCAGATACTACAGGTTTTTTTTTAACCTAGTCAACTGGCACAAGCGGTATACTCCTCAAGAACTACACGAACCGTTTCTCCACTAAGTGATGTCAGCAAGGTATAGGTAGAGAAGGTGATGGTAAAGGAAAGATAGCTAGATGGTAGATTCATTCTATATTCCCTCATTCTTAACACCAATATTATTATTATGAGCAATATGCCAATGGACAGATATGACAACTGTTGGATTCAGCATGCCTTTAATTTGTCAACTGATCTTGTATAACTAGGGTTACCATACCTCCCCTTTAAAAGAGTATACGTATGAAAAATACATGTTGCAGGGCTGCACTAGAACCAATGCACCCCTGCACCATGTATTTTTGATAAGCGTCCTCTTTTAAAGGGGAGGCATAGTAACCCCGTGTATAACAAAGTTACCAATCCCTTTTGCAGACCGAGTTCTTTCAGTCAGACTCCTCTCCCATATTCTAGCATTACGCACAATACAAAAACAAGTCATTGAAACAATATGAACAACTGCTCAAGTCCAGACATAAAAGTGCACCTGATTTAATTTTGACAAATGGCTGTCCTTGTTTCATTAAGCTAGATAGCATAATTTTTAAATGCCAAGATGCTTCGTAAGGAAACATTCTGTGCTGAATCTTTAATTTTTTCAGCAGCAGCAAGTGAAAAATTGTTTTGATTGAGGGTTGCCAGAAATGAAGCACACTGAGGGCTCATCTACATGGCAAGTCACCATGAGGGCCAGCTTTCGAATGATCAGGGCTTGGGGAGGGCCTCAGGGGTTGGCGTTGCCAGGCTAGGGAGTGAGTGACAGACCCCACAGGAAGTACTGCTCTAGAGGCCTCAGAAACAGCAATTGTGGGGACCTCGAAGTGCCACTTCTGCCACTGTCATTTTAAGAGCCCTGGAAACACCACTCCTGAGGGGGCCCAGACGCACTGCCACTGCAAGCCTCGTAAGGGGGCGGGGGCTCCCATGGTCCTAGTGCAGGGATTCTGAAAGTGCAGAACCCAATCATAGGTCCCAGTCACCCTTGTGTAAGGCCAACCCTATGTATTAGAAATAACATAGTTTACTGTGTTTCACCTCAGCCTAAAGGGGTATTTGGCCCTGACTCATCCAATGCGCTGCTGCCTCCCCTCTGTGTTTGTGAACCTAACTGGTCTGTACAATAGCATACTCTTGTGGCGTGCCGGAGACACTACTTCCTTTACAATAAAGTTGTGGTGTTGTTTGGCATCCATCTTTGGGTCTCTGGGTATTTTCAGACGTGGCGCTACCACTGGTGGCCATGCTTTACCCTGGTGTGACCACCCATGGTGGTGTTATGTTTGTTCCTGCCTGCCAGATGTTAACTGTGGACAGGAGCAAACAGCCCCTGGACCATGGCAGGATTAACTCCGGGTTGTGCACTGGGTTCCCTGTCAACTTGCAACCCAGAGTTAGCCCTGCCATGGTCTTGGGAAGTCATCCCCAGATCAGGGTAGAATGGGCCATCACATATGATGGCCTGCTCTAACTACCTCCAGCTGATGGCTGGAGCTTTTCCAGGTGGGCATGGCGGCTGCAGTGGTGCCGCAGTCAGTAGCGCGAGAGGTAGGACCGTGAGGACCATGTCCTCACATTACCTCGGCCCGCCCCCTCCCCAGCCCCAGCCACCAGCACGTCTGTTCAGCGTCCGGGCCAGCTTCTGCCCAGAGTGAGGGCTCTCACCTCAGGCAGGATCAAAGTGTGGTGGCACCTAGCACCATCATGTCTGAAAATGCCCTCTGTCTCTGGCATGAAACCTGACAGGTGGTGTTCAAGGGGGCTGTCTCTGTGGCTGTGGTGGCCACCCTGTGAGACACCCATTTGAATAGCCACACACTCCACCTGAGTGGGTGCTCCATGGCATAGTCACTCAGAGGCCACAGACCCCACCCCATCGTGTTGCTCATTTAAAAACACCCTATTTCTCCTTTGTTGTCACAACTAGTGTGCTGTCAAAAAGCCTCTGCACCTGTCCCATCTGGTCCCACAGACCTGACTCTGGTTCTTGCCCACTATCATGCTTATTCTTCCACTTCCCTGCAATCTCACACAGTTTCAGGATTGGTAGGGCTAGTCTGCTCCCTGCTTATTAGCTGATGGGTGAGGACTGGAGCAAGCTAGTCCTGAAGGGCTACAGATAGGAAGGGCTGCACTGTTTCCTCAGCGTCAGTTCAAGTCATACCTAGTACAGGAGGAGAAATATTCCCCATCCTTAGGAGCAGGGGGTCCCAGGACTCACAGGTCCCAATGCCAGGTCCTACTATAGCACTACACACTGCTGCTTGTTTTGGCTGCTGCCTACCTCCTTGCCTTGGGCCTCTAGAAGTTTCATAGCAGCTGTCATATCCACTATTATCATTGTTCTGTAGTTTTGTCTATGCAGGGCTAGAAAGGATTTGCTCAGATTAGGTAACACATTTTTAAACACATGGTAACTGAAGGTTTGCATACATAATATTTTAAACACATTAGCTAACATGTTCTGGCTAGCACATGTTAAAATTACAATCTGGCTGTGAGCCCCCTGACTGTGGACACTACATTATGGTTTCCTATAACAGCTCCACCTAGGGTGTCTTTAGACATAACACTGTTCAGTGTTCTGTAACACAGTGTCCTACCGTTACAGTGTTTAGACATATCGTCAACACAGTGTTCACCCCAAACTCTGGAAGTGAACAACTGCCAGGTCTTGACAGTTTAATCAGTGTCTGGGGTGAACGCTGTGTTGACAGTATGTCTAAACACTGTAATGGTAGGACACTGTGTTACAGAACACTGAACAGTGTTATGTCTAAAGACACCCCTCATGGTTAAGCAACATATTGCAATATCAGCTTTTCATCACATCTCCCCACTTTTCTTTGTTTGCCTAAAACAATAACAGAAAACTGTAACATGAGTTATTCATCCCAAAATCCAACAGGCTTTCTCACAATGTGACTAGAACAGATAACTACTTGGTCATCTGACTGTCTATTATTTGTAATGATTGTCCCAGGCTGGTTCCGAATGTACGAATCTTCCACCTCTGGTTCTGATTTGACTGGATGTGGGACTTGCTCTTCAAACTGTTCATCTTCTGGAATGAACTGTAATTGTTGATGGTTCCTCCTAACATCTCAGCTGTTGGTCTCAATAGTATAGGATCTTGGCGATGTTTCTTTTTTCCCTCACAAGAGCTGGAGTTTTCCACTCCTTTTCTCCGTTCAATTTGACATATACATGGTTCCCCAGCTTCAAGTCTAGCAATTCTCTCACAGAATGATGTTTGTTATAGAAGCGTTCACAAGCTCTGTTACCCTTTTATCTAGTCTGGTTACTTTTCTCATGTCTGGCCACTTAGGTGCTAGATTCTTTTCCAGAACTGGAACAGTAATCTTTAACTGTCTTCCCATTAGGAGCTGGACTGGACTGCAGTCAGTTGCCGTTACTGGAGTTGCTCTATAACTCAAAAGAGCAAGTGTGACAGGTAAGAGCCACAATGGACCGAGATACAATTAAGAGAGGCTAAGATGGTCACTGGCTGAACTCAAAAAGGCTGCCACAGGAAGTTGGCATGTTTGGGGTTTGGCTCCTAGGGATGTGTGAATGGATCACAGTTCAGTTGTTCAGTCATTCGGTTCATGAGCCGGGTTTGGTCATTCAGTCCGGGGACCGGGTTCGGGTTCAGTCGTTCAGTTCGGTGGCATGTGGTTCGAGCATTCAGAAATCAGTTTCGGTCTAGGTATTGCGTGGTCCCGTGATCGCGTCAGAAACCGGAAACTGGAAATTCGAGTGTGTGCGGAGCTTGTGTGGTGAGACAGTGTGTGTGTTGTGACTGGCTGGCTGTTTGGTTTTGTTTGGTGTGTTTGGGCTGTGTTTGTGTTGGACTGTGTGTCAGTTTGACTGTGTTGGTTTGGCTGGCTGGTTGGTGTGGGTGACTGTTTGGCTGTTTGCTGTTTGAAAAAAAAATGTAGAGGAGGATTAATCGGGCCTGGGGAAAGGCCAAGGTGGCAGAGCCAGTGGAGGAGGAGGAAGAGGTTCCTGTCGCCGGACCTTCAGTGGTGGAGGTCAGCTCCTCAGCAGAGGAGCAAGATGGCACAGGAGGTGCTGCCAGGTTTGTAAACTTTTATTTTGAGGACAAGAAGAATACTATACTTTAGAGCGAGTTCACTGGCATGTGGGTGGGTGCGTGGGTGGTGGGCACTGACAGTCAGGCACAAACAGTGAGCATCAGCGGGTGGCAGCGGATGTCTGCCACAGAGAGAGAGGGTGTGGGGGGCTCTTCCAGCAGTCAGGCAAGAGACGAAGAAAGCACCCACCCAAACACGTGCCAGCCATCCCTAGCAAGGGTCTCCAGTTGCCATTGCCATCCCTAGCACCCCAAGAAGGACAGGATTTACATGTGCCAGCAAGGGTCTTTCCAGTTGCCATCGCTACTAGCACCCCAAAGAAGGCAGGATTTGCACGTGCCAGCCAGGGTCTTTCCAGTTGCCATCCCTAGCACCCAAATAAGGGCAGGATTTGCATGTGCCAGCCAGGGCCTTTTTGATTTGCACGTGCCAGCCAGGGTCACCATCTCCTGTTGCCATCCCTAGCACCCCAAGGAGGGAGGACTAGAGGCATCATCATAAATGCATTATATTACTTAGGTGTTGTTTATGTGTTCCTGTTTCAGAGAGGGTGAGGATGAGGAATCCAATGCTGGTGCCAGGAGCAGGACACCAAGGCGGAGGTCGCCAGTGCCACTCCCAGACAGTGGGAGGACAAGGTCTGATGTCTGATGGTGGCATGAGAAGGGTGAAAAATACGCCATCTGCAAGGTAAGGCACGGGGGCTGGAACAACAGGGAATTGATTGCTCTATGACCTGTTAGGAACGGAAGTCCCCTGCAGAGAGAGAAATGGCCACCCACCCACTTGTGGAGACAGAATGCAGGCAGGGCTTGACAGACCATTGGTCTGACACAGTATGGCACTTCTTATGTTCCTAATCTTTTTATGTTCTTTAATCTGCATCAGAAACTTTAAAAGGCACAGCCAGGGGACCACATCGGAGCTGATAGCCCTTGTTGAGAAACTCCATGGCAAGACAGTGAGGCAGCATGACTCTGGCATGACTGTGGAGCTGGAGCATCAGCACCAGAAGAAGTGGGGGAAGGCACGCCAGAAGGGACGCCATCAAATCCCTTCCCCCTCCTCCAGCTCTGATGTGGAGTCCCCCGGACCCCGGGAGTCTGCAGCAGCAAGGGCCTTTTGGGCCGAAGTGGAGAGGCCTACCCGGGACTTTGTAGATGGCCTATGGCTGCATGCAGCCACCATGGAGAACTGCCTGGTAGAAAAGTTCCAGGAGCTCGAGGTGGAGAAAAAGAAGGTGAAGGCATACTCCCAGTACGTCTCTGCCAAGAAGGACAGCCTGGAACTGTACCACCAGTCGGTCTCGAGGTGACATGCAGCCGTGGCAGGGGCTATGGAGTTTGCCTTGGCCCATGGCTATGAAATGCTGGCGCACAGGGTGCCTTCCCCTCGGTTCTGTGCTGCACCCCAGCTTTTGCCTTTCCCCCAAGTTCCAGGGGACAGGCCCAAAGACTAGGAGATAGACCCCTAAGTTAAAAGTTTCCTTTCTTTTTATATAGGTTTGGTTTTGGTTTTATAATGTTGCTGTTGTTGTTTAAAAAGTGTTCATAAAAGTTATATTTGTTGTTACAAGCTTTGTTTGACCAATCCAATCTTTTATCCCTCTGTGCTGAAGTTCTGGCAGGTGGCAGAATCTCATACAGCTTGTCGATCCCTACAAGCAGCACCTGGCACCACATATAGCGTAGCAGGTATTAACCCAAAGATGTGCCAGCAGCAGGGTCTCAACTTGCAGACACTGACAGCCCCCCAGGAAGCGCAGGGCTTGTGTCTGTGTGGGTGTGCCAGAGAGAAAGAAAGACAGGCTCCTTGGCAGCGGGCAGCAGGTGGCGGGTGCTGGTGGTCAGAGGGGCTTTTTTTTCAGCAGCTAGCTTCAGCGGGCATCGGTGGGTGGGTGCAGACTGCGGAGAAGTAGGCTGGTTGGGGGGGCAGGCCAGCGTGTGGGCACTGGGCTTTTGGATTCAGTGGAATGGAATGACAGCCCCCAGTGACTGGAATGATGGTCCCAGAATCTCATTGATGGTTTCTGGGATGGGCGGGCATGACTGATTCAGGTACAGTGGAATGACAGCCTATGGGAGTTGAATAATGTCCCTAGAATTAAGTGCATGGTTGGGCACACTTCATTCAATCATGCAATAGGTAGTAACAGGTACAGGAATGCACACAGGCAGGCAGGCACATATAATATATTGTGTGTTATTATTTTTTCCATCTCATTCTGGTAGGTTTGCTGGTGGATGTGGGCACAGATGAGAGCTCTCGCTGGTTCTGGCAGGTGGCAGGCAGCTTGAGCTGGATACACCTCTCCCCTCCACCCCCATCTCTCTCATTCTAGCAGGGAGCCTCTCTCTCCCTGGCCATATAATGCAGGTGACAGCATGGGTGGGATCATGTCTGTCTCTCCTTCTAGCAGTGGGGAGACTTTCTCTCTCTCTCTTTCACCATGAACAGCAGATTGCTAACTCATAAAGAAAAGGTGGAATGACAGCGCCCCATGAGCAGAATGACAGGGCACAAGAACCCTGAGGGTGGGTCCTGGCCTGGGGCTAGAGTGGCAGCAGCTTCTAGATATTGGACACAGCCCTCCCTGCCAGTAAAGTAGGCCCCAGAACCCTGA
>QEPC01004523.1:1675335-1695780 GCA_003113815.1 Sphenodon punctatus
CGGGGGGCCACGATGGAGAGGGCATTCTCGGTGGTGGGACTCGGCTGTGGAACTCCCTTCCGGAGGAAGCTCGCCTGGCCCCAAGCCTTTTAACATTTCGTCGAAACTGTAAGACCTGGCTGTTTGCCCAGGCCTTTGGGAGGGAGGGTGGGGAGGGAGGATTTTAGTCCCCTACCCATTTGTTTTTTGGTGTTGTCTAGCCCTGTTTTAATATTTAATATTTAATATTTGATTGTTTTAGATGGATTTTATAGTATTTTATTGTTTTAATGCTGGAAGCCGCCCCGAGCTGCATTGCAGGAGGGGCGGGGTATACATTTATAAAATAAATAAATAAATAAATATATCAATGCAGAGGATGCAGAGCTGGAAAACCAGCTCTGCATCCTCCGTATGATCAGCACCAACACCTCTTGGTTTAGTTTTCCCACATGACAAAAGCCACGCAGCATTTGTCTCTGTGAGATCTTACGGAGGCAAGTGGTGTGCATTCTGTCAGGTGGGAAAGCACCCTATAACTGTACAACACCAGGTACGTTGCTGATTGTAGCAGGGAGTCTTCCCAGGGCCACACGGGGCACTGGGGTCTCACTCACAGGAATTAGCTCACCCCACTGCCACACCTATTCAGCCCAAGCCTTGGCTGAATCCCCCTCTAAGGAAGGGGGTACCCTCCTGTAGGACCCAGCCCAGGCAAAGTCCAGAAGGTAACAAGTCCACAGTCCTTTATTAGAACACAATCCCTGGGGCTGCCAGCTCATCCACCTCCACCCTGCAGACCCAGGTCAGTCTCCCACAGGCTCAGGAGCAACCTAACATCAACCCCCAAAGTTCATCCAGCCAGGCCTCAAAGCCCCAGGCTCTGGCCAAGCCTTCCCCAGGCACGAGGCTCCCTCCTGGGCACAGCCTCTACCAGTACCTGGTTCTCCCCCGGGGGTCAAGTGTGCCACCACAAGCTCCGAGAAGAGCAAGGCATTTTTATTTATTTATTTATTTTAAATGTATATCCCGCCCCTCCTGCCCACAGGGTAGCCCGGGGCGGCGAACAACATTCATTAAAATAATATAAAATTTTAAAACAATTTAAAATACAGTATGTGGGGAAAAGCCCCCATCCCCATCCCTCCCCTCCCCCTCGTCAAAAGCCTGACGGAACAGCCAGGTCTTACATATACAACAAAACAGCAGGAGAGTGGGAGCCAACCGAGCCTCCTCCGGGAGCGAATTCCACAGCACAGGGGCGGCCACTGAAAAAGATCTAACATTGGTGGCCACCCGCCTCGCCCGGGGAACCTCCAAAAAAGGCTCCCAAGGACGATCTCAAGGGTCGCACGGGCACATGGGGAGTGAGACGGTCCAGGGGAGTGATAAGCAGGGCCCAGGCCATGAAGGGCTTTAAAGGTTAAAACCAGCACCTTGCACCTGACCCGGTGCTTTATAGGCAGTCAGTGCAGACCCCGGAGCACAGGTGTCATGTGCTCCCTGCGACGTACCCCCGTCAGGAGACGGGTCACGGCATTCTGCACCAGCTGCAGCCTCCGGACCAGCTTCTCGGGCAGCCCCACGTAGAGCGCGTTGCAGTAATCCAGCCTCGAGGTGATGAAGGCATGGATGACAGTGGCGAAGTCAGAGTCTGAGAGATACGGCTGAAGCCGCCGGACAAGATGTAACTGCTGAAACGCACTCCCCGCCACGGCCACAACCTGAGATTCCAAGCTGAGCCGTGAATCGAGGAGCACACCCAGACTGTGCTGTGTGTGCTTGCAAATGTAGATGCGCAGCGTGGTTTTATTTACTGTTTTGTTATGTTCTTGTTGTATTGTATCTTGTATTTTGACCTTACTATGGTATTTAAATTAATTATAATTTCCAATGAATTTGCAAAGGCCTATGGCCAGCAATAAAATCATTATTACATATTACCTGGTACTCCTCTTCAGCACCCTGGAGAACATAGAGTGGGAAGACCTTGTCAGGGAGATGTGGTCCCTTCACCTCCCAGGCAGAGACTGCCTTCCTCACTGCCTTGCTCTCCTTATATACAGGCAGAGTGGGCGCTCAGGCTTCCTTTCTTCAGCCTTAAAGAGCCAGTCTCCTGCCCACTCTGTCACAGGGTCTCTCAGCCTGTTTGCCTCACAGGCTGATCCCCAGCTATGGGGCTGGCTCTGCCATGCCCCTGTGCATGCTCAGACCTCTGGCTGGCCCAGGTGGCCCCCTTCTTAAAGGGGAAGCAGTCTCACAGGACTGCTCCTTGCTACACCCCTCTCCTTCAAGGAGACAGGTTTTTCCCAGAGAAGACTGGCTTCAAAGTCTAGCAGGGTGCAGCTTTTCACCATAGGGTCTCTTCCTGGGGCAAGTCTTTTTTGCAGCCCCCTCCCCCCCAAAAGTACCTGGCCTGTTCCTTCACAGGTCCCCCAGGCTTTACCTTTTTGACCCGAGCCCCATACAGTGCCCTCCTCTGGTTTCCTAGAGTCCCGTTACCTTTTTTAGACTCTCTACATACGTGTCCCCATTGCCTGCAACATAAGAACATAAGAAGTGCCATACTGGGTCAGACCAATGGTCCATCTAGCCCAGCATCCTATCTCCGACACTGGCCTATCATGGTGGCTTGGGAGAAGCACCCAACAGGTCACAATGGGGGATCCATTCCCTGTTGTTTTCCCCCAGCTCCCATCAAGTTCCCTGATCCTGTCTGGCTAATAGCTGCTAATGGACCCGTCTTCCAGAAACTTGTCCAAACCTCTTTTAAACTCAGCTAGAGTACTGGCCCTTACCACAGCCTCTGGCAGTAGATCCCACAACCCAATTATATGCTGAGTGAAAAAATATTTTATTTTATTTGTTTTAAACTTGCCACCTATGAGTTTCATGGAGTGTCCCCTAGTTCTAGTACTAGCTGAGAGAGTAAATAACTGCTCCTTGTTTATTAGTTCCACACCACTCATGATTTTATAGACCTCTATCATATCTCCTCTCAGTCGTCTCTTCTCCAAGCTGAAGAGCCCCAACCTACCAAGCCTCTCCTCATACGGGAGCCCTTCCATGCCTTGATCATTTTTGTTGCCCTTCTCTGTATCTTTTCTAGTTCAGCTATGTCTTTTTTGAGATGGGGTAACCAGAACTGCACACAATATTTGAGGTGCGGTCACATCATTGATTTGTATAGAGGCATTATGACATCCTCAGTTTTATTCTCTATCCCCTTCTGAATAATTCCTAACATTCTGTTTGCTTTTTTGACTGCTGCTGCTCACTGAGCTGTGGATTTCATTGTATTGTCCACAACCACCCCCAGATCCTTTTCCTGAGTGGTAACTCCTAGCTTAGTACCCAGCCTTGGGGTTTTCTATAGCATACGTAATGTCCTTGCCCTTGGACAGAATTTGGCCTGAAGCTAAAATGCGAATTAATGATTTGGAACTCTAATTTGAGCGTGAGCAAATCCAGCAACAAAAGGTCTCTGGGTTATACAGAGAAATAGGAACTCTTGGTGAGGGTGCCAAGTATTTGTCGAACCCCAGGTTACGTAATACAAGAGTCCCCCTGACTTTGGCGAGAATGAATGTTTTCCCTTCGGCAGTGATGAAGGGTAGAAGAGAGGCTTTGTCTTGATTGTAAGGTAGCACAGGGTGAGGTGGAAACTATGGGTCATATTCTTCTTTTTGTCCACAATATCATACATGGAGGGAGAGAGCTTTTCATTACCCCTCTCCTGGAAAATTTAGATCCAGGGAAATCGAAGGAATTTTTTCTGCTTGGGGACGGTGACAGCAATGTCTCAATAAAGGTGGCAAAGTTTTTGACCCTAGTGTGGGGAAAAAAACTTTGTAAAGGATGGGAAATATAGGAGAAGTATATAGTCTTCCCTTAAAACTTAAATTAAGAACTGGGGTTGGATTTGCTTCATGTTTGTTTAGGAGTACACAGGGGTCAAATGTGCCGCCATAATCCCCGAGAAGGGTAAGGTAGAATTCAGATGTTATACAGGGGTCAAGTGTGCCAGCACAAGCTCCGAGAAGGGCAAGGCATTTTACAGCCTAGTTGGAGAACTAATTAGGGGTGACCCACAAGGCTGTTTATTTAAATGATGGTTCCATGTGGAGGCGCTTAAAGGGGTAAATGTGTGGGATGAGACATAAGAGAAGGATAATTTCAAATGTATTCGCAATTATGTGATTTTATATTTTGTATACCAATTTATTGGATGTTTTGGTTTTGTACAATTTTATGTTGTTATGGCCAATGGCTAAAGCAAATAAATTATTTATCTATCTATCTAGTACCCAGCATTGTGTATGCATAGTTTGGATTATTTTTCCCTATGTGCATCACTTCGTACTTGTCCACATTAAATTTCATTTGCCATCTAGATGCCCAGGCACCCAGTGTCATAAGATCCCGTTGCAGTTCCTCACAGTTTACTCATGTTTTAACTACCTTGAATAACTTGGTGTCGTCTGCAAATTTGATCACCTCACTCTTAACACTTAAAACCCTTTTCCAAATCATTAATGAATACATTAAACAGCACTGGTCCTAATACAGATCCCGGGCTCTCACCTCAGCAAATGGACTCACGCAGCTGCAGCTCACCAAACTCCACACAAAATGACTGCCAACATTGGGTGCTGTTCCACTGCACCAGCAGGTGGCACTATGCCCACATTCTCCACCACGTGCTATAGCAGGGGGTCTTCCGTTCCCAGTGCCACACTGAATAGAATCCTCTAGCTGGCCCACACAGAGTAGAACCCTGCGGGACTCCGCACGTGAGGTCCCAGGGAGATGACGAACACTTCCCCAAGCACCACCCACTGAGTTCTCCTGGCCAGGAAAGAGCGGAACCATTCAAGAACAATTCCGCCCATCCCAGCATGGTCCTGCAGATGAGTTACCAACATCTCATAGTCAATGGTATCAAACACTGCCAACAGATCTAATAAAATCAAAAAAGATGATCTGCCCTGGTCTAACTCACGGCACAGGTCGTTGAACAAGGCCAAAAGCGCAGTCTCAGTGCCAAACCCAGAGTGGAATCTGGACTGCAAGGGATCAAGAAAACTGACACGATCCAGATGCCCTTGAAGCTGCCGAGCCACCACCCGCTTAATAACCTTCCCTAAAAGGGAAGGTTAGAGACTGGCCGGTAGCTGGCAAGGGAGTCAATTTCAAGCGGTTATTTTTTTTAGCAGAAGTCACACCACCGACTCTTTAAGGTGGCCTGGCACTCTGCCCTCCCTAAGGGAGGCATTGACTACCCCACCCAGCAATGGCCCTAATGTCTCATGGCTGGCCTTAACCAGCCAGGATGGGCATGGATCTAATTCACAACAGGTGGCTCTAATAGCCCCAAGGACATCTGCCTCATCAGTGAACGACACCCACTGAAACTGATCCCATAAAACTGGACAGGCTGGGACTTCCATTACCTCTGGTTCTCCCATTGCTGAAAGTGCGACATTGAAATCATGGTGAATCCAGGCAATTTTATCCACGAAAAAGTCGACAAACATGTCACAGCGAGCACTGGAAGATTCCAGTTCCAGGAGGAGGGAGGCCGGACTGACCAGCCTCCGCACCACCTGGAAAAGCTCAGCTGGACGCAATTTTGCAGATACTATGAGGTTAGCAAAGAATGCCTTCTTTAAAGAGGTACATAGTTGCATTTTACTGAAGAGTGTGTTTTTGATAGTGTTACTGATAACTTAATGAGAAAGTTATCAGTATTGTATGTAAGTAAACATATGGTAAATAGTTACTGGTTGAATTGATTAGTAAAACAAGAAGTTAATGATGCTACTATCATTCATTAATAAACTTTGTAAATAAATTTTCAAATTTAATTTACTCAAGACAAGTGACTGAATTGTTGGATCTTTGGGGAAAGAGTACTGACTACTGAGCCAAGGACCATAAGCTACTATAGTCCAACCTGTTGCATCACAGGAAGGAAAGAGGGCAGTGAGCCAGTCCCCGAGCCTCTTCTATAATTAACCTAGTCCCTGCCAGGGTACCTGTCACGGGTTTGGGAGTTCACACCCCCACTTTACCGGGTTTGAGTGACTCAGTTTCCCTTGCGCACAGTCCTCTTGAATCAGTTCTCTCTCTGGCTAATTCAAGTGTGCCACAATGAAACTCCTTTGTCACACAAGGGCCCGATCCTTCCCATTTACAGACTCTTTACTCTCTGGGTTCGCAAGAGCTTGAGGGCTCTTGTAGCTCACTTGTGTTCCAATATTAGACACTGCCACTTCTTCATAAAAGTTAAGAAGTAAGTTTATTGATTACATAAACAAGATAGTTAAACAGAGTGGTAACTAGAAATCAAAGGTAAACATAACGCATTCCTAACTTATACTGGTTGAGTTCCTAAGTTATTCATCTTACCCTAGCGAGTCCAGAAGTTCTGGTTTCTCAGCCATAAAGTGACTGGCTGGGCACTTGGCTTAGAGAGCGAAATCTGTCTCTCACTTCATGCTGTCCCCAGCCTGCTGAAGCCAGGCTGGTCTCTCATATGTAGATGCTCAAGATGGCTTTTGCAAGAAGTCTCCTTCCCTCTGGGATCTCTCTCCTTATATCTCCTGGAGGAAACTCCTCGTAAGTCCTCCTGGCTTCTAGAATTCCCTTTGTTCTCTTATTGGTTTCTGTGTGTCTCTTTGCACGTAGGCAATGTCAGCCTACATTAGCATTGTTAATGTCTCTGGCCATTCGTCTGGCCCCCCAATACACATTTTGGTATCTCTTTGTATTTTCTGTAGACCGGTGACGTGTAAGAGCCCTAATTCGAGTTGTACAGTTCTCAGAGTCAACATTACAAACATGTGGAACCTGTGACATTACATAGTGTACATGTATAGTAACATTACATACATGTGAAACCCTTGGCACCACACATTTACCAAACATGTAGCCCCGTGTTACACGTGTGTGACCCCATGTTTGCCCGTGACAGTACCTATCCCTTGAGAGATATCCATAGATGTGAGAGGAAAGAGGGGTTTCACATATGCAAAGTTAAAATAGCACCACATCTTCATACCACTCCCAGGAAGAGGTATCTCCAACTCTGTAGAGAAAAGACGATTTCCAGACATTTTGTATAGATACTAAATAAATACAGACCTCCAATTCCCAGACTGGATTAGGAGTAGGAGTAGTACTATTTACCATTCATATAGCTCTTTCAGTGTTCAGAGTATTTTGTTCTTGTGAGGGTAAACTAGTTAAGGACTGTAGAGGCCTAGTAGCTCCATTCCATTTTGGAACATCTCCCAGCATCAACAGATCAATCTAGCATTCAAATCTCTTGCTTAAAGGCAGAAGAAGCAGCTTTTCATAGAGAACTATGATTAGAGTCCCCGACAGTTTCTTAATAATAGCAGCTAGCTGTACAGCCACATTGTGATGCCTTGTCCCTTCTGTTCACACAGAGCAAATTAAACTAAGCCGAGCCAACTCCAGCATAAGAGCTTTGATAGTCTCTACATTTGAAGGACTGAAAATCTATTTTCATTGACTGGACAACAGACAGAAATGGTGACTCTGCAGCTGACGCTCGGAACAGTATGTAAAGTATGTGTGGCATCATGCTAGATGCTTTGTAGTCTGGCTTTGCATAGGGGAATTCCCTAGATAAAGACAACTTTAGTGACAAGTAAGATGAACTGACTGGAGAAAGTTTGAAGATTCTGGGTAAGAGAGGAGAGCCCCTTACTTCTGATGAAAAGAATACATTTTTAAGGCCAAAATCTGACTCTGCAGTGACTAATGTCTACAATTGTGTGTTTGTGGTCACAATTTAAACATTAGGAACATGCTTCCCTTACTTCAAAACAACCTCTATTCCTGGATCCTTCTGTCTTAAGAAAAATTAGCTCAAAACTAGATTAATTAAGAGCAAAGTAGAGAAAACAGAAGCCCATTCTCTCATCTGAAAGAATCAGAAAAATTTATCTTTGTTCTTATATTTGAGAAGCAACTAGCTGCAATTTTCACTTTGGGGAATTTTCTAAATCCCCAGTGATTTGCAAGTATCTGGAGCTATGTGTATGGATATTGATCCTATAAAATTTGTCGTGACCCTTCAGCTGAAGGCAAAAAGCTTCCTGTCAGCTTTTTACTCTATCATAATTTTTATACCACTGATTTATACAAAGTTGATCAAAAAGGCACATGAAAAATGAACAGACCAAGTACACTTGAAGAGCAGCATCATGCAGAGATCAGATCATGCTGTAACTAGTATTAATTTGAATTTCTATAACACTTAATCTATTAACCATTTACCTATCTGTGTTCAGAGTGCTTTACAATTCTTATCTAGTTCACTACCCTCACAACAACCCTGGGTGGTACTATTATTCCCTTTTTACAGATGGGAAACTGAGGCTGAAAGATACTGGGTAAAAACAGACATAACAAAGGTCCGCTGTGGCTCACTTTGGGTGCTCACCTGCACGTGTGTGCAGGCACCACCAGATGTTAGCCCAGGATTGCCCTGAGCCATGTCAGTGGTTAGCCTGGACTGTGACCTCGGAAAACCTCCAAGGTTACAGCCCAGGCTAAGACCCGCCCACCCAAGCCACAACAGGCTATCACATCTGGTGTGCGCCGGCAACCCGGCCCAGGTTAAGGTCACCATGGTTGGCCATCATGGCACTGAGTGCAGCAGGGGGGCAGAACCGACTGGCTGCACATTCCTGGTTCTCCCTGACGTCCCCGGGTCATGCAGGCAGCGGAGCAGCATGCACGTTTGTTCAGTGCCCCAGCCCAGATCACGTCCACCGCAGTTTTCCTCCCTGGGCCAAGCTGCCGCCAAATTGTCGTCATGTGTGTTTCTAACGAGTGACTTGCCCAAAGCTACCCTGTGAGTTCATGAAGGATTTTAACCTTGATCACCCAGATTCAAGTGCAATACCAGGTCCACTAGGCTACACTAGCAAGTCAAAAGAGTCTCCTCTCCAATCCCTGTTGCTGGTGATTTCTGGCCCTTTATACACCAGCCCTGAGAAGCTGCCAGTGGCACTATAGGAGTACAGTAATGAAAGAGAAGGAGCAGTTGACTCATTGTTCTGGAACGGTTTCCTAGAAGCCCTGTGGAAGCAATAGTGAAGGCAGCTGGTAGATCCAGGACTTCCTGCTACTGGTGCTGACTTCTGAGTTGCTAAGGAAAGGCTGCTGCTAAGTGGTTGAGGTGAGGGAGAGGAAGTTTTAACACTGAGATAGCAATGAAACATTCCTTCTTTGAATCTTAGAGTTCTTCCTTGTATTGAGTTTTTAACTGATGTTTTACCCACTCTATTTTATTCATTAAAATGGCTTCTGCTTCTATAATGGGAAAGCGTAGAGACCCTCCACTGCCAAAAATACCACCACTAAATCCCATAGATGCTAATTAAAGTCTATTCTGCCTTGTGGTATAAACGTCTTTTTCACATTTCAAAGCTGTTGAGTTTAAAATCATATTAGAGTTTTACTTTCACTACATTTTAATTATCTTTTTTCATCTATTCAAATGAAGGTTACTTTCCCCCTCCCCCCCCCTCTTCTGAGGGGGCACCCAAAATATCTCATGTTCAGAAAAATCCAATTAAAAGAACGTGTGGGGCCCACTTGATCAATGGAGTTGGGCCAATGACACAAAACTGAGTTTGCAGCACAGTAACTTTAAAGCTGCTATCTTCAAAGAGAGTTGACTATTTAAATTTTCTAATAAAACAAGATACGTGGCTAAAACTAAAAAAGATTAAGACTGAATAGGAAGTGCTCCGCATATCTGAAAGACCACTTCCTCCCCTCTGTTCTACTACAGTCTTTGAGGTCAATCGGGGGAGCACCCTTGCAAGTACTGTCACTTCCCCAAATCTCTATGGCATAGCATGCAGAGAGGCTATGGAATGCCTGTCCCCTGGAGGTTTGTCAGTACCCAGGCCTGAGCATTTTCCAGAGGCAATGCAAGACCTTTTTATTTTAGCAGGTGTTTAGCAGGCAGGGAGGACTGGATACTTTGGGGGATTGTTCTTATTTATATATTCCTATTCTTATATGTTTTATATGTTGTTACCTGTCCTGAGCTTTTGCCAGCTCCCCCTGCTCTAACCCATTAGCACCACTCCTCTCTGAGACAACCCAGGAGTCCTGGTTCCCAGATCCGCCTTGGTCTAACCTACTAGTTTACAACCCCCTAACAGAGAATCCAGGACTCCTGGCTCCCAGCCCCCACATACTCTAACTCACTAACCCCCCACTCTCCTCCTAAAAAAACCAGGAGTCCTGACTCCCAGATCCCCCTGCTCTAACCCACTAGTGCTCAATCTCCTCTGAGAACAGCCAGGAATCTTGGATCTCAATCCCCACCCCCCACTCTAGCCCACTAGTGCCCACTCCCCTCCCAAAGAACCCAGGAGTCCTGGCACCCAGACCCACCCATTCTAACCCACTAGCTCCCACTACTCTTCCCAAGGACCATGTGTTCATCAACACTAGTAGGGATGTGCAAACAGACCAGAGTTCAGATGTTCAGCCGTTCGGCCATTCAGACTAAAAACTTAGTTCAGATTCGGTCCCGCAGAGTTCGGACCCCCCCGCCCCAAAAACATTCTGACATTTCGGTCCCACCTGGAGGCTTGGGGTGCTCCAGGGATGCCCATGGGGGCATGGCAGGCCATCGGAAACACAGCAGCAGCAGAGACCGGGTAGACAGGCTCGGTGTTTGACCCCTGGGGGTGCCCATGGGGGCATGGCTGTCCGTCTGAGACCCAGCAGCAGCAGCAGCAGAGGTCAGGCATTGTAGGCTGGCTGTCATCGGTGGAGCAGAGACAGAGGCCCGGCCAGGGCTTGGTGGCTGGCACCCCTACTTGGCCAGGCATTGCAGGCTGGCTGGCATCGGTAGAGCAGCGGCAGAGGCCCAGCCAGGCCTCGGTAGCTGGCACCCCTACTTGGCCAGGCATTGCAGGCTGGCTGGCATTGGTGGAGCAGTTGCAGACAGTGAAGTGGAATGACAGCCCTCCCTGTCTGGAACATAGACCCCAGAACCCTGATGGTGAGTCCTGGGGCTGGAGTGCCTGACTGTTTCTTGATGACATTGAATGACAGCTCTCTGTGAGCGGAATGATGGCGCCAGAACCCTGATGGTGTGTCCTGGGACTAGAGCGGCAGCTTCTAGATGATGTGAATGGACAGTCCCCCCATGCATGTAACGTAGGCCCCAGAACCCTGATGGTGGGTCCTGGGGCTGGAGTGGCTGTTTCTTGATACGGTAGGATGACAGCTCCCTGTGAGCGGAATGATGGCCCCAGAACCCTGATGGTGGGTCCTGGGACAGGATTGGCAGCTTCTGGATGATGTGAATGGACAGTCCTCCCTGCCTGTAATGTAGGCCCCAGAACTCTGATGATGGGTCCTGGGTCTGGACTAGCTGGCTGTTTCTTGATGCGGTGGATTGAGGGCTCCCTGTGAGTGGAATGACGGCCCCAGAACCCTAATGGTGGGTCCTGGGACTAGAGTGGCAGCTTCTAGATGATGTGGAGGGACAGGGCCCCCCCCCATCCCTGTAACGTAGGCCCCAGAACCCTGATGGTGGGTCCTGGGGCTGGAGTGGCTGTTACTTGATGCAGTGGAATGATGGCTTTCTGTGAGCAGAATAACGGCCCCAGAAACCTGACGGTGGTCCCTGGGGCTGGAGCTGCTGGCTGTTTCTTGATGCGGTGGAATGACAGCTCCCCGTGAGCGGAACGATGGCCCCAGAACCCTGATAGTGGGTCCTGGGGCTGGAGTGGCAGCTTCTGGGTGACGTGGATGGACAGTCCTCCCTGCCTATAACGTAGGCCCCAGATCCCTGAGGGTGGGACCTGGGGCAGGAGTGGCTGCTTCTTGATGCCGAGTATAACGCCTAAATCTATCTAATCTAATCTAAATAAATGAAACTATGGAGGTAAATGTGTGGAAATGGGTGAAATAGGAGGAGGATGGCAATGGATTGGGAGGAACACAAACTGCTGGGAGAGGGAGAGTTCTGAAAACACCTGCTGACAGGATCAGTAGCTAGCTCAGAATGATATGAAAGGGGGGGGAGGGCAATGACTTTTGTTACTTGCTGCGCCCGCCTCCCCGCAAGCCCCGTTGGCTCCATGCAGTCTAGCCCATGGCCAATCGCAGACTGCCAAGCCAGTGGTCTGAGGAAAAGAGGTATGGTGATTGGGCAGGCTGACTGCTAGTCCAAGCCTCTCCACCCCTCTGCAGCTGACCCCCCTCCCTGGGCCTGCCAGCCAAGGTTTTTCCTGCCCAAACTCATCTGAACGGGCCTGAACTGTCCGGGGGTTTTGGCATTTGCTTTGGCCATTCTGTTCGGCCATCCAAACTGGTTGAGTTTGGCTAGAAGCTACACTGTTACAATACCCTCTATGTGGGCTGCCCATGGTGACAGTTCAGAAGCTGAAGCTAGTGCAGAATGCACCAGCCCACCTCCTTACTCGGATGGGCCAGAGGGAGCACAACACCTGTGTTCTGAGCACTGCACTGGCTGTCTATTGTCTGTCAGGGCTGGGTCTTGAACCCTCAGCCCTGCGGGACTGAGGAGCGCTGCCTTAATGGCTGGTGCTATTTCAGGCTGGTTTAACAGCCCCCTATTCCTTCCTGTGTCTTCCTTCGTGTCTCCACCCCCTGTGTTGCCACGCCCTTCGCCAGCTGTGCCCTTTTCCCCCTAGCCCTGCCTCCCAGCTTCCTGATTGGCCACAAGGTGTATTTAAACCATAGGCTCAGCCAAAGGAAGCTGTGGGAGCAACTGCTCTTACCCTGTGTGTAAGGGCCTGTGTGAGACCGTGTCCATCACCGCCGTCGCCGTCGCCGTCGCCGTCGCCGTCGCCGTCGCCGTCGCCGTCGCCGTCGCCGTCGCCGTTATTGGCTTGGTTACAGTAAATTGGGAGTTTGCAAATAACAGGTGCTTAGCAGGAGTTCATAAGGGTAGAGCGGAAGAGGTGGGTTTTGAGGAGGGACTTGAAGGTGTGGGGGCAAGGTGGACACGGGCAGGGAGGGAATTCCAGGCATGTGGGGCAGTGAGGGAGAAGGGATGAAGGCAGTTGGGGGAGCAGGGAAGGCGTGGGAGAGTGAGGGAGGGGATGGAGGAGGGGCAGAGTGCTCAAGCAGGGGTTTGGAGCGAGACCAGGGCAGAGAGGTAGAGGGGAGCGAGCTTGTGAAGGGCTTTATAGGTGAAGATGAGGAGCTTGTGCAGAATACGCTCGGGAAGAGGGAGCCAGGAGAGAGGAGAGGCTGCACATGGTCAAAGCGATGGGCTAGGTGGATGATCCTGGCAGCAGAGTTTTGAACAGAGATAAGGGAAGAAAGGTGGAAGCAGGGAAGGCCAGCGAGGATGTTACAATCGTCGACGCGTGAGATGACTAGGGCGTGGATGAGAGTTTTGACAGAGGAGACAGACAGAAAAGGGCAGATCTTGGCAATGTTTTGAGGAGGGACAAGCGGCAGGATTTGGCAACGGAGTCAATGTAGGGTTTGAAGGTAAGGTGTGAGTCAAAGAGGAAGCCCAAGCTGTGAGCTTGGGGGTTGGGGAGGATGGAGACGAGGTCAATGGCAATTGGCAGAGAAGAGGGAGAGGAAAGATAAGAAGTTTAGTTTTCGCCATGTTCAGTTTGAGTTGGCATTGAGACATCCAAGTGGAGATATCGGAGAGACAGTTGGTGAGACGAGCTTGAACAGAGGGGGAGAGGGAAGAGTGGAGAGAGAGTTCTGTGTCATCAGCGTATAGGTGGTATTGGAAGCCATGGGAGGCAATGAGTTTGCCTAGAAATTGGGTGTAGATAGAGAAGAGTAGCGGGCCAAGGACGGAGCCTTGGGGAACCCCAACCGAGAGGGGTAGGGAGAAGGAGGGGGAGGAGCTAGGAAGAGATACATTGAAGGAGCAGTCAGAAAGGTAGGATGAGATCCAGTCAAGGACAGAGTCTCGGAATCCAAGGGACTGAAGCGGTTCAAGCAGGTGCGAGTGGTCAACCGTGTCAAAGGCAGCAGAGAGATCAAGGAGGACCAGAATAGAGTAAAGGTGGTTGGATTTAGCCACAAGAAGGTCATTGGTGATCTTAGCAAGAGCGGTTTCAGTGGAGTGAAGGGGTCGGAAGTCAGATTGGAGTGGGTCACGGGAGGAGTTGGCAGAGAGGAGGTCGAGGCAACAGGAGTAGACAACCCATTCAAGGAGCTTGGAAGCAAAAGGGAGGAGCGAGAGAGGATAGTAATTAGAAGGTTCAGAGGGTTCCAGAGTGGACTTTTTGAGGATGGGGGAGACGGTGACGTGTTTAAAGGCAGAGGGGACAGAGCCGGTAGAGAGGGAGAGGTTGATGGTGTGCAGGAGGGGAGGGTGACGGTGGAGGCAATGGCGGTCAGGAGGTGGGAAGGAATAGGGTCGAGCTGCCTCTAGTGTGCTGGATTAGATGACCCTGGAGGTCTCTTCCAGCTCTGGAAATCTATTATACTTTTTCCATCTTGACTTTTCCTGTGCACATGCAAAATTTTGACTCCACTATTTCCTTCTTCCTGGTCTTTATTTGGATGTTGTTTGATTGATAGATATGTGCAAAATGTAGAGATGAAAAGAAATAGGCATGTCACTCAAAAAAACTGCACACGTCTAACAAGTTTATTTTAGTCATTTTAAATAAAATCTAAAGAGACAGTTGTTTAAAGGGCTGATCTCCAGCTCACAGTGAAAATAAACTTTAAAAACATGGAAGGATGTGTGCATGTGTTTGTGTGGATGCTCCAGTGAGCTATGGGGGTGGCAACTGAAGATAGTGACAGAACCAAGAAAAACATTTTAAAATAGATACAAGGTCTGCAAAAAGGGAATGGCACCTAATGCAGCATTTATAAATAATATCCATACCACAGAAGGCATGTTCCAGTCAAAATAATTGATGTTCCTTTGAGAGTTTAAGATTGTGCTGCTGGTTTTCAGGGGCCTGAATTTATTCAGGGGCCTGAATTTATTTATAATCAGGACGTATACCATTATTGAATGGTATAAGCCCTGACTATATTCAAGACCTGTTCCTGGAGCCTCACACTGATGGTTATCTGCACTCAGAAACCACCCGCTGTTTGCGGATCCCACCATTGCATCCTAAGTTGGTGGACAATTAATTGGGCCTTTGCTGTGGTGGGCCCCATAGGGTTGAACTCTCTCCCTCCATATGTTTCTCTTAGTTCCTCCCTCTTTACCTTTAAAAAGCACCTGAAAACTCATAGATACTCTAGATGCTTTTAGCATCCACTGCCAGTTCTCCTTAATATAGTCTCTCCTCCCTCTTTACCTTTACCTTTTTAATTGATTTTATATTGTTTTATATTTTTATGATTGTAAAGCACTCTGAGTGCTATTTAAAGGCAGGGGAGCACTATAAAAATAAAATTATTACTATTATTTATGGTCACATGTATTTTTGCATCAATCAGAATGAGGACTGTCAGGACCTGGTGGGATTTGAACCAGCATCTCTTGGTCTCTAGTCCACCATAACACTTCCCCAGTTTGACTGTTCACTTGCCTTCAATTCTGGATGGGGTGATATAACAGACTTATCACAGCTGTACGTACCATGCCCCTTGCTCACCTGACTGGCTACTCTCTGGAATAAAAGATCATTCAAGTGGAACAAGAAGTTGGATGGAACAATTTTAGGTTTGTATTTCCTAGGGATGTGCAAACAGGATGGAGTTTGGCTGTTCAGACGTTCGGCCGTCCGGGCTAAAAACTTAGTTTGGGTTTGTGCATTCAGTCCAGCGGAGTTCAGACCCCCCCGAATGTTCTGAATGTTTGGTCCCGCTGGGAGGCTTGGGGTGCTCCAGGGACCCCCAGGGGGGGCCTGGAGCAGCATAGCAGGCCATTGGAGACCCAACAGCAGAGACTGGGAAGGCTTGGCACTTAGCACCCCAGGTTGCCTGGGCAGGCAGGCTCGGCGCTTGGCCCTGGGGGTGCCCGTGGTGCCAGGGATGGCCATCTGAGACCCAGCGGCAGCAGCAGCAGAGGCCGGGAAGGCTTGGGGCTTGGTGGCTGGCACCCCTACTTGGCCGGGCATTGCAGGCTGGCAGGCCTCCAGTTGCAACACTGATGCAACACTACGAGTGGAAATCTCCAGATAGATAGATAGATAGATCCTAAGTTTGGGACTTATTATTTCTAATATTGGGTCTTTAATATTCTTGCCTGGTGTATTATCCATTTTTGGAGGTAGTGTATTTGGAGGCACATTATTGAATGGGATTGCTTTTGTTTATAGGGACCCTTTCTTGGTTATCTTAAGTGGTATGTCTACAATGTATTTTACTTTAAAAGGGAGGATGTTTGTGGATTGTTGTTTATACAGGGTTCAGAGTGGGGATTTTTATCTTGTAGGTCTTCAGGTAGCCCAATGCTCAGCAGAGGAGAACTTACCTGATCTAGAAGTATTTATGTCCTCGAAGTGGCAACCCCTCCATCTATCAAATAAGGGCTTTGGACTTACTTGAACTGGAATGTAAGGCATTAGGAATAAGAGACGGTTACATCGTGGAAGTTATACCTCCGCTACAATGAGCTTTTTCAACTGTATTGGGACCTTCCTCTCCCTGACAGAGCACCTATCTACCCTCAAGTATTTTGTAAATTCCTTTAATTATGTGGTTCAAACAGAGGCAATATAGTGTAATGAGACCATATGGTATCAATTATTGTGATGGTCTATAAAGCCTATTCTGCTATAAGGGTAGCTATCTAGCTGCTGAGGTTTTTTCTGGAGATT
Source organism: Sphenodon punctatus (assembly GCA_003113815.1). Lineage (NCBI taxonomy): Eukaryota > Metazoa > Chordata > Lepidosauria > Sphenodontia > Sphenodontidae > Sphenodon > Sphenodon punctatus. The sequence continues at coordinate 1,692,120 of QEPC01004523.1, forward strand.
TCCACTTGTAGTGTTGCCTCAGAGCTGACGGGTGAGTGTTTTGGTAAACTATAATAATTTTTATTGGTCTACTATCTTGATGTTGAATAGCTAATTGACCAAATGATTAAATTTACTCTATTCCAACAGATGAACCCCATGTTCTGATGCTACCCTGAGTGCTGTTGAAAATGCCCGTATAAGGGGTTAGAAACACATTGTGTTCAGCACTAATTTACTCTGTTTAGTTTATGTGGATATCTTGAAATGTGGATATCTTGGAATAAGACTCAGTTACCTGTTATTATTGATGTATACATTTCTCTGCAGCTAATGTACTTTTGAGACAATGTATTATTCTACTCTCTTTGGCCCTTTGGGACTAACACATGGTTGTGCCTGAGGCAAGTGTAGGTACCCAGTATTGCCTTGGGAGTAGCTTTTAACTGCCTGATTAGTAAAGACAGTTTATTTTAAGCCTCTGTTTGTTTGAGGTTTTTCAACCTTGGTGCCCAGCCATCATTCCGCTCACAGGGAGCTGTCATCCTACTGTATCAAGAAGCAGCCACTCCAGTCCCAGGACCCACCATCAGGGTTCTGGGGCTGGAGTGGCAGCTTTTGGATGATGTGGATGGACAGTCCTGCCTGCCTGGAACGTAGGCCCCAGGACCCTGAGGGTGGGTCCTGGGACTGGAGTGGCTGCTTCTTGATGCAGTGGAATGATGGCTCCCTGTGAGCGGAATGATGGCCCCTGAACCCTGATGGTGGGTCCTGGGGCTGGAATGGCAGCTTCTGGTTGATGTGGATGGACATCCCTCCCTGCCTGGAATGTAGGCCCCACAACCCTGAGGGTGGGTCCTGGTACTTGAGTGGCTGCTTCTTTATGAAGTGGAATGATGGCTCCCCGTGAGTGGAATGACAGCCCCAGAACCCTGACGGTGGGTCCTGGGACTAGTGTGGCAGCTTCTTGATGAAGTGGAACAACGGCTCTCTGTGAGTGGAATGATGGCCCCAGAACCCTGATGGTGGGTCCTGGTAGTAGAGTGGCAGCTTCTCAATGAATTGGAATGACAGCTCTCTGTGAGCGGAATGATGGCCCCAGAACCCTGATGGTGGGTCATGGGCAGGGCCCCGAGGGAAACGCAGGTCTGCGATTCGCAGATTTCCCACAGAATTCCCCTCCCCCCATGGAATCTCCTGCCCCGCTTACCCCAGTGCAGAATTTCTAGCCTGTGCTGGGGAGACACGGGCAGGAGATTCCACGGAGGGAGGGGGATGAACCTCTGGGCTTCCCCTCCCCAGCCTCTCCAGCTGCCAGGGCTTGCCTCTCCCCCTCCCCAGTTTAGAAGTTAATTTTAACTTAGCAGTGTCTGTTGGCAGCAACAGCCGCTCCCCTCAGTGCGCTCATCTCCACCCAGCTCCAGGGACTCTTCGAGCAGTGCAGCCAAATGACATTATCTGGCTGTGTTGCCCTGAGAGTCCCTGGAGCCGGGTGGAGATGAGTGCGCTGAGGGGAGCGGCTGCTGCCACCAACAGACACTGCTAAGTTAATTTTAACTTCTATACTGGGGAGGGGGAGAGGCAAGCCCTGGCAGCTGGAGAGGCTGGGGAGGGGAAGCCTGACCGCCCCAAGGAGGAGTATGGGAGGCGAGCTAGGTAGGGGCTGGGGGAGAGGTGGCACTGGGTAAGGGAGGATGGTAGAAAGTGAGTGGAGAACCAGGGGCAGGTATGGTTGGGAGGGATCAGAAGCTGAGAGCAGGGAGAGTAAGAGGTAGTGAGGGAGGAAGTTAGCTAAGGGGTGGGGGAGTGGAAGGAAGATTTGCGGCAATGGTATGAGGTGAGTGGAGGGCAGAGAGCAGCTGGATGGGTGGGAACCCGAAGAGGGTTGGGGGAGAATGCGTTTGGGTGAGCAGGGGTAGAGTGAGGGGACAAAGGATGATCATTTATTCTTCTGACCACTACCTATCTATCCAACTTAAAACAGCCACATGGATAAATGATCCCCTACCACTGTGTGTGGGAATTAGTATGACTAGGATGAGGAGAGGTGATGAAGGCTGGCATGAGGGGAGGGCAGGAGTTGGGGGAGAGAAGAGACCAGTGTGAGGGGCAAGGTGTTTCGTTTTGGTTGTGTGTTGTTGTTTTTTTGAAACACTGGATTAAGTCATTACTTGATAGTTAAAACATTCTCTGATGAGCCTCTATCTCAAGCTAACTGCACAGAAATATGATTTGAAGGTTCGTCTGAGTCTCTAACTCGGAATCACCCCACTGTGTCACCCATGTCAGATATCCATACAAGCACACAAGATTTAGTTAAAAGTATCTTAATTTGTAAATCAAAATTAAGATTAGATACAAGAGTGCAATATAATAAAGGAATAAAAAGATAATGTAATTCTACCTTATTTTGTGAGTTCTAAGCTAAAGTCTTATTCAGCCTGTATTCACGTTTAAAGGTTCATTCTCTCAGCCCTGGTGCTGAGGGTTGGGTTCAGTCTTTTCTAGCAAGTTGCAGAGTCAGTCACTTCCAGGGTGATTCTCTCTGTCTCTGATTGCTTCAAATAATTTTTAAATGGCCCTTCCCACCACTTCCAGGACCAGGACCTTCTCATGTAGCTCATGTCCCCCCATGTCTCCCAGTCAGTGGTGTAGTGCTAATTTTAAAAGTGCAGGAACTCTTCATGAGAGCCCCCCCATCCCCAAAGCCTCCAAGGCTGCAGAGGGGAGCCAGCCCTTGTGTTCCTGCGCCTCCACTAAGCTGCTGCTTCCAGTCTCTCAGGTAGTGAAACACCTATTGTAGTGCTAATCTGTTTTGTTGATTTGACCTCAAACAGAGTGGCTGTCTTTTTTGGGGCCGCAGTCCTGTTTTTGAATTTACCTTTTCGTACATAGCTCACAATGTATTTTTAAATGTATTCTCAACGCATAGCTCTTACATATGAAGTTTCCTTATGATTTTATTCATCTAATAATTCTGAGTTGAATGACACTAGACATGGCTGTGAAATGTGTACATACAGTGCTCATACCATATACATGTATGTTTCATGTGTGTTATGTATGTTGCTTTCATAATCATCATCACAAACATGATTAAGTTGCTTCTGACAACAAAACAGCTCGTTATTGCAGCTGGTTATTTTGCCAGGATTTAACATTTCTTGCACCTGTTTCTTTGAGTTCTTTTTTAAGACAAGATGAATTTGGCAGAGGAGTAGCCTTGGGCATGTACTGAGGCTGGGTGCAAGAGGCTCTGGATTCTTAGGACCAGGGGAATGAAAGCAGGCTTAACTGGAGACTGATCTTTTGTTTTGCTTTTTGGAGGCTGTGTTTTGGTTCTGGGGACTGTTCTTTTTGAGTTCTGCTGTGGATTGGTGTCTGGGAACCCTGCTGCTAGTGTGTGCTGGCTGGACCCCAATACTCCATTCCTGGGCTTTTCACTAATGCAAGAAAATTATGTAACCCATACTATTATGGCTTGGCTGGACAGCAAGATTTGAAGAATTATAATTATAAGCAAATTCTGTTAATCAGTAGAGGGCAGTATTAGAGTAACCACCTCAATCCCCCCTCCCCCTCCCATCTCCTGTATGGTTTGAGCATGCTCAAACCCAGCAATCTTGGCTGTTCTCAGCACATTCTAGAAGAATCCAGCACTGGGGCTGGAAGAGTGTGACTG
>QEPC01004523.1:1702113-1729069 GCA_003113815.1 Sphenodon punctatus
CCCCCTGGCCTTTACCCCCCCCCCCACTCTCCTTTCGACCCCAATCCCCACCCCACACATTCCCCAGCTCCAAGGTGCCTCCCCCCCATTACCCCCGGCCTCTGATCCCCACTTAGAGTTACAATTAAAAAGGACCAGCCGACAGCCGTGAACTCACCCCTGGCTGCTGCTGCTGGACTGGCCGGAGCAGAGACACTGGCTGCTTCAGCGAGCGAGGGGGGGGCAGTCTGAGGTGCCCTGACCACCCACCCACCCCCGCTCTCCTCCGAAGCACCAGTGACTGCCACAACTCGTGAGGTGGGGGGAGCTGGGGAGGGGCGGTCAGGTCAGGTCATAGAGGGAGCTGGCAGCTGCACTTTGAATCAATGATCCCTGCCTGCTTGCTTCGCAATTCTCTGCAGCGCCTCAGTTGCTGGCTGCCTGAGCCTCGCCGCCTAGTCTGTCCTGCAGTGCTGCTCCCTGACCTCGTGTGCATCATGCCAACGCCGAGAGAGACTGAGAACGGCGGTGGCGGTGCATGTGCAGTCTGACTCTACCTTCCGAGACATGCGTGCGCTGCATTATTGCGCAAGCTACGCATGCTGTAGAGTGAGTCAGTAAGGAAGGAGGGAAGTTTAAAAAAAAAAAAAAGTTCCCTGCTGCTACCGCTCCCCGCAAACTGCCGCTCTAGGCAGCTGCCTAGGTCTGTCTAGTGGCAGGGATGGCCCTGTCCATCTGCCTTTAAAGATGCCACTGTCTACCCCATCCTCAAAAAGTCCACTCTGGATCCCTCTGAACCCCCTAATTACCATCCTGTCTCGCTCCTCCCTTTTGTTTCCAAACTCCTCTAATGGGTTGTCTACTCCCATTGCCTCGATCTCCTCTCCGCCAACTCCTCCCTTGACCCCCACCAATCTGGCTTCCTCCCCCTTCACTCCACTGAAACCGCTCTTGTTAAGATCACCAATGATCTTCTTATAGCTAAATCCAACCACCTTTACTCTATTCTTGTCCTCCTTGATCTCTCTGCTGCCTTTGACACTGTTGACCACTCGCTCCTGCTTGAATCGCTTCACTCCCTTGGAGTCCGGGACTCTGCCCATGACTGGTTCTCATCCTACCTTTCTGACCGTTCCTTTAATGTATCTCTTCCTAACTCCTCCCCCTCCTCCTCCCTACCCCTCTCGGTCGGGGATCCCCAGTGCTCTGTCCTTGGCCCTCTCCTCTTCTCTATCTACACCCAATCCCTAGGCAAACTCATTGCCTCCCACGGTTTCCAATACCACCTATACACTGATGACACTGAACTCTATCTCTCCACTCTTCCCTCTCCCCCTCTGTTCAAGCTCATCTCACCAACTGTCTCTCTGATATCTCTGCCTCGATGTCTCAACACCAACTCAAACTGAACTCCTTATCTTCCATCCCAATCCTTCCTCTCCCTCTTCCCTGTCAATTGCCATTGACAGGGCCTCCATTCTTCCTGTCCCCCAAGCCCGTAGCTTGGGCTTCATCTTCGACTCACACCTTACCTTCAAACCCTACATTGACTCCGTCGCCAAATCCTGCTGCTTCTCCCTTCACAACATTGCTAAGATCTGACCTTTTCTGTCTGTCTCCTCTGTCAAAACTCTCAACCACACCCTAGTCATCTCATGCCTCAACTACTGTAACCTCTTCCTTGCTGGCCTTCCCCGCTCTCACCTTTCTTCCCTCATCTCTGTTCAAAACTCTGCTGCCAGGATCATCCACCTTGCCCATCGCTTTGACCATGTGCAGCCTCTCCTCTCCTCTCCCCACTGGCTCCCTCTTGCTTTATTTATTTATTTATTTATTTATTTATAAGACTTCTACCTCCTGCACACAGCTCGGGGCGGCTTCCAACAATCTTTTAAAACATTATAAAAACATTATAAAAACAATTAAAACAACCATAAATATTATAAAATAATTAATATACAGGGCAAACAAAACACTAAGAACCAAAAATAGGTGGGGGAATTAAAACCCCACCCTACTCACCCTCCCTCCCAAAGGCCTGGGCAAACAGCCAGGTCTTACAGTTTCGCCTAAATATTAATAGGCATGGGGCCAGGTGAGCTTCGTCCGGAAGGGAGTTCCACAGCCGCGGTCCCACTACCGAGAATGCCCTCTCCATCGTAGCCCCCCGCTTAACACAGGGGACCTCCAGGAAGGCACCCCCGGCAGACCGCAGGAGCCGCTCTGGGGCACGAAGGGTGAGCGTATTCTACACAAGCTCCTTGTCCTCACTTACAAAGCCCTTCACAACCTTGCTCCCCCCCACCTCTCTGCCTTGATCTCCCTCCGAACCCTTGTTAGAGCACTCCGCTCCTCTTCCATCCCCTTCCTCATCTTCGCACGCCTCCCCTGCTCCGCCAACTGCCTTTGTCCCTTCTTCCTCGCTGCCCCGCACGCCTGGAACTCCCTCCCTGCCCTCATCTGCCTTGCCCCCACCCTCCACACCTTCAAGTCCTTCCTCAAAACCCACCTCTTCTGCTCCACCCTTCCTAACTCCTGCTAATCATCCCCACCCAGGATTATCCCCCACCTGTTATCTGTAAATTCCCAATTTACTGAAACCAAGCCAAGAAAGTGTACCTGAGTTCTTGCATCCTCATGAATGTTGTTTCCCTTGTCTCTCCCTCTGTTCCCCCTTCCCTGTCTCCCCTCCCCCTGTCTTTAGATTGTAAGCTCTCGGGCAGGGACCATGGCTATCTTATTTTTTTTTTAAAGCACCAGGTACATCGCTGGTGCTATATAAATGCTTATAATAATAAATAATAATAAATAAAATAATAATAATAATAATTAATAATACAATTAAGAACCAGTATGCACCCCGGTCCTAAAATTTGAACCATTTTAAAATGAGTTGGCACGTGCACTGATGTGCTTGTCACAGAAATGTGCACTGATGTGCTTGTCACAGAAACGTGCACTGATGTGCTTGTCACAGGAACATCTATGCAGTTTAATAGCCACCCAACACCCAGCCTCGAATGTCACATAACCAATAGTAGCTAATAGCAGCTCATGCGTAGCATGCAGCCATGGTATAATGGCTAAGTCCACAGTACTTGGACCAGGAGATGGGGAGACCCCAGTTCTAGTCTCACCTTAGCCAGAAACTCACTGGGTGACTTTGGGCCAGTCACAATATTCTTTCAGCCTGATTTACCTCACAGGGTTGTTGTGAGGATTAAATGTTGTGTTGAATTGTTATTTGTAAAGTGCTCCAAGTGCTATGGCAGGGGGGCACTATATAAAGATTATTTTTATCCCATCTTGTATAATGTTAAAAACATTGGGTGCGTTGTCTGAAGAATCCACAGACACCAGAACTGCAGCTGTGGCAACACATGTGTAGAACTTCCTCATGCTCATTACTGCACTGTTACTGGTGACTGGTTCAACAGATTCACACCTTCCACAGTTGTTGCCTTGCTGTGGGGTTCCAGAACAGAAAGGCTCTCATTCACTCTGTGGCCAGGATAGCAGCAAGCCTGACACTGCAGCGATGACTCCTGCTTTGCACTTGCCTCCTTCCAGCATCAATGGACCAAACTGGTGAAGATTAAAGCTGAAAACAGGCACCCGAGACGCACTGCAAATTTCCTGCCAGCCAATACTGCTTTGATCATGGATGCCATACACAGGGCTATACCAACCAAGAGAATTGTCTGTGCTCCGGGAGAGATGCTGAATGGATCTCTAACTTCAGGATGCTGCATTGCCTCATCCTGCAGATTGTCAAGATTCTCAGACCATGACTGGAGAAACAGAGCACCACGATACAGCCAGCCATCCCTATGGAGAAATGGGTTGCCATCACCCTAGGGAAGCTTGCCACTCCTGACTCCTGCTGTTCTATCATCCAGCAGTTTGGCGTTGGCATTGGCACATCCACAGTTGGCATAATACTTGTGGAGGTTTGCACAGGGATCATGGACGTGCTGCTGGACCATGTTGTGCAGTTGGTTGACCCTGCAGAGGTTATTCATTTATTTATTTATTTATTTATTTATTGAATTTCTATGCCATCCTTCCCACACAGCTCAGGGCAGCTCACAATCCAAAACAAAACAATTACAAATATGAAAATTAATAAAAACACCCCTCAACACCCCCCCATCCTCTCCTGCAACTCTACCCAGCACCCCCAAAAAACCCTACCTATCCCTGCCTGCCAAATGCTCTCCTAAATAAAAATGTTTTGCACCACTTCCTGAAGATAGTCAGGCTCAGGGCTCAAGCAAACCTCTGGGGAAAGGGAGTTCCACAACATGGGGGCAGCAACCAAGAATGCTCTCCCGCACACCCCTGCCCCACGGACAAGGGCAACAGACAGAATGTGCAGGAGGGCACCCTTGACCAACCATATGGGCCACAAATGGACAGGGTAGGACAGGCGGTCTTTCAAATATAGGGGACCAAGACTGTTTAGGGCTTTAAAGGTCAAAACCTTGAATTGTGCCTGGAAAGCTATAGGCAGCCAGTGCAGACTTTGTAATGTGCTCCCAGAAACTCGTCCGCAAAAGGAGCCGAGCTGCCACATTCTGTACCAGCTGCAGTTTCTGAACAGTCTTCAAGGGCAGCCCCACGTAGAGTGCATTGCAGTAATCTAGCCTCGAGCTGATGGAAGGCTTTCAGCAAGAGGGATTCCCACCTGTATAGGGATGATTGATAGGAGGCATATAGCCATAATCTGCCCATCATAGTAAGGATGACTACCTCAACTGGAATGGGGTTTTCTCCATGGTTCCTTAGGCAGTAGTGGACCACTGTGCCCATTTTGTGGATGTTGTTGCCTAGGAGGTCAGGGAAGAACCAGAAATGCCCACATCTTCCATCAGTCTCCCTTCTTTGGCCACATGTCCAACAGAGATTTTGGACCCTCCACTTGTCAGGAACCACGAGAGGTCGTAGCAGCAAACCCTCAGGACAAGAAGTGGCCAGCCCTCAATCAAGTGATGCCAAGATAATCACCAGGGTACGAGGTGTTAGTAGCCTCCATAGTGCCAGAAAGGGAAGGTGGTACTGGATATATTATTATTATTATTAACAACAAACATTTATATAGCACCAGCAGTGTACCTGGCACTTTACAAAGTAATAAAATAGACACGGTCCCTGCCCCTATGGCTTACAATCTGAGTGACAGAAAACTGGGGGAGAGACATAGGAAGGGGAACAGAGGGAGAGACAAGGGGTCTAACATTCATGAAGATGCGAGGTCTCAGGTGCACATATTTGGCTTGGTTACGATGAGAATGACAGCAGGCAAGGATACGGGTAAACAGACCGTAGGTATATAAAATAGTGGCTCAGCAGGATAAAGAGTCAGACAGAGCAGAGCGAAAGAGGTGAGTTTTAAGGAGAGATTTGAAGGTATGAAGGGAGCGGGCAAGGTGGGTGTGGACAGGGAGTTACAGGCATGGGGGGCAGCAAGTGAGAAGGGATGAAGGCGCTTAGGGGAGCAGGGAAGGCGTGGAAAGGTGAGAGAAGGGACAGAGGAGGAGCGAAGTGCACGGGCTGGAGTATGAAGGGCAATAAGTGCAGAGAGGTAGGGNGGGGGGGGGGGGGAATGTAGAGCACACATAGGGGCTAAAAGGAGAAACACTGAGAAGGAGGAGTGCAATGCGCAATATACAACACAAGTTTGGTGCAGCCTCCAGGGGACAGATGGAGGGCCACTGCAGGCCAGAAGTCTGCACTTTAGCCTGGAGGTTCCCCACACATGCTTTCAGGAATATGTCCCAAGGAATTATACAAAAGGTTATCAACTTGAATTTCACTTCCTCTGACTGTGCTTTTCACCATTTTCATATCAGCACTGTGAGAAGCTCTTAGGAGAGATGCTAGAAGCTGCTTCTTCATTTAAAACCCAGCAAAGAAGATACACAAGAACCCGGAACTCCTGGCATGACAACTACAAGCTTAGCTACCCAGCCACGCTGCTAATGCTGTTGTGGCAGGCGTAAAACCAGTTATCTAATTTATTGGGCAATATACGGCATCCTTCTGCTAGTGGCTGAATTAAACATAACTGCCAATGCTTTCTCCTGTAGAAAACCTAGAAAAGATTACTGGTAGGTTATGGGTTCAAATCTGGCCTTATTTATTTATTCAATTTTTTACCCCGCCTTTCCTATGAAGACTCCAGAGTGGCTTACAAAGATATAAAAAAATAAGAACATAAAAACATGTATATACATATAAAAACAGTTTAAAAACCCTAATCCCCCCTACCTTCCAACCTTTTCCTAGCCCCTCCACCAACCCTATCACATCCTGCCAACTGCCTGGACAAACAAGAAGGTCTTACATCTCTTCTGAAAGATTAGCAGACTTGGGTTTAAGTGGATCTCCAAGGGAAGAACTCTATAATTGTGGAGCAGCCACCACAAATACCTCTCTGTGTGCCCTTGTTGTACAAACCTCACAGGCAGCTGGTACTCACAGAGGGTGTCCTCGGCTGACCTCAGAGGCCATGATGGAATGTAAAAAAGAGGCGGTCCTTGATACCTCATACCCAGGCCATTTAGGTCTTTATAGGTCAAAAACAGCACCTTGAATTGTGTGCCCGGAACGCTATTGGCAGCCACTGCGGACTCCAGACCACTGGTGTAATGTGATCCCAGTGATGCTCCCTGACAGAAGACAGGCTGCTGTGCTGCATTCTGCACCAATTGCAGCTTCTCAATGGTCATCAAGGGCAGCCCAATGTAGAGTGCATTACAGTAGTCTAGCTTTGAGGTTATGAAGGCATGAATGACAGTGACTAAATCCAAGTCTGACAAAAATGGTCGCAGCCTTCTCACCAGACAAAGTTGGTGAAAAATACTCCTGGCCACTGCCATAACCTGGCAGTCCAGGAGCAGCAGTGGATCCAAGAGTATCCCAAGGCTATGAACCTGAGTGACCAAAGGAGGCTGGATACCATCAGTAAGAGGGACAGAAGCTCTTCTGCTTATCACCTATGTCCCCTAGGTCACATGGCTGACCAACCACCATCACCTCAGTCTTGTCTGGATTCAACTTCAATCAGCTCGCCTGCATCCAGTCCTTAATAGCAGCCAGGCACTGGGTAAGCACTGAGACTCCAAATCTCCTAACAATGTTGCCCAGGGCCCTCAGACACACATTGAACAGGAGTGGGGACAAGATGGAGCCCTGCAGGATCCCACAAGGTCGCTCCCAGGGGGATGATGAGCTATCACCTATTACCCCTCTCTGGGTTCGCCCATCCAGAAATGAGCAGAACCATTCAAGAGAGATCCTGCACACCCCAGCCAGGTCCTGCAGCTGTGTCAATGACACCCCATGAATTGATCAACTGTATCAAAGGCTGCTGAAAGAGCCAAAAAAATTAACAGGGTACAATTTCCCCTGTCAATTTCCAAGTGGCATGCTTGGAATGATGTAATTTCCAACATTTCCAGCAGCCAAGCACTGCCCCCTCAGTCAATAAGCTCTGCCCCTTTGTGCACTTACATGTATATGCACAAGCACCTCTCAACATCCCAGATGCATCAAGAGGGACAGAAGCTCTTCTGCTTCTCATTCCACTTAGTTCCTTGCTATTCCATCATCTTCCCATTGTCCTCTCAAGTGCTTTTTCTCAAAGGCAATCAGGAAAGAGGTGTCTGAAGCTTGAATACTGCTCTTTTTGTTTCTCTGCCCTGAAAGAGGGACAGCTGGATTCAGCCCCCAGTGAGGAACTGTCCCTTCTAAATAGGGACTGTTGGGAGGTATGTAATGGGCTATTGTGATCTCTTTCATTTTCTTAGGTTGTCTTTTTTAAACAAACAAGAAAAAAATATCAGTGTTTCAGACTTGGTGTTAAACACTGGGCTACTGCCTAATACTGGGCTATGAGAGAATCCCCCGTGGAGCAGACGTGCCAGGAGCATAGGAATAGCTTTACCGTAAGAGGGAGGCTTGTGCACATGACATACTTCACTTGGGAGGAAAGAGTGGGGCTGAACGGTGGGAGAAAGTGTTGTGCTAGAGTTTTGAAGACCAAGGGTTCAAGTCTGGTTTAGGAGAGAGGGGGGTTGTGCGATTTCTTTCATTTTTTAAGTTTATTTTTTTCAACCCAGTCTCAGAGTTAGGGAATGAGTTTATTTTAACCTGCATACAATTTACACAGATCAACAGATGCCAGTTTTATGCAGATGATGTTCCACATTGTCCCTCAGTTTGAGTGTCACCTTCCCTCATTTCAGAGTTCCGAGACTGAGAGTTGTGGGGGTAGCAATTCTGTTTGTTGCCGTTTGGCTGAGCAACAAAGAACAGAAGCTTCCCCTGCCTGGGCTGCAAGTTGCACAGGGGCTTGCAAAGTGGAAGTGGGAGCTTTGTGGTATCCCTGGGTTTAGCAGTATTAAGGCTTTAGGTTTGAACAAAATATGATACATTTCTGTTTAAATGTTCCAGTAAATGTTTTATTTTTATTTTATTTATTTGAAAAACTTATTACCCCGCCCCTCCTGCCACAGGCAGCTCAGGGCGACTTACAACAATCAAAAAACAATTAAAACAATTAAAACACATCATAAAAAGGAGGGGAAACAGAGAAAACAACTCCCCCACCCCCTACCCCACCACCCCGGAGGTTCGTTTGAACCCAGCCCTGAGTGTCTTCCTGAGCCAGTTTTTGTAAGGCATTTGGCGGGTAGGGACAGGGGGTGGAGGGTTTGGTTGATGGGGATGGGGGGTGAGGGGCATGTGAGGGGGGTTGCATGGGGAGATGGTATTGATTGGATTGGGGGGGAGGGGTTGGTGTTTTTTCTATTTTATTGTTTTTATGGTTTGTAAGCTGCCCTGAGTCTATGGAAGAGCGGAATAAAATTTTGATTAAATGAATAAATAAATATTTATCTAATGTTGTTCAATTTTCTCTCTCAGTAGAAGGAATGATCATATGTATGGTTTAGCATACCTATTCAACACTGCATAATTTGATCTTGTTCGTAAATAAGCATCTCTCAGACTGGACCAATGCTCTCACAACAAATCAAAGCAATGTTCCTTTCTGCTTTCTATTTAGTACACATGGATACATACCATAGCAACCCTCCACTACATGATAAGCACTGATGCCTTATTCTGATTAAAACATGCAAACAACAAGGCTAAATCTATCTTACTCAAATATCACTTACTTTGGTTTTAAATAGAAAAACTGTTGCACAACTTTCCTTACAGACAAGGAGGTCACAGTGAGGAAATACACAAGGAAGTAAGGAGAGAGAATTTCCTTTCTATGCCTATGTAAACTTAGTAAAACAGGAATTTGATCATTCCTCAGCCCCTTCCTATTCTTCATCCCTTTCCACTTGGTTTCTGACAAAAAGACAGGTGCCTTTCATCAGCATGTACAGAAAATGTATTGTCTGTCTATGTCACTACTAGATTCTGACTGTATACATTATTTATTATACAAATAACCCTGGACCCTGACAGTCACTCGGTCGATGAGCTGGTACAGCACTGGAACATCTTGCTGGGGGAGGCCATTGACAGGGTGGCTCTGAGACGTCTACTGCCTCCGTCTCGTCACCGCAGGACCCCTTGGTTTACTGAGAGGCTGCGGTGTATGAAACAGGTAGGTAGGAGATGAGAGCGACGTTGGCGTCGGACTCACTCTGAAGCTGACCGACTTCTCCATAGGGCCCATTTGCTGTCCTATGTTGAGGCTGTAAGGACAGCAAAGAAGGAGTTCTTTGCTGTCCTCATAGCGTCTGCAAAGTCTCATCCAGCAGAGCTGTTCCGGGTGGTGCGGGGGCTGGTCAGTCCGGCCTCCCTCCTCCTGGATGGGGACTTGTCCCAGGCCTGCTGTGAGGAGTTTGTCACCTACTTTGCAGACAAGATCGCTCAGATCCAGAGTAACTTTGACACTGGATTGGAAGCAGTAAGAGAGGGGCACGAGGTTATGGAGGTCCCGTCTGGTCGATCTTTCTGGGATGAGTTTCAGGAAGTGACGCCAGCCAATGCAGTGAATGTCCTGGGATCCGTTAGAGCCATGAGTTGTGAATTAGATCCATGCCCTCCTGGTTGGTGAAAGCCTCCAGGGAGACTTTGGGGACGGTGCTGGTGAGGGTAGTGAACACGTCCCTTCGGCAGGGGAGATTGTCACCTAGTCTCAAGGAGGCTGTGGTGCGCCCCCTGTTGAAGAAGCCATCTCTGGATGTGGACACACTCGCCAGCTACTGACCCGTCTCTAATCTTCCCTTTTTAGGGAAGGTTATTGAACGGGCAGTGGCACTGCAGCTCCAGGTGCATTTGGATAGCATCGGTTTCATGACCCTTTTCAATCTGGGTTCCGCCCTGGCTATGGTACTGAGATGGCGTTGGTGGCCTTAGTGGATGATCTCCGCCGGGAGATGGACGCAGGATGCTCGATCTTTTTGATCCTGCTAGATCTCTTGGCCGCTTTTGATACCGTGGACCACGGGCTGCTGTTGAGACGGCTGCGAGACCTGGGGGGTTTGGGTCGGACTGTCCTTGGATGGTTCCGCTCATTCCTCTCAAGTAGAAGCCAGAGGGTAGTGCTGGGGGCTGAAACATCTAGCCCTGGTGCCTTGACCTGCAGCGTTCCGCAATGTTCTATTCTATCTCCACTGTTATTTAATGTGTATATGCAGCCCCTGGGGGAAATCGTGAGAGGGTTCGGGTTGCGATGTCCCCAATATGCTGATGTACCTCTCGTTTTCAACTGACCCAGGTCCTGCTGTCTCGTTACTTTCCCAATGTTTGGAGGCCGTGGTGGATTGGATGCGGCAGAGCAGACTGAAGCTCAGTCCCATACGACGAAGGTGATGGTGGTGGGAAGAGCGAGGGAGGTGCTGGCCCCCCTGATAGGGGGGGGTTCGTCCGCCTGTTGCTCTTCAGGTTCGGAGTCTGGGGGTGGTTTTGGATTTGGGCCTCCGTCTGGATCGGCAGGTGGAGTTGGTGGCTAAAGCCACCTTTCACCAGCTGTATCTGGTACGGAGGCTTCGACCTTACCTCTCCGGGCCCGAACTGGCCACTCTCATCCATGTCTTCATCACCTCGAGGCTAGACTACTGCAACACGCTCTATGTGGGACTTCCCTTATTTCTGGTTCAGAGGCTGCAGCTAGTTCAGAATGTGGTGGCCCGTCTCCTTATGGGGATGGGGTGGCGTGAGCACATAACACCCGTGGTCCGCACTCTGCACTGGCTGCCTATAGTGTACCGAGCCAGATTCAAGGTGTTAGTATTGCTCTATAAAGCCCTGCAGAGTCTGGGCCGCTCATATCTCAGGGACCACCTCGCCCTCCGTGCCTCAGAGTGATCCCTTCAGTCCACCGGGGGTGCCTTTCTGGAGGTCCCCCATGTAAGACAGGGGGCCACAATGGAGAGGACGTTCTCGGTGGCCGGGCCACGTTTATGGAACTCCCTCCCGGAAGAGGCTCGCCTGGCCCCAGGCCTGTTGGCCTTCCGATGAGTTTGCAAGACTTGACTGTTCGCCCAGACTGGGTAGGAGGGTAGGGTTGGTTTTAGCGATGTTTTTAAACTGTTGTGGGTTTGGTTTAATGTTGTTTTTTGTTGTTGTTATTATTGGGTTTTATAATATTGTACGCCACCCTGCGATGTCTTAGGCATGAGGGGGCGGCTAACAAATGTAATGAAATAAATAAATGATATTATTTATTTATTTATTTGAATTTATACGCTGCCCCTTCCCAAAGGCTCATTATCCTGCAGGAAACAGTAGACATGGGTCATGATCCATGTACTCCTCCCAATCTACTGAGATTGGCCACTGTTGGAGACAGGATGCTGGGCTCAATGGACCATTGGTCTGACCCAGTATGGCACTTATGTAGTTATAATAATTCCTTGGAATTTAAAACCGTAAAGTATGTTTGGATATGAAAACAACTAGCTGCTTAGGAATTGTTGCTTAATAATATTTTTAAACTTCTTCCATCAGACAATAGATCAGTTCCAACAGAATATATAGATTTGGAATATCTTTTCAGTGGTTGCAGCATAATATTTTTGTATCAAGACTTTATCAATATAAAGATCCATATTTATACCCTCCAGTATGAGTAGGTTTTAAGAGCTAATATTATATTAGACTACTGATATGCACTCTGTGTGGGGCTACCCATTGTAATGGCTCAGAAATTGCAGCTGGTGCAGAATGCGGCGGCCTGTCTCTTAGTTGGACTGGGCCGCCAGGAGCACATTACACCAGTGCACCGTTCTCTGCACTGGCTGCTGGTGATTTTCCAGGCACAATTCAAGGTGTTGGTTTTGGCCTATAAAGCCCTAAATGCTGGGCCCTGCCTATCCGCGAGACTGCCTCACTCCCCGGGTCCTGGTTCTACCCCTGTGGTCATCCAGGGGTACCCTGCTCGAGATCCCCCAGGTTTTTCGGGGGGGCCACACAGGGGAGGGCATTATTGGTGACCACACCACAGCTGTAGAACTCCTTTCCGGTAGGGGCTCAGCTGGCCCCGGATCTCCCCTCCTTTCGGAGAAGTTGTAAGACCTTGCTGTTCTACCAGGCGTTTGGCAGGGGAGATGGGTAATGGTAGGGGGGTTGGGGATGGTAGGGTGGGATGTTATTTTCAATTCCTTCTTTTTATGTGATTTTAATTGATTTTTTAGAATTTGTAAGCCACCCCGAGCTGCCTGTGGCAGGAGGGGCAGGGTAGAATTTTTAAAAAATAAATAAAATAAATAAATTAATATTTTGGGGGGGGGGTCAACCCACACCAATTTCCAGGTGCAGGTTGATACGGGTTTGTTTTATATTTTTTTTCAAATTTAATTACAGGTACAGTTATGGTACGGACCCATAATTAAATTACCTAGACAAAAGACCTTCAGTTTAAGAAGTTCGTTAAGGCGGAATTACCAATTATACTCAAATGTTAAAATGACAGTAAATTGTATGTTAAAGCAACTTTATTAAATATCAGACCAATCTATGCACTTTTCTTTTCTCATTCATTATGTGAGGTAGGGAGACTGAACAATACTTCTACGTGATGAGGAATGTATACAGTTTAATTTCAGTTGTCATAATTTTTTTTATTAATGAGTGTTTAAGAAGCTTGTTAAGGCGCATTACAAATTATACTCAAACGTTAACATGACAGTAAATTGTATGTTAAGGCAACTTTATTAAATATCAGACCAATCTATACATTAGTGAGAAAAGAAAAATATATAGATTGGTCTGATATTAATGTTTGAGTATAATTTGTAATGCCGCCTTAACGAGCTTCTTAAAACAAAGGTTTTTTGTCTAGGTAATTTGCCCTTCTGTTGAAACTTAATAGTTTTGTTAATGCATAAGCTGACCCCAGACACAAGAACACTGCAGGTGCACACAGGCGCTCACCCATCCCCCCACATTCCCCACATGGAGCAACCCGTTTTTTCGCAGGTTTCTCTGCGCAGGGGTGATGGGTAGAGGTGCATGTTACACAGGCGTGCACAAGTGACTGCTTTCATATGAGATGCACCCACCCATGCCACTGCATGGGTGCGTCTCATGTAAAAGAGATCACACACATTCACACACGTGCTCTCACCTCTCTTACACACACACATTCTAACTGATCACACACACAATCATTCAGACACAGTACACACATACTCTCATCTCACACACTCATTCAAATTGATCAGTCATGCACACTAGACACACATGCTCACTTTTCTCAAATACATTCATACACACACACATGCTCTCACCTCTGACACATACACACACACGCTCTCACCCCTCACACTCATTCAAATCGATGATTGCACACACTAAACACACCTGCTGTCACCTCTCTCTCTTTCACACACACACACACACACACACAACTCACTCATTCAAACTGATATCACACACACACACACACCTCATGCCTAGGCGTCTACTCCTACTTGTCTCCTCCTTGGCTGTGCAGGACCTCCTCATCGCAGTGACCCCCGCTTTTGATAAGGGGGCTGAGGCGGTCTGGCTGCTTAATGTTGAGGTGAGCAAGTGGTGAGCTGGTGGGGGCAATAATTCCTCCACCCACACACCCAAAGCTGTTGTCGAGGGGGGCAGGTGAGCCGTCTGTGGGTGGGGAGGAGACAGGCAGGCTAGCAGCAAGTGGTGGGGAGGAGCAGTAAATGCTGCTCCCAAAGCCAGCTCCCCCAAGCCAGGGGTTCTCCGATGCTACCAGGAGAGATGCGGAGCTGGCCAAGTCTGTGCAGTTCCTAATCCCCCTCCCCACTCCCAGAGCCCAGCATTCACGTGGCCCAGGAAAGCACAGGTGGACACAGCCACAGAGGAATCAGGCAGAAGCAGCCTGCATCTCTACAGTATGCCAGCCCCGTCCCAACAATGATGTGCAGGCGAGGGTCCAGCCACGGCTGACCAATGGGGCACCTGAAGTACCTTCAGCCCCCACCCCCCGTGAATCCACCCCTGGGCTCCCAGTCCTCATTGTAACAAGCCAGTCCATCATCAATCACAGAACACATGGGTTGAAGGAAAGCTAGAATGTTTGGTCGGTGGCCCACTTGAAGTTTTTGCTTTACTGACTCCCATTGAACAGCATAGGCTGTGTAGCCTCTGTATGAAAACCCCAATTGAGGAACAGCCCACCACCTCCCTATGCAATTTGTTCCACTGAACAGCTCTTACCACTACAAAGTTCTTTCTAATGTTTAACCAAAACCTGATTTCTTGTAATTTGAGCCTATTATTTGTAGTCTTGCCTTTAGGGGCAAGAGAGAACAAGTCATTGCCATCCTCTCTATGATACCCCTTTAGGCAGCGGAAGACTTCTATCATGTCTTCTCTTAGTCTTCTCTTCTTCTCCCAGAAATTTTTAAGGTGTTTATTTTGTGGTGGATCCCAATATTGTAACAAATTACAAATTTGTAATTTGCAAATGTAACAAATTATATTATTGAAAAAACATTGTCCCTTAGACTTCTCTTCTCTTGGCTGACTGACAAGCCAGCTATCAGCCTGTCTCTAACCTTCCCTGTTTAGGGAAGGTTATTGAGTGGGGTGGTAGTGCATTGGCTCCAGGTCCATCTGGATGCTATCTGATTCCTGGACACCTTTCTCTGGCTTTCATCCTGGGCATGGTACAGATATTGAGCTTGTGGTTTTGGTTGATGATCTACACTTGGAAATTGACAGAGGGAATTCCACTCTGTTCAGTCTTTTAGATCTATCCGTGACTTTGGACACTGTTGATCTCAGGGTGCTGTTGACTCAACTGTTGGACCTGGCAGGGGTGTGCGGGACTGTTCTTAAGTGGTTTCATTCCTTCCCGTTAGGGAGGTCTCAGCAAGTGGTGATGGGCAATTGCTGATCGTCTCCCCTGTGGGGTCCTTCAGGGTTCCATCTTGTCCCCCCGCTTATTGAATGTGTATATGTGGACACTGGGTAAGATGTTCAGAGGTTTGGAATTAGGCTCTACCTCTCTTTTTCATCCAGTCCAGGTCCTGCAGTCTTGGTGATTACCCGTTGCCTGGCTGCTGTGGGGAACTTGATGAGGGTGACTCGACTGAGGTTGAATCCTGACAAGACTGAGGTGATGATGGTTGGTTGGCCTTGTGACTTGGGGGAGGAGATTGGGACCTCAATTATTGATGGGGTCCCCCCCGGGTGACTCAGGTTCACAGTCTTGGAGTGCTCCTGCACTTGCTGCTGTGCCTGGAATCTCTAGCAGTGGTGGTGGCCAGGAGTGGTTTTTTTATCAACTCTATGTGGTGAGAAGGCTGTGGCCTTTTCTTTCTGATTCAGATCTGGCAAACATCATCCATGCCTTCATTACCTCGAGGCTAGACTACTGAAATGCATGGGACTGCCCTTGAAGACTGGAAGTGGCAGCTGGTGCAGACTGCAGTGGCCTGATTCTTTACAGGGACAGGTCACTGGGAGCACATAACACCAGTGTTCCAAAATCTGCACTAGTTGCCTATTGTCTTCAAGGCACAATTCAAGGTGCTGATTTTTACCTTTAAAGCCCTAAATGACTTTGGACCCCCTTATCTGGCAGATTGCCTGGCCTACCATGTCCCATTGTGGCCTCTGCAGTCAGCTGGGAACACCCGTCTGGAGGTACCAGTTTTTAACTTGGCGTCCATGATGAGGAGGGCATTCTCAGTCACTGCCCCACAGCTGTGGAACTCCCTTCCCCAGGAGGTTCATTATGCCCGGACTTGAGAGACCTTAGGAGGCAGTGTAAAACAATTTTATTCACAAGGGTGTTTGGCAGTGAGGGCTAGGGCGTGGGGGAAGAATTGTGGGGGGAAAGGGTGAGTTAGGAGATAGGGGGGTTGAGGTGGAAAAGGGTTGGGTGATGGTAATGGGATTGTGGGGTGTTTTGTGTTTTTTGTATTGATGGTTTATGTTTTATGTGTATTCTTTATATTTTAATATTGTAAGCCACCCTGATCCACCTTTCGTGGAAGGGCAGTTCTGGTCACCCCATCTCAAAAAAGACATAGCTGAACTAGAAAAGGTACAGAGAAGGGCAACAAGAATGAAAACGAGTATGGAATGGTTTCTGTATAAAGAGATGCTTGACAAGCTGGGTCTCTTCAGCTTAGAGAAGAGAAGACTGAGAGGGGACATGAAAGAAATTTATAAAATCTTGAGTGGTGTGGAATAAGTAGATGGGGAATGGTTAATTACACTCTCAAATAGTACTAGAACTAGGGAACACTCCATAAAACTAGCTGCAAGCAGATTTAAAACAAACAAAAGGAAGTATTGTTATTATTTATTACTATTAGTAAGCATTTATATAGCGCCAGCAATGTACCTGGCACTTTACAAAGTAATGGAATAGACATGATCCCTGCCCTAGGGCTTACAGTCTGGGGGGGGGGTAGATGAAGGAAGGGGAACAGAGGGAGAGACAAGGAGTGTAACATTCATGAAGATGCGAGGTCCAAGGTGTACGCGCCAGGCTTGGTTACATCGAGAATTATGGCTGACTGGTCCGTGTGGTGAGGATATGAGTACACAGACCTCAGGTAACCAATTGTACTGAGTGGAGGGAATCAACAGGAGTTAGGTGAGGGGAGCAAGGAGTCAGGGAGGGCAGAGCGGAAGAGGTGGGTCTTGAGGAGGGATTTGAAGGTATGAAGGGGGGGCAAGGCAGATGTGGGCAGGGAGGGAGTTCCAGGAGTGGGGGGCAGCTAGGGAGAAGGGACAAAGGTGGTTAGGGGAGCAGGGGAGGTGTAGGAGGGCAAGAGAGGGGACAGAGGACGACCGGAGTTCACGGACTGGAGTACAGAGGGAAATTAGCACAGAGAGGTAGGGGGGAGCAAGGTTGTGAAGAGCTTTATAGGTGAAGACTAGGAGCTTGTGCAGGATTGGTTCAGGAAGGGGAAGCCAGTGAAGAGAGGAGAGGAGGAACTGCACATGGTCAAAGCGACGGACGAGGTGAATGACCCTGGTAACAGAGTTTTGTATGGAGATAAGGGGAGAAACGTGAGATCAGGGAGGCCAGTGAGAAGGAGGCTACAGTAACCGAGGTGAGAGATGACCAGGGAATGAACAAGGGTTTTGGCAGAGAAGACAGAGAGAAAAAGCTGAATCTTAGCAATTTTATGGAGGGAGAAGTGACAGGATTTGGCAACAGAAAATGTACAGTTTAAAAGAAAGGGGTGAGTCAAAGATGACGCCTAAGCTATGGGCTTGAGGGATGGGAAGGATGGTGACCCCATCAATGAGGATTGACAGGGAAGATGGAGAGGAAGAATGAGGGGGGAAGACAAGGAGTTCAGTTTTAGCCATGGTGAGTTTGAGTTGACGTTGAGACATCCAGGTACTGGTAGAGATATCAGAGAGACAGCTGGTGAGGTGAGCTTGAATAGATGGAGAGAGAGGGGGAGTAGAGAGATAGAGTTGAGTGTCATCAGCGTAGAGGTGATATTGGAAGCCATGGGAGGCAATGAGTTTGCCTAGGGACAGGGTGTAGATAGAGAAGAGGAGAGGGCCAAGGACAGAACCTTGGGGAACACCAACTGAGAGGGGAAGGGAGGAGGAGGTGGAGTTGACAGGAGACACTTTGAAGGAGCTGTCAGAGAGGTAGGAGGAGAACCAGTCGAGGATGGGCCATGGAAGTCAAGGGAGTGAAGTGAGTTCAGCAAGAGTGAGTGGTCAACAGTATCGAAGACAGCAGAGAGGTCAAGGAGGACAAGAATGGAGTAGAGGTGATTAGATTTAGCCACAAGAAGATCATTGGTGATCTTAGCGAGAGCAGTTTCAGTAGAGTGAAGGGGGCAGAAGCCAGATTAGAGGGTGTCAAAGGTGGAGTTGGCAGAGAGGAAGTCAAGGCAGCAGGAGTAGACAACATGTTCAAGAAGCATGGAAGCAAAACAAAGGAGTGGGACAGGACAGTAGCTAGAATGGTCAGAGGGGTCAAGGGTGGATGTTTTTGGGATAGGAGAGACAGTGGCATGCATGAAGGTGGAGGGGAAGGAGCCAGTAGAGAGGGAGAGGTTGATGATGTGCAGGAAGGAAGGGGCAATAGTTGAGGCAATGGAGGTCAGGAGGCGGGAGGGGGTTGGGTCAAGGGGACAAGTGGAAGGGTTGGAGGAGGAGGAGAGCAGGGAGGAGATTTCCTCAAGGGACGTGGGAATGAAGGAGGACAGGAGAGAAGAAGTGGGATGAGGGAGAGGGGAGGGAGAAGAAAGAGTAGAGGAGTGGGAAGTGATGTCGAGATGGATTTTGTCTATCTTGAACGTGAAGAAGGAAACAAGATCCTGAGCAGAAAGGGAAGAGGGAGGAGGAGGACAGGGAGGCTTCAGGAGGGAGTCAAAGGTGGAGAACAAGTGGCGAGGGTCCCAAGAACAGGACTCAATGTGGGAGGCGTAGTAATGCTATCTAGCGAGGGAGATAGCAGAAGTAAGGGAGGAAAGACAGAATTTGAAGTGTAGGAAGTCAGCATGAGAGTGGGATTTGTGCCAGAGGTGTTCAGCAACACGGGTGCAGGAGCAAAGGTGGTGGATACTGGGGATGAGTCAAGGACGGGGGTTGTGGGAGTGGGCAGGGCGGGAGGAGAGGTGGGCAAAGGAGTCAAGGGTGGAGGAGAGAGAGGCATTGAAAGCAGTAATGGCAGAGTCAGGGGAGGAGAAGAAGACTGAGTGGAGAAGGGGGGAGAGAGAGGAGGCAAAGTCCAAGGGATTAATGGCCTGCAGGTCACAGAAAGGGCGTGGAGATGGGGGAAAGGAGGAGGGACAGTGGGAGACATTGAAAGAGGCAAGGAAGTGGTCAGAGATGGGATAAGGAATGAAGGAGAGATCCGAGAGCAGTTCCTAGAGAATACGAGGTCAAGAGAATGGCTGTTAGCATGGGTG
Source organism: Sphenodon punctatus (assembly GCA_003113815.1). Taxonomy (NCBI): domain Eukaryota; kingdom Metazoa; phylum Chordata; class Lepidosauria; order Sphenodontia; family Sphenodontidae; genus Sphenodon; species Sphenodon punctatus. The sequence continues at coordinate 1,721,469 of QEPC01004523.1, forward strand.
GGGGAGTTGGTCCAAAGGTGAAGGTTGAAGAAGGAGGCTAGTGAGAGGAAGCGAGAGATGGAGGGCTGGTAAGGGACATCAACATGAATGTTGAAGTCACCGAGGATGAGAGAGGGGGTATATCGTCAGAGAGAAAGAAAATGAGCCAGGACTCTAATTCAGAGAGAAAGAAATTGAGAGAGCCAGGGGGGTGGTAGATGACAGCGACGCGGAGATGGAAGGGGGAGTAGAGGCGACCAGCGTGCACCTCAAAGGAAAGGAAGGAGAGAGAGCAGGAAGGAGAAAGCAGTTGGAATTGGCAGGAATTAGTGAGAAGGAGGCCCACACCACCACACCACCACCAGGTAGGGCGATCCCTGGGGTGGGGTTAAAAAAAAAATTACGAGGCTGGTGGGGGGGGGGAGGTGCCGAACACCGAACCCCTCCCCCCCCAGTGTTCACACATCCCTACTGGAGAGTGGCTTACCTACTGGCCACCGACAAGCCACCAGGTGGCCGAAGTACCCTTAGGCTTACCTTTAGCTGATGTTGTTGGAGTATCCTGCTGACGAGTGATCTTATGCGGTGTGCGCCATAAGGTGCGCACCTTCTGGCATGCTGGTCACTGGAACTCGGGCGGCAGAAAGGCCAAGCCCTAGGACGGTCGCGGCGTCCTCAGGTGATGACAGCCTAGGCAGCTGGGAGAGTATGCAGAAGTATTTTTTCACTCAACGCATAATTAACGTATGGAATTTGTTGCCAGCGGATGTTGTCAAGGCCAGTAGTATAGCTGGGTTTAAAAAGGCCTGGATAAGTTCTTGGAGAGTAGATCCATTAATGGCTATTAACCAAGTAGTTTACGGGATGAATGTCTTACTGTCGGGAGCTGGGAGTAAACAACGGGGAATGGATTGCCCATTGTGACTGTTGGTTCTTCTCCCATGTGATCGAGATTGGCCACTGTCGGAGGACAGGATGCTGGGCTTGATGNCCCATGTGATCGAGATTGGCCACTGTCGGAGGACAGGATGCTGGGCTTGATGGACCATTGGTCTGACTCAGTATGGCACTACTTATGTTCTTAAGGGTGGGGTAAGAAAATTAAACAAACAAACAAACATACCCAGCTCCTTCAGCCTTTCCTCATAAAACCTGGTTTCCTCATAGGACTAGATTCTTTTAATAATTTTATCAATAAAAAGCTAGAAATCAATATTAAGAAATCTAAAATGATAGCTTTTGGGACTAGAAAGACTATTAAATGGTTTATCAACAAAGATAACAGCACACTTTTCGATACTTAAGAGTGACATTTTCTAAGAGTAAGAAGTAGGAAGCTCAGGCCATAGTAGCTCAGGCTACTAGGTAGTGACTAAAGCCCCACATACCTAATGGCATTTTATCATTTCATAATAAATTAGGCAGAAGAACTCTGATAGCAGCCCTAAGGACTTCTAGATTTAAGTTCGAGTCCTTTTTTTCATATGGTATAGAACTATAGGGACTAAATAATAAACCTTGCACACTGGTAGAGAAGGTGTTAAAATATTTTCTACGGAAATTATTGCCAGTCCTGGTGTTCTGTTATGGGCAGAAACAGACACTTTGAATGCTATAACCATGACCCAATTGAGAACAATACAATTTTAGTTAAAAATTTGAACATATGCCCCAATTAGATTTCCCAAAATGTGCCTGATGAAAGTCAGGGATCTGCAGAACTATCCTTTGCTTGGTTGAGTGAAGTCAAGCAATCTCTCTTCGGTATCAGCCATGGGGACAAGTGGAATATTGTAGACAGATTGCCTTTGTCATTGGACAAGTCTGAAATCAATCTGTATTTTAAAGATAATAGCATTCAGAATTTATTTATTTATTTAATCAAATGATTAGACTGACAGACAGACAGACACACACACACACACACACCAGGGTAGCACTAAAATAATGAATACAATAAATAAGGGTGGAGGGAGATAAAAAACCCTCCCCACCCTCCCNAGATGGATTTTGTCTATCTTGAACGTGAAGAAGGAAACAAGATCCTGAGCAGAAAGGGAAGAGGGAGGAGGAGGACAGGGAGGCTTCAGGAGGGAGTCAAAGGTGGAGAACAAGTGGCGAGGGTCCCAAGAACAGGACTCAATGTGGGAGGCGTAGTAATGCTATCTAGCGAGGGAGATAGCAGAAGTAAGGGAGGAAAGACAGAATTTGAAGTGTAGGAAGTCAGCATGAGAGTGGGATTTGTGCCAGAGGTGTTCAGCAACACGGGTGCAGGAGCAAAGGTGGTGGATACTGGGGATGAGTCAAGGACGGGGGTTGTGGGAGTGGGCAGGGCGGGAGGAGAGGTGGGCAAAGGAGTCAAGGGTGGAGGAGAGAGAGGCATTGAAAGCAGTAATGGCAGAGTCAGGGGAGGAGAAGAAGACTGAGTGGAGAAGGGGGGAGAGAGAGGAGGCAAAGTCCAAGGGATTAATGGCCTGCAGGTCACAGAAAGGGCGTGGAGATGGGGGAAAGGAGGAGGGACAGTGGGAGACATTGAAAGAGGCAAGGAAGTGGTCAGAGATGGGATAAGGAATGAAGGAGAGATCCGAGAGCAGTTCCTAGAGAATACGAGGTCAAGAGAATGGCTGTTAGCATGGGTGGGGGAGTTGGTCCAAAGGTGAAGGTTGAAGAAGGAGGCTAGTGAGAGGAAGCGAGAGATGGAGGGCTGGTAAGGGACATCAACATGAATGTTGAAGTCACCGAGGATGAGAGAGGGGGTATATCGTCAGAGAGAAAGAAAATGAGCCAGGACTCTAATTCAGAGAGAAAGAAATTGAGAGAGCCAGGGGGGTGGTAGATGACAGCGACGCGGAGATGGAAGGGGGAGTAGAGGCGACCAGCGTGCACCTCAAAGGAAAGGAAGGAGAGAGAGCAGGAAGGAGAAAGCAGTTGGAATTGGCAGGAATTAGTGAGAAGGAGGCCCACACCACCACACCACCACCAGGTAGGGCGATCCCTGGGGTGGGGTTAAAAAAAAAATTACGAGGCTGGTGGGGGGGGGGAGGTGCCGAACACCGAACCCCTCCCCCCCCAGTGTTCACACATCCCTACTGGAGAGTGGCTTACCTACTGGCCACCGACAAGCCACCAGGTGGCCGAAGTACCCTTAGGCTTACCTTTAGCTGATGTTGTTGGAGTATCCTGCTGACGAGTGATCTTATGCGGTGTGCGCCATAAGGTGCGCACCTTCTGGCATGCTGGTCACTGGAACTCGGGCGGCAGAAAGGCCAAGCCCTAGGACGGTCGCGGCGTCCTCAGGTGATGACAGCCTAGGCAGCTGGGAGAGTATGCAGAAGTATTTTTTCACTCAACGCATAATTAACGTATGGAATTTGTTGCCAGCGGATGTTGTCAAGGCCAGTAGTATAGCTGGGTTTAAAAAGGCCTGGATAAGTTCTTGGAGAGTAGATCCATTAATGGCTATTAACCAAGTAGTTTACGGGATGAATGTCTTACTGTCGGGAGCTGGGAGTAAACAACGGGGAATGGATTGCCCATTGTGACTGTTGGTTCTTCTCCCATGTGATCGAGATTGGCCACTGTCGGAGGACAGGATGCTGGGCTTGATGGACCATTGGTCTGACTCAGTATGGCACTACTTATGTTCTTAAGGGTGGGGTAAGAAAATTAAACAAACAAACAAACATACCCAGCTCCTTCAGCCTTTCCTCATAAAACCTGGTTTCCTCATAGGACTAGATTCTTTTAATAATTTTATCAATAAAAAGCTAGAAATCAATATTAAGAAATCTAAAATGATAGCTTTTGGGACTAGAAAGACTATTAAATGGTTTATCAACAAAGATAACAGCACACTTTTCGATACTTAAGAGTGACATTTTCTAAGAGTAAGAAGTAGGAAGCTCAGGCCATAGTAGCTCAGGCTACTAGGTAGTGACTAAAGCCCCACATACCTAATGGCATTTTATCATTTCATAATAAATTAGGCAGAAGAACTCTGATAGCAGCCCTAAGGACTTCTAGATTTAAGTTCGAGTCCTTTTTTTCATATGGTATAGAACTATAGGGACTAAATAATAAACCTTGCACACTGGTAGAGAAGGTGTTAAAATATTTTCTACGGAAATTATTGCCAGTCCTGGTGTTCTGTTATGGGCAGAAACAGACACTTTGAATGCTATAACCATGACCCAATTGAGAACAATACAATTTTAGTTAAAAATTTGAACATATGCCCCAATTAGATTTCCCAAAATGTGCCTGATGAAAGTCAGGGATCTGCAGAACTATCCTTTGCTTGGTTGAGTGAAGTCAAGCAATCTCTCTTCGGTATCAGCCATGGGGACAAGTGGAATATTGTAGACAGATTGCCTTTGTCATTGGACAAGTCTGAAATCAATCTGTATTTTAAAGATAATAGCATTCAGAATTTATTTATTTATTTAATCAAATGATTAGACTGACAGACAGACAGACACACACACACACACACACCAGGGTAGCACTAAAATAATTAATACAATAAATAAGGGTGGAGGGAGATAAAAAACCCTCCCCACCCTCCCCAAAGGCCTGGGTGAACAGCCAGGTTTTGCAAATTCACCAAAATGTTAAAAGGCTTGGGGCCAGGTGAGCTTCCTCCGGGAGGGAATTCCAAAGGCACGGCACGGCCACCGCAAATGCCCTCTCCATTGTGGTCCCCCGCTTAACATGGGGGACCTCCAAGAAGGCACACCCGGCAGAACGAAGGAGCCGCTCTGGGCGCGGAGGGCGAGACGATCCCTGAGGTACGAGGGGCCCAGAGTGTGAAGGGCCTTAATAGATCAATATCAAAACCTTGAACCTGGCTCGGCACACTATTGGAAGCCAGTGCAGGGTCCAGAGCACAGGTGTTATGTGCTCCTGATGGCCCATCCCCGACAGGAGCCGGGCCACCGCATTCTGCACTAGCTGCAACCTCCAAACCAGGAACAAGGGCAGCCCCACGTAGAGCGTATTGCAGTAGTCCAGCCTCGAGGTGACGAAGGCATGGATGAGGGAGGCCAGGTCGGGGCCGGAGATGTACGGATGCAGCCTATGCACTAGATATAACTGGCGGAAAGCGGCCTTCACCACTATCTCCACCTGTCGCTCCAGGTGGAGATCTGTGTCCAATATCACCCCCAGACTCCGAACCTGCTGAGCTATAGGAGGGCGAACCCCCCCCCCAATCAGGGGGGCCGACACCTCCCTCGCTCTCCCCACCACCATCACCTCCATCTTATCGGAGTTGAGCTTCAGTCTGCTCTGCCACATCCACTCCGCCATGACCTCCAAACACTGGGACAGCAACAAGACAGTAGGATCTGGGTCAGCTGAAAAAGAGAGGTACAGCTGAGTATCATCAGCACATTGATGACATCGCACCCCGGACCCTCTCACGACCTCCCCCAAGGACTGCATATATACATTAAATAACAATGGAGAACGGATGGAACCCTGCAGAACGCCGCAAGATAAAGTGCGGGGCAAGATGTTTCAGCTCCCAACACTACCCGCTGGCTTCTCCCTGAGAGGAATGAGCGAAACCATTCAAGAACAGTCCCATCCAGGCCCCCCAGGTCACACAGTCGTCTCAACAGCAGCCCATGGTCCACGGTGTCAAAAGCAGCCAAGAGATCTAGCAGAATGAGAAATGTCAAACATTCTGCATCCATCTCCCGATGGAGATCGTCGACCAAGACCACCAACGCCGTCTCAGTGCCATAGTCAGGGCGGAACCCAGATTGAAAAGGGTCTAGGAAACCAATACTGTCTAGATGCGCCTGGAGCTGGATTGCCACCGCCCGCTCAATAGAGACAGGTCAGTAGCTGGCAAGTGCATCCACATCCAACTATGTTTTTTTCAGCAGGGGGTGCACCACAGCCTCCTTGAGGCTAGGCGACAACCTCCCCTGCTGCAAGGATGCATTAACCACCCTCTCCAGCACCATCCCCAACATCTCCCTGGAGGCTTTCACCAACCAGGACAGGCACGGTTCAAGTTCACAACTGGTGGCTCTCACAGACCCCAGGACATCCACCGCATCGACTGGCATCACTTCCTGAAACTCCCCCCACAAAGTTGGACCAGACGGGGCCTCCATGACCTCATGCTCTCCACCTACTACCCCTAACCCAGTGTCAAAGTCACTCTGAATCCAAGCGATCTTGTCTGCGAAGTAGGTGACAAACTCCTCACAGCGGACCTGGGACAAGTCCCCATCCAGGCGGAGGGAGGCCGGACTGACCAGCCCCCACACCACCCAAAACAGCTCTGCCAGGCGTGACGTCACAGACACTATGAGGACAGCAAGAGACTCTTTCCTTGCTGTCCTCACACCCTCAACATAGGACCACAAATGGGCCCAATGGAGAAGTCGGCTGGAGTCCGATCGAGTCCGACGCCAGCATTGCTCCAGCCTCCTGCCTACTAGCTTCATACACCGCAGCCCCTCAGTGAACCAAGGGGCCCTGCGATGATGAGACAGAGGCAGAGGGCATCTCGGAGCCACCCTGTCAATAGCCTCCTCCAGCAAGCTGTTCCAATGCTGGATCAGCTCATGGACAGAGTGACCGTCCAGGTCCAAGGTTAACTCCCTCAGGACGTCCTGGAACCATTAAGGTTCCATCAGCCTCCAAGGGTGGACCATCCTAACTGGTCCATTCCCCTTCTGGAGGGGGTGCGCTGAGAAACTGGTCTGAAGGAGATAATGGTCCATCCATGACTAGGGCACAGCCCTAACCTCCCCCAATACTGGACCCCTCCACCTCAAGGCCAGAGCCGAAGATCAGGTCGAGGGTATGCCCCCCCATGTGGGTTGGGCAGGTAAGCACCTGGGACAGATCCATGGTTGCCATGGCAGCCATGAATTCTCGCTCCGCTCCTACAAGGCTGGCATCGGCATGAACGTTGAAGTCCCCTAGGACCAAGGTCCTGGAGGAGCCCAACACCACCTCTGCTAGAGCGGTAAGGGATGCTGACAGACAGGAAGGGGCCCGGTATACCAGCAGCACCCCTAGCTTGCCCCCAGCCCAATCGAACACCACATGGAGGGCCTCAATCAGGGCCGGCCTTAGAAATTACGGGGCCCTGGGCAAACACAAAATGCGGGGCCCCCTCAGCTCCACGCGCTTTCCCTGGGGCGACTGGTGGGTTTTGATGTTGGAGGGGCACTGGGGCAGTAAGGCCGGTGGGCCTAGGGGGACAGTAGGTGGAGCCAGGGGGATGGAGGGTGGAGCCAGGGGGACGGTAGGCCAGTAGCATGGCATAACCCAGCAGCAAGGAGTTCCCAGGGTTAACATCGGATGGAAGAAAACACAGTCTACATGCACATCAAGCTTAAAATAAATACTTGGTAAACCCAAAACACAGGGACCCATCCTTGAAGGATGAGTCCCTGTGTTTTGGGTTTATAAATTTCCTTGTAAAGCACCCCAGTCACAGCCTGAGTCCAATTTTACCACACACATCCCATTTCCAGCATTTTGAACACAACTGAAATCGCATGACTTGCAGTGACATCTCTCTCAGGATTTCCAAACCTCCATTTTACCACACACAGTCCCCCCTGCACTAACCCACTAGCCCCCACTCCCCTCCC
>QEPC01004523.1:1736010-1748366 GCA_003113815.1 Sphenodon punctatus
CCCAGCCATCCTGCTGCCAGCAGGGGCTGGCACAAAACATCCCCCCCTGCCCGGCTTCCCTCTCTCACAGGGGTCTTCCCCACCACCACCAATACCCCTCCCCACACACCCCCTGCTGCCACCAGGGTTGGCACTGGGACACCCTCACCCACCCCCCTACCTTCTAACCACCCCTCCGCCACCACCACCACCCTGCCTAAAGACAAGAATGACTTGTCTTTAGTCAGTTAGTCTAAGAGTTCACCTTTTTTAAAGATATATTTTAAATGATTTTATTTTAGAGCCCTATTTGTTCAAAGTTCTCAATAACAAGAAAAGAGAACTAATAACCAAACTTCGCCTTAGTCAGATTGATGCAGCTGTATTAAGAGGCAGATGGGCAAATGTGCCTTATCATGAGAGGTTCTGTATGTGTTACCTCAAGGCTGTAGAAGACCTTGAACATTTTTTACAGGACTGCCTCTTGGATTCTGGCTTAAGAGCACAATATCTAACACCTCTGGCAACTAAATTGATTTTTTGGACACCAACAGAAAAAATAAATTTTCATGCATTAGGAACGTTTCTTGTAACAGCACAAAAATAAGAAATAAACCTCTGATTTTTGAGAATAGTTAAGGGTCACACAAAATTAGCTAAGGTGAGTTTCAAATGGTTTCATTCATGATTGTATGTTTGGTGTGCATGTTGTGAAGCTCACAGTAGTGGTGTACTAGTTGTATCTACAGCCTTAGGACCCAATCCTAAACACATTTGCTCATGAGTAAGGCTCATTGTAACCAATGACACTTACTCCTGCACAAGTATGTATAGGATTGAGCCCTTAATCTCCAATTTCCATGCTTTTTGGATTTTGGTAGAGTTGATCTTTTATGTTTGGTTGGAGGTTTTTGGTTTGTGAATTGGTGTGCATATTTAGTTTTTTGATAGAGTGGTGGGTTTTGGATCAGGGATTTCATTGTTCTGGAGGCTTTTTTGGTTTGAAAATTTATGCGAGCATTAAATAGTCTCTTAAACCGAAGGTATGTTGCTGCTAAATTTCCTTTTGTTTTTCTTTGTGCAGTTAATGTGTGTTTGTTATGTTTGTTTCTGAGTGTGTGCTTAGGATGTTGTCCTAGTCAGTATGGATGGGCTAATTAAATTGTATTTGTTTGTATAGTGAGTGAGTGTGTGTGTGGTGTGGTGTGTGTGTGGTTGGGGTAGGAGCACTTGTGTGTGTGGTTGAGGGGAAGCATGTCTGGTCTATAATTAATGACTGCTCATTGCAAGGCAAATTGTTGAAATGAATTATAAAATAAATTACTAATTAACAACGAACAACAACAACAACAATATTCCTTCCCTCTTGTTTCCACATTAGGCATCCGTGGCTTTGATATATAACTATTAATTAAAGGGGGAAATAATTCAACTCAACTTCTCTGTAGATACTTATTGTAAGGACATGATGTTTGGCATGATCTGGTTCTCATGAAAATAATGACTTCCACGTAGAAACAAAAGAAAGGACAACATGTGTTATGATTAAGTTAGCTTCTAGTACTCCCTTAGTATGGTGTTCAAGGAAGCCAGACTACTAGGGAGAAATGGGTTTATGTGGTCAAGAAAAGCAAAAGCAATCTGGGAGACATCTTGGTAACCTACTCGTACTACTACTACTGAAGAGAATTTGGTTTGAAGGTGGCAAAAGCACACACAACTGAATTAAACTCCAAAGCAGTCAAATGTGTCAGTGCTGAATTCTCTAAACCCTCACCATCATCAACATACCACTATGAGAGCTTGTTCTCTCTTTTTAAAGCATTTGTGTGATTGTTAAATCAATTTGCAGATTAGCTGAAACTCACATTTAATTTCATGTCTCAGAGATTATTATGATGATGAGCATTTATATAGCACCAGAAATGTACCTGGCATTTTACAAAGAATAAGATAGACATGGTCCCTTCCCAAGAGCTTACAATCTGAACATAAGAAGTGCCATACTGGGTCAGACCAATGGTCCATCTAGCCCAGCATCCTGTCTCTGACAGTGGTCAATCACAGTGGCTTGGGAGAAGCACCCAACAGGTCACAATGGGGGATCCATTCCCTGTTGTTTTCCCCCAGCTCCCATCATGTTCCTTGATCCTGTCTGGCTACTAGCTGCTAATGGACCTATCTTCCAGAAACTTGTCCAAACCTCTTTTATACTCAGCTATAGTACCGGCCCTTACCACAGCCTCTGGCAGTAGATTCCAGAATCTACTGGAGGCACAACTGAGTGGCCAAAGGTAGATTGGGGCTGACAGCAGGGTGAGCGAGAGCAGAGAATACACCCCCACGCTGACCTGAGACTATTTTTGCAGCACGGTTACCGCGGTTGAGACGAGGCACAGCTGAGTGGTCAAAGGTGGACAGGGTCTGACAGTGGGACAAGCGAGAGCTGAGGACACACACCCCACGCTGACCTGAGACTATTTTTGCAGCACGGTTACCATGGGTGAGGCGAGGCACAGCTGAGCGGCTAAAGGCAGATTGGGGATGACAGCGGGATGAGAAAAAGCTGAGGACACACCCTCACGCTTACCTGAGACTATTTTTGCAGCATGGTTACCATGGGCCACACCGGTGGGGCACAGCCTTTGTGAGGCCCTTGAGAGCCATTGAAGCCAAGTTATCCCCCTGACCGTTGATGGTGGTGGAGTTATTTCATGCATTGATGAAGGATGTTATTGGGTTTTCCCGCTTGGTTATTTGGAAGAAATAGTCTCAGAAAGAAGCTGCTAAAGTCAACTGGGGACATTGGCCATGCTGGTAAGGGGCCTATGATGACAATATTTTCAGGCTAATTGCCTGGAAGTAAGAGGACCTTTTGGGTTGCCCTTGATGGATCTAGGGTGTGAGTAAAACTAGCCCCTGATTTATCCTCTGTAGAAGAGATTATTTGGATGTCTAATATAGTTCTGGAAATTTGTAATGCTACAATTATCTGTATTTTATGTATGAAGTTGAGTAGTGGTAGTTATGATAGTTGGTAAATAGCTTCATAGGAGTATAAGTATTTGGGGATTATATCTGTTCTCAATTGCATAATTAAGTTCAGCTGTCAGGAAATCAACTGTTATATTTAAGGGAGCAGATAGCTCCTACAACTATTGATAATGGAGCGGAAAAGAAATAGGCAAACTCCATCTCCAACAATGTCAGAAGTCAAATCGTCAAAATACTCTAGGATAGAAAATGGAAACAGATATGCGATCCAGTCCCCACTCAAAATGTATAATCCATTTTCACCCTTAGCTAAACTAAACAAAGGAAATCAAGATATAGTGGAAACTTCAAGGGGATTTGAAAACCAGATAGAATAACAAGTAGGGAAGTTATCCCAGGAGGATTGGGAAGGGACTGACATTGGTACGGAAGCAAAATCATCCCTGAGCATTTGCTCAGGGATGGTTTTGTTTCCATACCAATGTCAGTCCCTTCCCAATGTCGGTCCCTTCCCATTTGGCTGAGCAATCGAATTTGATAGCAATGACAGTAGCAGCTATGTTCAATAGTATTTCAGATATAGATAGATCTTTAATAAAGGTAAAGTTTCAATTGAATGGAGTATTAGGTAAACTGGAAAATATGGAGCTTAAAGGCGCTATAAAAATAGACAAATTTAATGAACAAGGAAGAACTGGTAAAATCGATAGGAAGAAATTCCAGGAGACAAAAGACTCATTTACTAGCAGGGGTAAGGAAAGATAGATGGGAACAATGATTAATGAGAGTAAATAGGAAGGGTATAGAACTGAGAATAGGTCCTGATGTAAATGGATTAACACATAGTTGGGAAAGCCCAGGAATGATAGTAGAGCATTTGTCAAATCTGCTAGGGAGAAGAGTTGATGTACGAGAAATTCAAGAGGTAGGGAAAGTAAATTATAGGTTAAGGAAGGGTTGGATTAAAATATTGTTTACATCTGAAGAGCTAGTGGGGCTTTTGTTTATGACTAGGCAGTATCTATTGGTGAGAAGAATATCAATTTATAGGACTATTACTTATGAGCGAAGCAATATATCATGGAGAAGGACTAATGCGTTAGAGGCACCATCACGCAATAGGGTCCTTATGGGTCCAAAAAGGGAGAGGGTAAGTAAAGACGTAAGGGACAATCAAGATAAAAAAGGAAGAAATGACATGGAAAGAAGGGAAGGAAACCAGAAGGGAATGTTGTTAGACAGAGGGGGAGGGGGGAGCAGACAGAAAATATGGAGAGGAAGAAAGAAATGACATGGAAGAAAATCAGCAAAGTGATGAAGAGTTAGGATCCAATCAATTACTGGCTAGGGAAAACAATATTGAGAATGGTAATTTGGCAGGGGTAAAGGAGAACACGTTACAAACCTTGGAAGCGCAGGAGAAGGATGGGTCCCCATGGAAACAAAAAGGAGAGAGACAGGAAACAATGCAGTCAATAAAGAATATTTGTTTGGAACGTTGAAAGGTAATGAGTGGTCTCCAGGGTTTCCATCCTTGCAGGGTTTGCCAGTGATAGATCAAGATGATATATTCCAAAGGCTGAAAACTTTGGAAGAGAGGCTCACCACTACAACATTAGATTACCAACCTTTAAGTAAATTGGGTGAAAAGGAAGCTTATCAGGCAGAGCATAACCTTGAGGTATTAACTGCAACAAGGTATTTATATCCAAATTAATTGGGCTTCGACAACTTGGGAGGGATACAGCAAAACGTGCCAGGATCACTTCAAAAAGGAACGAGTCAAGGAAAATTGGCTCGATGAAGTGAAGTAGTGCAGATCAAGGCAATAATAGAACCCCAAGCAAGACCCTTAATAGACCAACTTAATGAAGAAGTAGAGCCAGAAGGGCAAGAAACTCGTACTATAAAGGCACAATGGAAAAACCTGCTGGATTCACTGCGGATATCACGGGTATATGATTTTCCCAAAGGGAAATCTGAGAAATCCCCAATTAGATCTAAGGAAAATCAAAAACCCTGAACAGCAAACAAGGGGTTGCATATAATGTCATGGAACATCTCGGGTTATAAAACAAAAGCTGTGGATCATGATTGTTAAAAGTTTCTCCTAGGATATGATATAATAGGGCTCCAAGAAACCTGGCTAAAACAAGAAGAGGTCTTGGGGGTCCCTGGATTTCAGATTTTTTCACAGGGTGGGACCAAAGGGAAGACGAAAGGCAGAGTGTCAGGTGGTCTAATGTGTTTAGTGGCCGAAAGCCTTGCTCGTTACTTTGTACTTCTGCCTTCTATGAGCAATGAGATACAAGGGATTTTAGGCAGACCATGGAGAAACAGAAACCAGAATTAATATGTGCCAGCTTATCCTGAACCTGAATTTAATAATAGTAAATGGGAGAACTAAAGACGATTGGGAAGGACAATATATGCACTATAATTTGAAAGGTAGAAGTATATTGGATTATATTTTGATTAGTTCCACAAACTGGAATATAGTAAAAAGCTTTAAAGTACAGCTACGCACCGAATCTGACCATATGCTATTGGATGTAATTCTTTGGATAGATTTATTTATTTATTTTATATATATATAAAATAAATAAATTTATATATATATATTTTTATTTATTCTCCTGCCCTAGTGATGTCTTTTTAAATTGTTGATGTTTTTAGAAAATTGTTTTATGAATGTTTTTAGTTGTATGTCGCCCCGGGATGCTGTAGGCATATGGGGCGACTCATATATATATATAAAATAAATAAATTTATATATATATATTTTTATTTATTCTCCTGCCCTAGTGATGTCTTTTTAAATTGTTGATGTTTTTAGAAAATTGTNCAATTTTCTAAAAACATCAACAATTTAAAAAGACATCACTAGGGCAGGAGAATAAATAAAAATAAAATAAGATAAGGGCAGGGAAGAGCTAAAAAAAAAACCTATCCCTCCCTCCTCCCCTCCCCAAAGGCCTGGGCAAACAGCCAGGTTTTACAAGCCCACCAGAATGTTAAAAGGCTTGGGGGCAGGCGAGCTTCCTCTGGGAGGGAATTCCAAAGACGCAGCCTGGCCACCGAGAATGCCCTCTCCATTGTGGCCCCCCGCTTCACATGGGGGACCTCCAGGAAGGCACCCCCGGCAGACCGAAGGAGTCACTCTGGGGTGCAGAGGGCCTTATACATCATAACCAATACCTTGAACCTGGCTCAGCATGCTATTGGCAACCAGTGCAGAGTATGGAGCACAGGTGTTATATGCTCCCGACGACCCGTCCCTGTCAGGAGACAGGCCGTCGCATTCTGCACTAGCTTCAGCCTCCAAACCAGGAAAAAAGGGAGCGCCACGTAGACCGCGTTGCAGTAGTCCAGCCTTGAGGTAACAAAGGCATGGATGAGGGAGATGTATGGATGCAGCCTCTGCACCAGATACAACTGGTGGAAGGCGGCCTTCACCACCACCTCCACCTGTCGATCCAGGCAGAGATCCGAGTCCAACACCACCCCCAGACTCCGAACCTGCTGAGCTATAGGAGGGCGAAACCCCCCAATCAGGGGGGCCAACACCTCCCTCGCCCTCCCCACCACCATCACCTCCGTCTTATCGGGGTTGAGCTTCAGTCTGCTTTGCCACATCCACTCCACCATGGCCTCCAAACACTGGGACAGCAACAAGACGGCAGGGTCTGGGTCAGCTGAAAACGAGAGGTACAGCTGAGTATCATCAGCACATTGATGACATCGCACCCCGAACCCTCTCACGACCTCCCCCAAGGACTGCATATATACATTAAATAATAGTGGAGACAGAATGGAACCCTGCGGAACACCGCAGGACAAGGCACAGGGGTAAGATGTTTCAGCTCCCAACACTACCCGCTGGCTTCTCCCCGAGAGGAATGAGCGGAACCATTCAAGAACAGTCCCATCCAGACCCTCCAGGTCATGCAGCCATCTCAACAGCAGTCCATGGTCCACGGCATCAAAAGCAGCCGAGACATCTAGCAGGATGAGAAATGTAGAACATCCTGCATCCATCTCCCAGTGGAGATCGTCGACCAAGGCCACCAACGCTTTTTCAGTGCCATAGCCGGGATGGAACCCAGATTGAAAAGGGTCTAGGAAACTGATGCTGTCCAGATGTGCCTGGAGCTGGATTGCCACCGCCCGCTCAATAACCTTTCCTAAAAAGGGAAGGTTAGAGACAGGTTGGTAGCTGGCAAGTGCGTCCACATCCAATGATGGTTTCTTCAGCAGGGGTGCACCACAGATTCCTTGAGGCTGGGTGACAACCTCCCCTGCCGCAGGGACGCATTAACCACTCTCGCCAGCACCGTCCCCAATGTCTCCCTGGAGGCTTTCACCAACCAGTACAGGCACAGATCAAGTTCACAACTGGTGGCTCTCACAGACCCCAGGACGTCCACTGCATCGGCCAGCGTCACTTCCTGAAACTCCCCCCACAAAGTTGGACCAGACGGGGCCTCCGTCACCTCGCGCTCTCCATCTACTACCCCCAACCCAGCGTCAAAGTCCCTCTGAATCCAAGCAATTTTGTCTGCGAAGTAGGTGACAAATTCCTCACAGCGGGCCTGGGACAGGCGGAGGGAGACCGGAGTGACCAGTCCCCGCACCACCCAAAACGGCTCCACCGGACGTGACTTCACAGACGCTATGAGGGTAGCAAAGAACTCCTTCTTTGCTGCCCTCACAGTCTCAACATAGGAACGCAAATGGGCCCTATGGAGAAGTCGGTCAGAGTCAGAGTGAGTTCGACGCCAGCGTTGCTCTAGCCTCCTGCCTACTTGTTTCATACTCTGCAGCCCCTCAGTAAACCAAGGGGCCCTGCAGTGATGAGACAGAGGCAGAGGGCATCTCGGAGCCACCCTGTCAATGGCCTTCCCCAGTTAGCTTTTCCAATGCTGGACTAGCTCATCGACAGAGTGACTGTCCAGGTCCAAGGTTAATTCCCTCAGGACTTCTTGGAACCGCTGAGGTTCCATCAGCCTCCGAGGGCGGACCAACCTAATTGGTCCAGTCCCCTTCTGGAGGTGGCACACTGAGAGACTGGCCTGGATGTCCCAATTAGCTCAGCAAGTAAGAGTGACAAGTTAGGAATCAAGTTAAAAGGAAGAGCAAGGGTTAAATGGTTGACTTCACTCTCAATTAAAGTAGTGAATTATTTATGGGAGAGAGTGGTCAATACCAAAATCAGTGGGGAACGATTAAATTTAGACTGGTGCATTTTAGAACAGTCATTAAATGATACACTGGCATATACAGGTCAGAATTTTTTATCTAGAGCAAGCCAGGGTGATAGAAAATGGTACAATCAAGAGTGTAAGGAAGCAAAGAGGAAGTTATGGAAGGCTAAAAAGGATTGGATGGTGTTTTCATTGGAAGAAAGTAAAAAGGAATACATTGGGAAAAAGAAAATGTATAAAGTACTTATTGCTGGGGGGGGAAAGGGAATATGAGCAGATGTCTTGGGGGCAATTGATGGTGGCAGCAAAAACGCAAAATATAGCCAAGTTTTGGTTCCTAATTAGATCCTTTACAAAAAGGGATAATACTCAGTGGATGAATATAACAGAAGATGAAGTGTGGATTAAATATTTTAGTGACCTATATAGAGAAGATCAGGAAGAACAACACCCAGTACAGAGCCTAGTTGTCGATAGGAACAGTGAATTTAGGGCAAGAGTAAGTGAAGACAAGATCTGTAAAATAATCCAAAAATCAAAAGGAAATAAGGCCCCTGGTTATGATTTCATAACGGTGTAAGTATTTAAGGCAGCAGCTAGATGGTGGACCCCGATACTATCCATTATTTTACCTTTATATATCAAACAAGGCAAGTCCCAAAGGTTTGGGGGCAGGGTATACTACTTCCCCTTTTTAAAAAGAGGAACATAAAGAATCCTGCTTGTTACAGGCCAATTTGCCTCCTCCCGGTTTTGGGCAAAATGTATGCGAGAGTCTTGTTGAAAGGTTTAGAAGAATGGACTGAAACCAAGAGGCTGATTCCCAAAGAGCAGTTTGGATTTAGAGCTAACTGCTCAGTGACAGACTGTTGTTTTATATTATCCCACTTGGCTGATAAATATTCGGTAATCAGACGAGCCCAATTATATCTTGCCTTTGTGGATCTCAGAGGAGCTTTCGACAGTGTCTAGGGGGAGATTATGGGCAAAACTAATAGACATGGGTATAAAACATGATTTACTAGCACTATTACTAGAAGTCCATACAGGAAATACAGTGGCTATTCGGAAAAATGATAATACTCATACTATCCCTATAGGAACAACAAAAGGCGTGAGGCAAAGGTGTGCACTTGCCATACTTTTATTTAATCTATATGTTAGTGACTTACTAGAGAAATTGAAAGGATATAAATATAATCCGCCTAAATTTAGGGACTATGGTATTTCAATCCTGCAGTTTGCTGATGACATTGTTTTGATGTCACAAACCAAGAAGGGTCTCCAAGGTCTAATACAAATGTGCGCGGTGTATTGTGATAAGAACAAGTTAGAAATAAACTTTGGGAAAATGCAGGTAATGAAGATAGGGAAAAGAACCAAAAAACAGGTATGGAAGGTACAAGGAAATATAATTCACCAAGCTGAGTCGGCAAGGTATCTGGGGATTGAATATAGAGCAAACGGGAGACAGGAAAATCATGAAAAGAAAATAATGGCAAAGGCATTGCCTATTGTCAAGACAATATTATCCCTTGCAAGAAGATCAAAAATTTTAGAAGTGTCTAAGGTCCTGGAAATTTATAGAGTAAAAGTACAGACAAGTTTGTTGTTTGGATCAGAGATAATCCCGGTAGGGAAACGCAGTAAGTTAGAGAAATAGTCCAAAATAAATTTTTGAGAGGGCTCTTAGGAGTCCCACAAGCAGTACCAGCAGCAGTAGTCCGAGCAGAGACAGGGGTATATTCAATAGGGTCCAAAAGGAGGCAGGCCATTATAAATTATTGGGTCCACCTAAAGAACCAGAAGGAGGACTCACTGTTCTAACAATGTTTAGGAGAACAAGATTCCTATGCAGGAGTAGGATCATATACCTGGATAAAATCCCTACAGCAGCTAAAAAATATAGGTCTGACCATAGGAGCATTGTCAGGAGTGACATCCCAATATCAGAACAAAAAATCAGAACAGATAAAAATCAGAACAACAGACATAGCAGCACAAGAAGATCTGACAGAGGTAGCTGGATGGAAAGTAGCTCCAACCCTATAACAAGTTAAAAAGGTCTTCAAACTTGAACCATACCTGGAAAAGATTCCAACAAGCTATCTAAGGCGGAATATAACATTATTAAGATTTCAACTGGTAAAATCAGCCATGACCTTGGGCCGGTATAAGGCAACTCCGATAGAGACTCGCCTATGCGTATGTGGTCAAGATGAGGTCGAAACCATAGAACATATGTTGCTGACTTGCCCAATATATGAAATTTTGAGGGAAACTTGGATTTATCCTCTGATCGGAAAAGAGGGAAAGTTGTCCACTCAACTAAAAATGGAGAAAATACTAAAGTGTTTCGAAATATTGAAATTGTATGGCGGTTGCTACTTTGGGGTTATGTGCAGCCAAACTACGAGAGCAATAGGAATTTGATGATGTACAATAAATTCATGGATCAAAATTAGAGTAAATTGCAATTTTTAGGAAAGCAAAGTGGGAACCAGATGATTGTTAGTGATTAAATAGCATAAAAAATGGATGTGAATTATGGTGGTAGTTATTTGAAGATTCTAGTAAAAATTTGTAAGGCTATCAAAGTATTTGGGATCTATCTGTATCTTTATCTATTGATTGGAATTTTTATGTAAACGAGGAATAGTTACCCCTCTAAATAGGAAAATGCAGATAGTAATTATTGTTACTACAGAAACTAGTTGGCCCCAGAGGCCGAATGTAGTAAAACATAAATTAAACTATTTTATTTGTATGTTATTTATATGTGTTTTTATTATGGTTTTGTTCAATACCCATAAGAACAAGTGAATAGGGAATGAAAGGTATGAGAGCTGACCAGGGACTAACGGAATATATAGGTCCCTAGGACATAGCCTAGTTAATATTGTGGTTTACTAGTAAATCTATCTTGTATAAGTAAAGTACAACAGCCAATATGGGAATCGTTTTAATTCATTTAAATTTGAGTTAAAGGAAAATTAATTTCTCATTAATGAGGAATTTTAAGTGGGGTATACGCTATCAAGTGGATTAAAAGGGAACTAGGAGAATTCATTAAATGATAGGCATCAAATAAAAATTTGATTATGGTTATGTTTGTATTTGGATTGGAAAATGTATTTTGTCACTGTTTGATGTGCGTGTTTTAAAGATTTTTTGATAATCTGGCCAAGGTGAAAACCGTTACCAAATAAACTGAACTGAACTTATACTCAGCTAGAGTACTGGCCCTTACCACAGCCTCTGGCAGTAGATTCCACAACCCAATTATATGCTGAGTGAAAAAATATTTTCTTTTATTTGTTTTAAACTTGTCACCCATGAGTTTCATGGAGTGTCCTCTAGTTTTAGTACTAGCTGAGAGGGTAAATAACTGCTTCTTGTTTATTAGTTCCACACCACTCATGATTTTATAGGCCTCTATCATATCTCCTCTCAGTCATCTCTTCTCCAAACTGAAGAGCCCCAACCTACCAAGCCTCTCCTCATACGGGAACCCTTCCATGTCCTTGATCCTTTTTGTTGCCCTTCTCTGTACCTTTTCTAGTTCAGCTATGTCTTTTTTTTGATGGGGCGACCAGAACTGCACACATATTCGAGGTGTGGACGCACCATTGATTTGTATAGAGGCATTATGACCTCCTCAGTTTT
This sequence comes from Sphenodon punctatus, assembly GCA_003113815.1. Classification (NCBI taxonomy): domain Eukaryota; kingdom Metazoa; phylum Chordata; class Lepidosauria; order Sphenodontia; family Sphenodontidae; genus Sphenodon; species Sphenodon punctatus. Next base: position 1,747,854 of record QEPC01004523.1, read on the forward strand.
ATTCTCTATCCCCTTCTGAATAATTCCTAACATGGTTTGTTTTTTTGACTGCTGCTGCGCACTGCGCTGTGGATTTCATTGTATTGTCCACAACCACCCCAAGATACTTTTCCTGAGTGATAACACCTAGCTTAGTACCCAGCATTGCATACGTATAGTTTGGATTATTTTTCCCTACGTGCATCACCTTGCACTTGGTTCCACATTAAATCTCATTTGCCATTTAGATGCCCAGGCACCCAGTGTCATAAGATCCCATTGCAGTTCCTCACAGGTTGCTCATGTTTTAACTACCTTGAATAACTTGGTGTCATCTGTAGATTTGATCACCTCACTCTTAACACCCTTTTCCAAATCATTAATTAATACATTAAACAGCACCGGTCCCAATATGGATCCCTGAGGCACACCACTTTTTACATCTCTCCATTGTGAAAACTGACCATTTAGTCCTACCCTTTGCTTTCTATCTTTCAACCAGTTTCTGATCCATAGTAAGACACTACCTCCTAT
>QEPC01004523.1:1750616-1769620 GCA_003113815.1 Sphenodon punctatus
CCAGGCTGGGCAGGGTGGGTGGGGGGTGTCCCCCCTTCCACCCGCGCAGCCTGGACTCGGGGAGGGTTTTTTTTAAAAAAACTTTTTGGCTGGGGCTTTAAATTTTTTTACATTGCAGCCATTTTTAAATGGCTGCAATGTAAAAAAATCCGGTACCCTGAAATCCGGTACCGGGTCCGGATTACCGGGTCGAATCCGATAATGCCGGTACGCCCGTTACCAGCATTATCGGATACCGGATTCTACCGGTTTCCCACCCCTAGTTCTCAACTTTACATTACACATATGTTTTTACATATCTGTCAATCAAAATAAATTCTACAACATATGCAGGCCGAATTAAGATATATAATTGTCCACTATCTTGCTCAGCCGGTGCACAAAGGTCTTCTCGCAATCTTTTCACTACACCCAGCCGCCCACCTTCTGGGAGATGGGCGGGCGCAGCGGCCAATCCAGTTGACCGTGGTCCCATAACACTAAAATTACCCCACAGTGGAAGTTGTTTGGTCTTCCTGCTTCCTTTTTTAACTTGCAGGATGCATTTAATCTGGGCTTCCAGAAGGGTGCTTTTAAACAGTCTCCACACCTTTTGCAAACTTGTAGTCCTTGTAACTGGGCGTTTCAGTTTCTTTTTAACTAGTTTCCTTATTTTGTCATAGTCTCTCTTTTTAAAGTTAAATGCTACTGCTGTACTTTTGTTTATCTTTCTCCCTACAGAAATTATGTCAAATGTGATCATATTATGATCACTATTCCCATGTGGCTCCAGCACAGTTACTCCTTACACCAGGTCCTGCGTGCCACTCAGGACTAGATCTAGAATAGCTCCTCCTCTCGTTGGTTCCAGAACCAGCTGTTCTAGGAAGCAGTCATTTAGGGCATCCAGAAAATTGACCTCCACATCCTGCCCCGAGGAAACATTCCCCCAATCAATATTAGGGTAATTGAAGTCACCCATTATTATTATGTTGCTGACTTTAGTAGCCTGTCTAATCTCTTTTAGCATTGCTTTATCAGTCTCTCCATCCTGGTCAGGGGGACGATAGTATAGCCCTACTGCGATACTCTTCCCCTTTGTACCTGGAATTTCTATCCATAGAGATTCTAGGGAACAGTTTGTATCCTTTACAATTTTTATTGTACTTGACTCAATGTTGTCTTTTACATATAGAGCCACCCCACCACCAACTCTATCTACTCTGTCATTCTGATATATTTTGTACCCTGGTATTACAATGTCCCATTGGTTATCCTCGTTCCACCATGTCTCCATGATGCCTATAATGTCTAGATCTTCATTTAGCGGCATACACTCTAATTCTTCCATCTTACTTTTTAGGCTTCTAGCATTTGCACATAGACATTTATGTGTATTGTTTTTATTATTCTTACTGTGCACATTATAATTCATGTTAGAGTGTTGGAGGGCCTGGTTGCCTGGGAGAAATGCCAGGAGAGCCCTGGGTTAGCAAAGCATCAGCTCTGCAGAACTCCAGGAGAAAGAGTTACTGGCCAGTAATGGTCTCTCCTTGCCCTTGCACACACAGGCTGTGCTCCCACCCTCCTGACCTTCAAATACCTCCTAGGAAAACTGCCTCTTCTGCCAAGCTTTCCATAGTTCCTCAACCCCATACATTTGCTCTGAGAAGAGAAGATATACATCAGAGTGCAACATTTGCAGGTGCCTGGGAGCCATTGGCACCCAGAAAACTGAGGCTGGTGACTGGCTCATGGGTGTAGTGGGGCAAGAACGGTTTCATATCAGGATAGCGTCTGGTGCCATTTTGTATTTTGTCTCCCAGAGTTATCATCCCAGATCCCCCTCCTCCTGTGGTAATTAGCCAAGCACATGCACCTGCAACTTCATCACTTCATGGATGTATCCCTGTCTTTCCCTCCCCCTTGTCTCCACTCCCTTGTACATCCTAGGCTGTAACTCATTCAAGGCAGAGACCTGTATCTAATCATGACTGTTCAGCACCATGCACGCTTCTCGTGCTATATAAACAATAACAACTATATCAAACTATATTTGCTCTGGCACTGCTGTTAAAAAACAAAACAAGTTTTGCTCAACACAAACCCTGCTCCCCTCCCACTTTCACCTGTGAGGTTCACTTGTCCCTTCCCATTATAGGGGACTGTATCAGGCACCCCGGAATTGTTCTCCAGCAGAAGTAGGAAAGGTTTGTTAGGTGACTCACCCTCTTCCCCCTGCATACAACAGCTTAAAGATTCCTAGAATCCCTAAGCAGGGAGGCTGTCATCAAAGCATTCTACCCACACAGTTGAGGCTGCGACGATCCAGCCATAGCACAACATGGGGACTTTAACACCTTACACATTGGAAACCAAAAAACATTAAGTCAAACCAACACAAAAGCAGAAACAGGACCCCACGGAAGATTTTTAAATTACTTTTCCATGGCTTTGGAACTCATCACCACACAGGGAGCCCGGTCAATATAAAAGTTGCCCCAAAAAAGGAAAAAATAAAAGTTCAAAGCAACTTTCAACATCCATAACTTTGTCATTTTTGAAGCGATTCCCTTAAAATATGCACTGATTCCACCCCTAACCCAAGAGACCCTTCATGCAAAATATCAAAATAATAGGGCTGAACATGCCAAAGTTACTCCTATTAGAATGTTTGTGGCTTAAAACACACAATGCTGCTTGCCTTAACTATAGAGCGGCGTTACAGTCTGTAGTTATTTATTTAAATAAATTTGTCCCCCATCCCTCCTGCTGAAGCAGCTCGGGGAGGCTAACAGTCACAAAACACAATAAAATACAATAGTAAAAAATACACATTAAAATAAATAACATGTCATAAAACAAAACATAACAGCCAGGTCTCGCATTGCTTCCAAAAGGAGGGGAGGTCCGGGACCACCCAGACCTCTGCCGGGAAGGAGTTACACAGCCTCGGGAATTTGTCACAGTTCTCCCTAAGATTGGGAGAATCATTATTGGGAATCGCTTCATTGTCCTGGCAACTGAAAGGCAAAAAGAGGTCTTCTTTAAAAGAAAATCTAGTGGCATTCTTAAAGTGACCAGACTTTGAAAGCCTGTAAGTGGGATGCCCACTCCACTGCCAGCTACCCCAATTTCCATAAATGTATACATTAACATAATGCTATAAACTGTCCACATTTAAAATAGCCTATTGCTCTATCATGAAGCTAAGGAAAAACTTAAGGTTCACCCAAGTATATAACCTGAAATGTCCCTTCATCTGTGTTATCCAATGTCAGTAACACACAAACACACCAATGCTTGGTTAAAAGAATTTCTATTTATAAATTCAGATTAATTATGAGACAAAATTGATTCAAGAGTGCAAGTTTGTAACACAATGCTAGATTCACCAGAAAGTTTGCTGACTAACATCTTACCCCACTCAAAAGCCCATGTTACACAACTAGCTGTATGTCTGTAGCTGCAATCTTCCTGATCTCTCTCGATGCTTCTTAGTTCATGTCTTGGCTGGGTCTGGTCCAATGGGTTTGTGTGTTTGCTTCTCTTTGTCTTCTTAAATACTTTCTAGATGACTCCCAGAAGGTTCTCCTTTCTTCTGTTTCTGGGACTTTCACTCAGTCTCTGGATGTTTCTGGTAAACTAAAGTACCCTCCATTAACGCTTCTTCTACGTTACAGTTGTCTTCCCTACCTGTTCCAAAACCTGCCAAACTTGTTTTTGGCTCACATTTTATTTTCTGCTTCCCAATCTTAACTGTTCTTCACATACAAATTTTCCCCTCATTGAACTCCATGTTTCTAGACAACTCCAACACCACCAGACTTGTCATGTTTTACATAACGGTTCATTCACATGAAAACATGAAGCATATTGTTCATTCACATGAAAACCATAATGCATGTGTGTTGTATATGTGTTGTTTTCATAAACTCTGGGTGAAAACAAACAAGACATTAGCCCATGGTAGTTCGGAAGTCACCTCCTTATCTGGTAGGTTGCTGCAAGATGTTTGCCTGCTATGGCCTCGAGGCAGGTAGCCAGCTGTTACGGGATGTGTGGACCGGTGGTAGTCAGTGACAGAGCTCGGATACTAAATGAGGTCATGCTCAGTGTGTGCCTCTCTGGGTGCATGCGTGCACCAGGCCCAGCCATTCCTTGAATCTGGTGTACTGGGACTACATTTGCCAGCATTCCAGATTCAGGAAATGGCTGGTCTGGGTGTACACACGCACCTAGAGAGGCACACAGCGGGACATTTGCAATTGCCACACCACTGGTGAGTCTGAGGGGAGGGTCTGTGTGGCCCGTGAAAGTCCGCCTGGGCCACAGAGATGTGGGCACCAGGCCGCTGTCATAGGGGTGGGGGGGGGAAGAAGGGCAAGGGAGAACTGCACCCACTCATGTGTCAACTGCAAGCACACACTGCAAGGGACTCTTGGGGATAAAGTGTCCGTCAGAATAGTATGGTAGCCCTATGGGTCTCAGAGAGACCAGGCCTCTATCATGATTCATAGGGTGCAGAGCTCGCAACGGAGAGTATGGCCTCATGCCACTCACACACGCTCCAATCACTCACGCTCTCACGAAAGGGACGGGGAAGGCCTGGTGTGGGTGTGGGGAGGAAAGGAGGGCAGGGTCCAGGTCAGGGAGTGAGCGGGCAGGACTTGCATACAACAGGGGGGAAGGGAGGGGAAGCCCAGGAAGGGAAGGGGGTTTCACACACAATTCACCCAGTTCTTGCTTACACACACATACACACACTGATAGAGGGGGAACAGAGGCTACAATCAACACTCACTACAGAAATTACAAAATGCACTTATCTTGGGGGCCAGCTTCTCAGCTCTGATTACCGGTGCTGTGTGACTCCCAGCGCCGGATTTGTAGTCATGGCCCCACCCCTCTGCATTACTGGAGCCGCACGGAGCGCCGCACAGGTCCAGGCACTGACCCCATGTTCCGCGAGGTCGAAGGCTTCATGCTGTCGGCTTCAGAGCGGGTTTCCCCAGCAACCGGATGCCAAGGTGGAGCCTCCAGCGCCACGACGTCTAACAGCAGAACCGCAGCTTGACTAGGAGAGGGGAGGGGGGCTACCACCGAGCCCGAACCCCCAGAAGACCCCTCCCCCCTGCAGCTTCCAGCACCGCCACAGCTGACAGCCGCACATCATTGAGTCAGGGTGGCAGGCCGGTGGGCCGGCCAAAGAAAATCACCCTGTAAGCTGGAAGTGGCCTGTAGGCTGGGGGTTCCCCACCTGTGTGGAACTGTTCTAAAACATACATTACTGGTGTCAGCAAAAGTTGGCCCATGGTTATGATGAAAGATTATATAACAACATAGACATTTGGATTCCCCTTTTCCATACGAAACAACTTTACAGAGTAATCCTTGATTGCAAGGAATAAATTACCTGTCTGCTCAGCTGACATTCAGACTCAAAGGAGAATCAGGTCACTCCGAGAAGTGCTATATTCTTCAGGGAGCAATGCATGGGGGAGCTGTCTCTCTCACATTTAAATAGAATCATGATTTATATTTCTGCTGCTCTTAGAGGACTTGTAAGTACAGAGAAAAACTTGTCCCCCTGAGGCAAAGTCTTCCTGATTGATCTGTACTTTTTATTGTCATACATTATTTACATTAGTGAGATTTCTAAAGCCACTGGATGGCTACCCCGCTACCCCCTCTATCTCAGCTTCTAGGCAGCCTAACACACAGGCATGTGTACAAATCTATTCCACAGGGCTCATAACCTGTCATTCCTGCCGTTTGAAACAGGACACCTAGAGATCTTTGGCAGTAAGTACCTTTTTAAAAAAAAAATACTCACAAGTGCATAAATTGGTAATTTAAGCATCTAAATGGTACTTAAAATCACATAGTTGATTTATAAATCCAATCCTTTTGCTATACTAAAGCTCTTGAAAACTCAGTGCAGATAATAACCCCAAATGAGAGAAACTAATCTGCTTTCAATTATTGTTAATTTGAGCTAACCTTGTCAGTCAGGTCAGCCCTGGCAATTAAATTCAAGAGGGGAGCCTGATCCCTGGGAAATGTTTTCACGTAGGAGTGTGCACCTGAAGTGTGAAAGATCAGGAAAGGGCTGAGAATCAGAAACTTATTGTTTTTTTAAAAAAAATAAATCTGTATTCTAAAAGGCCTTGAATGATCTGTCTGAGAATTTAGCACATGCCTTGTCCCAGTGTAGCCAAAAGGAACTACATTCCTGTTGGAAATTACTCACATGCTTAAGTGTTTTTCTGGATCAGAGTCTTAACGCACAACTCAAAAATACGGATATGGTTATTGCAAAACAAAATAATTTGAAGAGAATGGCTTCTCTTTTTTTCTTTTTTTTAAGGTAATTGCACATTTGGCAAGAGAGCAGGGAGTGAGGAAAAGCTGCTTTCCCATCTGTAGTGAATCCTGACAATCCACTTCAAAAGCAACAGAAATGAGAGTGAAATCTGCGATGACTTCAGATGGCCAGTTAAGATAAGCACCACCATATTGTCATAGTTGTCTTTACCTGAACAATCCCAGATCTCTTGGGCCTGCAAACTGGGCCTGCTGGAACCATTGGCACGACGGGGCATTTCCTAAGATTTGGTATGATTCTTTATTATTATTATTATTATTATTATTAACAAACATTTATATAGCACAAGCAGTGTACCTGGCACTTTACAAAGTAATAAAATAGACACGGTCCCTGNTATTAACAAACATTTATATAGCACCAGCAGTGTACCTGGCACTTTACAAAGTAATAAAATAGACACGGTCCCTGCCTCTAGGTCTTACAATCTGAGAGACCAGAGCTGGGGGAGAGACTTAGGAAGGGGAACAGAGGGAGAGACAAGGGGTCTAACATTCATGAAGATGCGAGGTCTCAAGTGCACGTACTTGGCTTGTATTTATATGCATGAGAGTAATGCTCTGTGAACAGTTTTTCTTGTGGCATTAGCACATTTCAACTTATGTTCCAGTCCCAGACAGACTCAGGATAGAATAGGGGCATCAAAATAAACACGTGCTGCAAAATGAAAACTGGTGAACAAGACTTGTGCCTCTTTTTTTGTTATTGATGGAATAAATTCAAAAGAAACCAACGGAAATTTCAAATAGCTCTGAGCTCAAAAGAGAGCTCTGAGTTCTGGTTTGATCTGCAGCATCAATACTACGTGTCATATGTCTGAAAAAATATGACACTGGATCACAAACCACTCACTTTGGAGTAGCCCCATTGAACCCATACCCCATAGGGCTTCATTCAGTCTATTCTGATGTGACTTGTGGATCGTAACCGTGGTCTCTTTCATTCCCCTTCTGTCTATTGATTCTGTATGGCTTGCGTTTCAGATTTCCTAGGGATAATACACTAGGGACCAACTTTCAGATACATTGCTTAAAACTAAGTACCTCCTTTAAAAAAAAAAAATTGGACTGCCTATCATGTCAAAGCCAAAGTAAAATCTTTGATTCTCACAATAGGTTTGCAGACAGCTTGCTTGAGGGATAGTGGTGGAGAAAATAATGGCACTTTCAAATTAATCAGTGAAATATAGCACAGCCTAGTGGCTACTGCATAGAATGCAACTTTAACAAAAGATTCCATACCGTTTCACAGGATACAAATTATTACAATCTCCCCCAGCTGTAACCCATAAGGCAACACCTAGCTGAGAATCTATTGCAGACGGGCAAACACATAGCTACAAGAGTCCCCTTAAATGTTGCAAGTTACATATGATCTCTCTTACCAGTATAGTAGTCTTGTTTTCTGGTTGTCTCCAAAATGCCACTATGCTGTACAATAAAGCATTGCAAAATAATGTTTCATGGAAGTGTATTCAGACTCCTTCAGTCCTGGAGCAATGGGAGAACACCATTCGCAACCTCCCTTTCCCAAGTGCAAAGAGTATCTCCTTCACTGACAACACTACTCAAAGCGGACTTTGGAAGGCTTGCAACACAGACAGACAGACAGACGTGCAGGTAGATTTGTAGCTAGGTTGGAATGGGCCCTGGTGCAAAAGGATAGAATGCCTCCACCCTCTCCTAGTGGTGAGTACAGCTCCCATGGACACAGTACAGCTGCATACCCCTGCTGAGCTGGAAGGAAGGGGCATTTGTACAGGTTAGAGACTGATCTGGACCACAATAGAAGAGTAGCATGGGAGGCGAAGATGCCTTTGCTGCTGGTCTTTCAGAGATGCACTGCTGTTTGGATAGGAAAGAACTCCTGGTCTACTTAAAGGTCAGTGGCAGGTCTTCTGTCATACTAAAAGAGGGTTGTGGTATGAGTGACTATGCTACCCTCAACAAGAGGAGACAAAGACCACCTCTGGTGCTTTTTGGGACACTGCAAGTGATGCACTTACTAACAGATTGCCTTTATCTACTCAAGTTGTGAAGGCAGTGAACTCTGCTTCCCATCCAGGTAGCTTAAAATGTTACTAACCCCATCAGCCACTGCCAGATCACCAAAGGAGGCTGAATTAGGGCAGTGGCAGGTAAATAACTTCAAATGTGGTGGTGGACAGGATAGCTACAGAAGCTAAACACAGGGAGCACTAGTTGATTGTACAAAAAGGGTTTATGGGCATGAAGAAAAACAGGAAGGTTAGAGCCCGGCAGCATTTTCTACCACATCACTGAATACCGTAAAACATTCCTGTTCTGGTGTAGCAGAATCTGAAAAGGGGGGGGGGGGGGAGAGATTTGCACAACAGAATTAAAATGATCTAACTATTATGGCATCTTTTGTGATTTGTTCAATAGGTATATATTCCTAAAATTTGCATAGGGATTGTAGGGTGGTTATAAACCACCTCACTGAGATTTCATGCAAAATAATCAAACCTTTATTCTCTTACAACAATGATATGAATTGTCATGGTTGAACCATCAACTTCTGAGGGTCCAAATTCTTGTCCTCCTTTGCCCCAGTCAGAATGGTGGACCAGTTAAGATGGTCCACTGCTGGTTCGGAACTTTCGGGGGATTTACCCACTGACCTTGACAGCCTCTCTGTCGATGATCTGGTTGATTTATGGTATGTATGCTATGCTGATGCAGGTCATAGGTACAGTTGCACCCAGGCATCTGCTTCTTCTGCTGCAGCAGTGCAGGTCTCCTTGGTATACGGTGGACCTGAGGTTGCTAAAACAAGAGGGTGGGCAGTTATATCACAGGTGGGACTTGACTTGTGCCAAAGTCGACCAACTGCAGCATAGATTGTTTTTGAAGGACTATGCCATGGCTGTGGCAGTGGTGAAGAAAGCCTTCTTCGCTGCTGCCATAGCATCTGCAAAGTGCCGTCCAGCTTATTAAATAGCTTATTAAATCCTAGCTGTCTCCACCTGAAGTTAGAGTAAATAGCTGCCCGCTGTGACAAGTTTGCCACCTACTTTGCAGATAAGGTTGCTCATATTTAGCATGACTTGGGAACTGTCAGTTTGGGTGCAGAGCCAGAGTTTGGGGTTGGGGAGGCTCGGTCTTGTCCCGTTTGCTTGGATCAGCTTCAGTTAGTCTCACCCACCAATGCAGAGGCTGTGCTTGGAGTTATATTGGTAACCAATTGTGAACAAGATCCATGCCTGTCCTGCCTGGTGAAAGCTAGCTGGGAGACATTTAGGTCATTTCAGGCTCGTGTTCTCAATGTCTTCAGGGCAGGGTGCCTAATAGCCTTAAGTTTGCCATTGTCCAATCCCTGCTCGAAAAACCATATCTTGATGTGGACTCCCCTGCCAGCAGTGGCATAGGAATGATTTGTCCCGGGGGCTGTGAGGTTGGGGAGCCCACAAGCCAGCACTGCAGATTTTACCCTTCCACCCCGCACCTGCCAATGCTGGCAAACCTCCTGCATCATCAGTGTAACCAAGCCAGGAGTCAGACAATGGGCTGCTCCTGCAGGGGAGTAATTGGCTAGAGCAGGGCTCACGGTGATTCTGGGAAATGTAGTCTCTCCCAGCTCTGAGCATTCACTCTCTGTGCTCCGAGGCAGAGTCTGGGACTACATTTCCAGAAATCACCTACTGTGTTCTTCAGCCGACATGAAAGATGCAGAAAGATGTAATCCATCCACTGATCTCTTTCCTGGTGTGGCAGAGGGACAGGACCCAGTGGTTCCTAAGCAGCCAGATTCCCTCCCCCCCTGCAAAGTCAGACCAACGAGGAGGAATATGGAGGAATCACAGGGAGCAGCCATAGGGAATGGGGGGTGAGAGGGAGCAGCCATGCGGAGAGACACAGGAAGAGATTGGGTTGGCCATGGAGGAGGAGGAGGAGTGGGAGCCAGCCATGGGGAGAGGCACAGCGCAGAGGGGAGAGAATGGGGGTCAGTCATGGAGAAGGCACAGGAGGGAGAAAGCAGGGGGCAGTCATTGGGAGAGGCGCAGAGGGAAGCAGCCATGGGAAGAGGAGGGGGGGGGAGGAAGCAATGGCATCCTTGGGGAGACACATGGGAGAGGGAGTAGCCATTGGGAGGGGCACGGAAGGGGAGAATAGGGAGCCGGCAGGGAACACCGGGGGGGGGGGGAGTGACCACCCACTGGGTGCTTAGGAGGTGCACCTGGGAAGGAGAGTGTCCAAAATGGATCCATTCCCTGTTTCAGTGCTGCACACCCATCTCTCTGCTCCCTTCCCATGAGCTCATTCTGCTAGTGCTTGGGACTAAGAGCTGGGGAGGATCTGAGTATTGGAGCTATACAGATACACAATTTGGTCACCGATCTGGTTTTGAGCTTCTTGTCAAACCTCAAATTCAGTACAGGCTCTTAGGGGGCTGAGTGCCACCCAAGTCCCATTTGTGCATGCCCTCTGAATGCTCCCCCCATGGCTGTGTGTTTCCCCCTCCCCCACGCCCATCCCATCCCATCAGGTATTTGGTTCTGCAAAGCTATCAAGACAATCTTTAAATGTTAAGAGAAATAAGTAGGACAAACTATAGATGGCATATCTTTGTTTTATTTCACATGCAGCATTTTAGTACATGTGTGAAGGGTTGTTTTTTCCTTTGTAACATAATTAAAGTGAGACACTTTTACCAGTTCAGAGAATGGTTTCAAGTTGCTTTCAGCACACGGATTGGTTTCAGTGTTAACAACCACTTAATTTATGTCACAGACACAGAGAGAGAGAGAGAGAACCATTTAACCGTTAGATAGTAGTAGATTAACTTTATAAATCTGAGCAAATGGTTCAAGCACTGTTTGACTCTTTAAAAAATGGTAATTTATAGATATGTAGAATTTTTTTTACTTGAGCTGAATTAGGTTTTTTAAATGGGCATCTTTATTTATGATAGCCAAGGACCTCAAACAGTTTGTTTATGTGCTACGTGTTTAATTTGGGAAAACTGAAGGTATTTTCTCTTTATTTTAGTAAGTTAATTGTTGTAAAACTTCAGCGGGGCGGGGGGGGACGAACACCGTTTTTTAAAGCAGCTTTTAATTTAAAAGAAGATGTTAAATATGGCCAATGTTTTGTAGATTTTTATTTAATTTTATAGCAGTATCAAATTATTAAGATATCAAAGATTTACTGCAAAACTGTTTTGTATTTACTGTTGGATGGTAATAAAATTATGTTTAAAGAGGAGGCAGGTGTGTCCAGAATTCTCTGTGCGTCTCTGGAGCAGGTTTAAGGAGCCGTTATCTGAAATTGGAGGGCATCTGTGGCCTGGGGCTCTGTGGAGCTAGCTAGGAGATACCCTGTTGTTTTTTTATGTTGCTATAGAGGGGTATCAAGTGGAGTTGTGAAGGGCTGTTCCATGGGCTCTGAGAAGCTAGGAGGGGTTTGTGTTGGGGGGGCTCTAGTCTGGAGCTGGGGGTGGGTTGATCGCTGTGGGACTCCAGAGCTATGAGTTGTCTGTGCTACAGGGTTCTTCTGTTTGCTGAAAACTGCATCCCTTGGTCCCTAAAAAGGGGGGAGGGGTATTCAGCAATGATAGACCTGTCTACAACTAGTGATTATACAGCACCATGCACAAATATAGAGCAGGGACAGTTATCTGCAAGGATTCTGGGCAGAGGTAGGAGGGGGGCTAAGGAAGAGGATGAGAGGGTAGGAGGGCCCAAGTCCATTTCTTGTTTCTGGGCCCACTCCAACCTAGCTACGCCCCATCTCTAATCTTAGCTTTTGGGGGAAGTTATTGAACCGCTGGTTGCTTCACAGCTTCAGATACATCTTGATGCTATTGGCTGGTTGGTTTCCTGGACCCATGTCAGAATTTCATCCTGGACATGGCAATGAGACTGCGCTTGTGACCTTGGTTGATATCTGCTTAGAAATCTACAGGGGTAATTGTACCCTGTTGATTTTGTTAGATCTTTCGGGGGCCTTTGATGCAGTTGATCATGAGGTGTTGTTGACACAGCGGCAGGACCTGACAGGGATTTGCAGGACTGTTCTTGAATGGTTCCATTAATTCTTGGCCGGCAGAACGCAGAGGGTGGTGCCTTGTGATCTCCCTCAGGAGCTTCCTTGTAGGGTCCCATCTTGTCTCCGCTCCTGTTCAAGATGTATCTGAGGCCCTTGGGTGGCCCCTGGGTGAGATTGTCTGGAGATTTGCAGTGAAGTTCCATCAGTATGCGGATGACACCCAACTCTCTCTCTCTTTTTCATCTGACCCAGGTTCTGCAATCTCGGTGCTTACCAGTGCCTGGCTACCATTGGGGACTGGATGTGGGAGAGCCAATTGAAGCTGAATCCAGACAAGACTGAGATGATGATGGCTGGCCAACCTTGGGACCTGGGGGTTATAGGAACAACTGTTATTGATGGGGTTCAACCTCCTTTGGTCACTCAGGTTCGCAGCCTTGGGGTTCTCTTGGATCCACTGCTGCGCCTGGATTGCCAGGTTGCAGCAGTGACCAGGAGCACTTTTCACCAGTTTCACCTGATGAGAAGGCTGTGACCTTTCTTTTTTTTTCAAAATCAGATTTGGATTTGGCCACCATTATTCATGCCTTCATAACCTTGAAGCTAGACTACCGCAATGTGCTCTATGTGGGGTTGCCCTTGATGATAGTTTGGAAGCTGCAGTGGATGCAGAATACAGCAACCTGCCTTCAGTCAGGTTGGGTCATCGGGAGCACATTACACTGGTGCTCCAGAGTCTGTACTGGCTGCCAATAGTTTTCCGGGCATGATTCAAGGTGCATTTTGACCTACAAAGCTAAATGGCTTGAGTCCCAGGCATCTGATAGACCGCCTCCTCACTTACGTTCAGTCACAGCCTCTAAGGTCAGCCGAGTGTGCCCCATTGTAGATACCATGCGCCCATGACGTTTCCACAACAAGGGCACGCAGAGAGGCGTTCTCAGTGGCTGCCCACAATTATGGAACTCCCTCCCATTTGAGATCCATCTAAGCCCAAACCTGCTCATCTTCCATAAGAGATGTAAGACCTTTTTGTTTGGCCAGGCATTTCGCAGGTAAGGATGGGGTTGGATGGAAGGGTTAGGGGAAAGGTTGGTGGTTGGGGCTGCTGGATGTTTTCAGTTTTTATATTTTGTAAGCTACCCGAGCCTAACTGGGAAGGGTAGGATAAAAAGTAGAATAAATAAATAATAAAATAATGAATGGACAACACTATTCACTGCCTCTTGTATAGCTACACAAAAAATAAAATCTTATTTCAGGGATCAAATGCTAGCTCCCCATAGAGATGGGTCCTAGAGTTCTACATGCTGAATCAAGCTCAATGACACCCTTTTGGTTCCTCCCTGTGGACAAGAGACCCCACCCCTGCAGAGAGACATGATGTTAGGTGCTCCACTCTGGTGAAGCCATGTAGGGTAAAAGGTAGGGGGAATTCCTTAACTCCACCCTTTTCCTGACATGGCCCTGATGACATCATGATGTCCGCAAAGAAGCAGATGAAGGTATTTCCCCTCCCTTTTCCCAATGTCGCCCTGCCCCTCAGGGCACGAAGATATCATGTTGCTCCACTGGTGTGGGGCCAGCCTCATTATACCGGGCCCTGGCCTGGGTAAACCATGCTGCACTGGGACAGGGGTCAGGTAACTCCTAATACAATTAGACTTGGGCTTGATTTTTGAACCACTGCAAATCTCTATATGAAACATTTTGGAAGCACGATCATACTCATAAATACACGCCCGCTACATTCATGTTCTCTTCCTCTCTCACTCCCTCCAGCTCCTTGCCCTTACTGAAACTTGGATCTCCCCCTCCGACTCCGTCACCCCTGTTACCCTCTCCTTTGGGGATCTCTCCTTTAAGGTCGGTGTGGTGGCGTGGGCCTACTTCTCACTAATTCCTGTCAATTCCAATCTCTTTCTCCTCCCCCCCCTCTCTTCTTCCCTTCCTTTGAGGCTCACTCTGTGCGCCTCTACTCCCCCCTCCATCTCCGCACCGCTGTCATCTACCAGCCCCCGGCTCTCTCTCTTCCTTTCACTCTGAATTTGAGTCCTGGCTCACTTCCTTCCTCTCCGACGATATCCTCACTCTCATCCTCAGTGACTTCAGCATTCATGTTGATGTCCCTTCCCAGCCCTCCATCTCTCACTTCCTTTCACTAGCCTCCTCCTTCAATCTCCACCTTTAGACCAACTCCCCCACCCACGCTAATGGCCATTCTCTTGACCTCTAGGAACTGCTCTGTCTCTGATCTCTCCTTCGATCCTCATCCCATCTCTGATCACTTCCTTCCCTCTTTCACTGCCACCCCTCCTCTTCCCAGTCTCCACGCCCTTCCATGACCTGCAGGCCATTAACCCCCTGGCTTTGAGAGGAGAAGCAGGGAGAGAGAGGAGGCAGTCTTCTTCTCCTCCTCCACCCCTGAATCTGCTGTCTGTGCTTTCAATGCCTCTCTCTCCTCCACCCTTGACTCCCTTGCTCCCCTCTCCTCCTACCCCGTCCACTCCCACAACCCCCATCCTTGACTCTACCCCAGTATCTGCCACCTCCGCTCATGCACCCATGCTGCTGAACGCCTCTGATGCAAATCCCATTCTCACTTCAAATTCTGTCTTTCCTCCTTTACTTCTGCTATTTCCCTTGCTAGAAAGCATTACTATGCCTCCTGCATTGAGTCCTGTTCTTGGGACCCGCCCCATCTGTTCTCCACCTTTGACTCCCTCCTCAAGCCCCCCTGTCCTCCTCCTCTCTCTTCCCTTTCTGCTCAGGATCTTGCTTCCTTCTTCACCTCCAAGATAGACAAGATCTGCCTCGACATTGCTTCCCACTCCTTTCCTCTTCCTACTCCTTCCCCTCTCCCTACTCCCCCCCTCCTTCTCTCCTGTCCTCCTTCCCTCCCACCTCCCTTAAGGAAATCTCCTCCCATCTCTCCTCCTCCAATCCTTCCACTTGTGCCCTTGACCTCATCCCCTCCCGCCTCCTGACTTCCATTGCTTCCACGGTCATCTCTTCCCTCCTGCACATCATCAACCTCTCCCTCTCTACTGGCTCCTTACCCTCCGCCTTCAAGCACGCCACTGTCTCTCCTATCCTCAAAAAGTCCACTCTTGACCCCTCTGACCCTTCTAACTACCGTCCTGTCTCACTCCTTCCTTTTGTTTCCAAGCTTCTTGAACATGTTGTCTACTCCCGCTGCCTCGACTTCTTCTCCGCCAACTCCTTCCTTGACCCCTTCAATCTGGCTTCTGCCCCCTTCACTCTACTGAAACTGCTCTCGCTAAGATCACCAATGATCTTCTTGTGGCTAAATCTAATCACCTCTATTCCATTCTTGTCCTCCTTGACCTCTCTGCTGCCTTCGATACTGTTGACCACTCACTCTCGCTGGACTCACTTCACTCCCTTGGCTTCCGTGGCTCTGTCCTCAACTGGTTCTCCTCCTACCTCTCTGACCGCTCCTTCAAGGTGTCTCTTGTCAACTCCACCTCCTCCTCCCTTCCCCTCTCAGTTGGTGTTCCCCAAGGCTCTGTCCTTGGCCCTCTCCTCTTCTCTATCTACACCCTGTCCCTAGGCAAACTCATTGCCTCCCATGGCTTCCAATATCACCTCTACACTGATGACACTCAACTCTATCTCTCTACTCCCTCTCTCTCTCCCTCTATTCAAGCTCGTCTCACCAGCTGTCTCTCTGACATCTCTACCTGGATGTCTCAACGTCAACTCAAACTCAACATGGCTAAAACTGAACTCCTTATCTTCCCCCCTCATCCTTCCTCTCCTTCTTCACTGTCAATAACTATTGATGGAGTCACCATCCTGCCTGTCCCCCAAGCCCGTAGCCTAGGCTTCATCTTTGACTCACCCCTTTCTTTTAAACCCTACATTGACTCTGTTGCTAAATCCTGTCGCTTCTCCCTCCATAACATTGCTAAGATTCGCCCTTTTCTCTCTGTCTCGTCTGCCAAAACTCTTGTTCATGCTCTGGTCATCTCTCGCCTCGATTACTGTAACCTCCTTCTCACTGGCCTTCCCCGGTCTCACCTTTCTCCCCTCATCTCTGTCCAAAACTCTGCTGCCAGGGTCATCTACCTCGCCAGTCGCTTCGACCATGTGCAGCCCCTCCTCTCTTCGCTTCACTGGCTTCCCCTTCCTGAACGAATCCTGCACAAGCTCCTAGTCTTCACCTATAAAGCTCTTCACAACCTTGCTCCCCCCTACCTCTCTGCACTTATCGCCCTCCATACTCCAGCCCGTGCACTTCGCTCCTCCTCTGTCCCTTCTCTCACCCTTCCACGCCTTCCCTGCTCCCCTAAGCGCCTTCGTCCCTTCTCACTTGCTGCCCCCCATGCCTGGAACTCCCTCCCTGTCCACATCCGCCTTGCCCCCTCCCTTCATACCTTCAAATCTCTCCTTAAAACTCACCTCTTTCGCTCTGCTCTGTCTGACTCTTTATCCTGCTGAGCCACTATTCCTATACCTACGATCGGTTTACCCTTATCCTTGCAACATGGACCTGCCTGCTGTCATTCTCATCGTAACCAAGCCAAGTACGTGCACTTGAGACCTCGCATCTTCATGAATGTTAGACCCCTTGTCTCTCCCTCTGTTCCCCTTCCTAAGTCTCTCCCCCAGCTCCTGTCTCTCAGATTGTAAGCCCTAGGGGCAGGGACCGTGTCTATTTTATTACTTTGTAAAGTGCCAGGTACACTGCTGGCGCTATATAAATGTTTGTTAATAATAATAATAAAGCTCCTAGTCTTCACCTATAAAGCTCTTCACAACCTCTTTCCCCTCTACCTCTCTGCGATAATTTCTCTCCATACTCCAGTCCGTGAACTCTGCTCCTCCTCTGTTCCCTCTCTCACCTTCCCACGCCTCCCCTGCTCCCCTAACCACCTTCTTCCCTTCTCCCTAGTTGTCCCCCACGCCTGGAACTCCCTCCCTGCCCACATCCATCTCACCCCCTTCCTTCTTACCTTCAAATCCCTCCTCAAGACCCACCTCTTCTGCTCTGCCATCCCCGACTCCTTGCTCCCCACACCTAATTCCTGCTGATACCTGCCATTCAGTACAATCTGTTACCTGAGGTCTGTGTACTCATATCCTCACCACATGGACCAGCCAGTTATCATTCTCTATGTAACCAAACCAAGCACACCTGGGACCTCGCATCTTTGTAAATGTTACATCCCTTGTCTCTCCCTCTGTTCCCCTTCTTTCATCTCCCTCCCCCATCTCTCAAATTGTAAGCCCTAGGGCAGGGACCATGTCTATTTCATTACTTTGTAAAGCGCCAGTTGCTGGCACTATATAAATGTTTGATGATAATGATAATAAATACCTTAATGTAGCTACTTTATGATCAAGGTGTAATTCATACATACTACCAAATTCTCCTCAGCATTGCGTCCTTTAAGTAGAATGATATACTCCCCCTAAGACAGAAAAAAAGTTAAAACCATTGCACCAATGAAGTAGGTAAACATAAAAAGTGACAATTATCCTATGCTACAATTTTAAGTTCAGAGATCAGCAGCAGTGGTAGCTCATGTGTCTTCAGCATCATTAAGTGTGTTGTGATAGGATAAAGAGGTGGAAGACAAACATCCAATTTATTTTAGGGCGCTGCACCAAAGATTTGCCATTTGAGGACAGCAGAACATGGAAGCAGAAACAAGACATGAAAGTAGAACTGGAAGGTGGGGGGGAGGAGGGGAAGTGTGGAGTAATATAAAAGGAAATTTAAAAATTTTGGGAGTATATAAGAAGCATGATAAAATAATGTTTTGGGAGGGTCAAGATGACCTATGGATGGGAGGGGAGAAAATACATACAATGAAACTCATACAAGAACACTAACAAAGAATCACAAAATGACCATATAGGGTCGATACAGTGTTATAAGCGGTCATTCCCTCGTCTAAAAATTTGAGTTTTTCTTATTATTATGCCCTTCCACATGCCCTGGACGGTCACTCTGTGGATGAGCTAGTCCAGCGTTGGAACATCTTGCTGGAGGAGGCCATTGACAGGGTGGCTCCGAGACGCCCTCTGCCTCGGTCTCATCACTGCAGGACCCCTTGGTTTACTGAGGGACTGCGGTGTATGAAGCGAGTAGGCAGGAGGCTGGAGCAACACTGGCGTCGGACTCAATCCGGCTCCATAGGGCCCATTTGCGGTCCTATGTTGAGACTGTGAGGGCAGCAAGGAAGGAGTTCCTTGCTGTCCTCATAGCGTCTGCGAAGTCACGCCCGGCGGAGCTGTTTTAGGTGGTGCGGGGGCTGGTTAGTCCGGCCTCCCTCCGCCTGGACGGGGACTTGTCCCAGGCCCGCTGTGAGGAGTTTGTCAACTACTATGCAGACAAGATTGCTCGGATTCAGACCGACTTTGACGTTGGATTAGGGGCAGTAGGGGAAGAGCGTGAGGTGACAGAAGTCCCGTCGGGTCCAGCTTTGTGGGGGGAGTTTCAGGAAGTGACGCTGACCGATGCGGCAGATGTCTTGGGGTCTGTGAGGGCCACCTGTTGCGAACTTGATCCATGCCCGTCCTGGTTGGTGAAAGCCTCCAGGGAGACGTTGGGGACAGTGCTGGCGAGGGTAGTGAACGCGTCCTTGCAGCAGGGGAGG
>QEPC01004523.1:1771360-1808956 GCA_003113815.1 Sphenodon punctatus
TTTTTTTGGTGGTTGTTTTTTTTTTACATTGGGGCCATTCATTTGAATGGCCGCAATGTAAAAAAAATCCGGTACCGGGAATCCGGGAAACGACCCAGATTACTGGGTTGAATCCGATAATGCCGGTACGCCCAGTACTGGCATTATCGGATACCGGAAGATCCGGTTTTCCCACCCCTAGTGCGTAGGCTGCATCCGTTGGTCTCCGGCCCGGACCTGGCCTCCCTCATCCATGCCTTCGTCACCTCGAGGCTGGACTACTGCAACGCACTCTACATGGGGCTGCCCTTGTTCCTGGTTCGGAGGCTGCAGCTAGTGCAGAATGCAGCGGCTCGTCTCCTTATGGGGACGGGTCGTTGGGAGCATATTACACCTGTGCTCTGCACTGGTTGCCGATAGCGTGCCGAGCCAGGTTCGAGGTTTTGGTGTTGATCTATAAAGCCCTTCATGGTCTGGGCCCCTCATATCTCAGGGACCGCCTCGCCCTCCGTGCCCCAGAACGACTCTTTCGGTCCACTGGGGGTGCCTTCTTAAAGGTCCCCCGTGTTAAGTGGGGGGCCACAATGGAGAAGGCATTCTCGGGGGCCGGGTCGCGCCTTTGGAACTCCCTTCCAGAGGAAGCCCACCTGGCCCAAAGCCTGTTGACATTCGGGCGAAGTTGTAAAACCTGGCTGTTCGCCCAGGCCTTTGGGGAGGGTGGGAGGGCGAGGTAAGGTTTTTAGCGCCCCTACCTTATTTATTGTTTAAATGGAGGCCACGGGCCCTGTTTTAATAATTTTATATATGATTGTTATTATTATTGATGGTTTTAAATTGTTTTTATGTATTGCATTTTTATTATTGGAAGCCACCCCGAGCTGTTCGCAGGAGTGGCGGGGTACAAATTTATAAAATAAATAAATAAATAAATAAATAGGAGTGATTGCTTTTTCCCCTTGCATTAGAGTTGCCATTTCACATATCCTCTCTCTCTCTCTCTCTCTCAAACTACATTTTTGAGAAAGCCATTTTTCTAGAAATAGCTTGATTTTCCCCAACACTTAATTGCAATCACTTCTGGATGGGGAATTTTCTTACTGAAATTTTTTTTGTTCTGCACATTTTGGTAGAATTGTTGCGCCAGAAGGTATATATGAAAATAAATTGCTCATTTTTCTAACCTTTAGTATTACATATTTAAAACGGGTGGTGTTGAAAATTACCTTTAGATACTTTATGGTTGAAGTTGAAGCTCCCATAGTTGTATTGACAGTCTCTGAAAAAGAGGAAAAATTATAAACAGAGGAAAGTCATTAACTCTTGGTCTCTAAGCATGGTTTATAAAAAAAAAAAACCCAACCAAAACACCCCATTGAGATAGTTGGCTATCTAGCCCCAAGAATTCTTGTTCTGCTCAAGCATTCCTTCCTATAGATTGATTTGTTTACCCCAAAGACTTTAATAGATAGCGAGTGCCTGTGCCACAGAAGACCCCTTTAGAATCATAGGGGTGGAAGGGATCTCTGGGGACATCTAGTCCAGCCTCCTGCTCTAAAACTATGGCATCACAGACAGAGGTTGTTCCAGCTATTTATTGTTTTTAGAACATTCAGTGAAAGAGATTCCACCGTTTCCCTAGGTAACTTATTCCCTTATTCCGTTGTAAGTTAGATCTAAGCAAAATCTAATGTACAGAATTTTTTAAAAAAATCTATGTCACAGTTGGTTGGCTTTGGTGTGAGTCAGGTGCCACTTGCATGCTAACCATCCACCCTTCCATTTGAAACAGCCTTGGGTCCTCCATATACCAGGGGACCTTATGCTGCCACACACCTGAGTGCTACTATGTCAATGGCCTGAGTCAACAAGCTATTCTACAATTCAACAAGGCCATTGACAGAGCAACCGTCAAAGCCAGTGGTGAAATCCTCCAGTGAGTTCTGGAATCCAGTTAGATCCATTAGTCTCCCGGGGTGGACCAGCCTAACTGGTCTACCACCCTGAGAGGAGCATAGGAGGGCCAGGATCTGTGCCTTGAGAAAATAATGATATGACCATGAAAACGGTGTCTTTATAACACCCCCTAAAACCGAAATCCCTTTTCAGGCTGGTGCAAAACATTACACCTCACATGTTGGCCCCAGCATGTGTACTGCAAACACCCAAGACGATAAGTCTTTTCAAATGGTGTTAGTCACATAATAATGACTGTGCTGAGGGTCAGTGAATTATAAACAGACACTGATTTAATAAAAGGGAAAATATTGATTACAACTCAAGTCAAATGTTTAAAAGTTCCAAAGTCACTCCTCCCTCTCTCCTACACTCTGTCGCTTCAGTCCTTATAATCTGAGTTTCACAAAATGTGTGTGAGAGAGAGAGAGAGAGAGAGAGAGGATTAAGCATCTCCCACAGCCTCCATAACAACTCCCTGCAGGAGAAGAGGTGCTAGTTCATTGTGCTGCTGCTTTTGCACTACTACCAAACAAGAAAAGTTTTGTGATAGATGTTTCTCAAATAAACTGGAAATCTGGGGGCTGCTATGTACCTAGCTTCTCAAAGATTGTGCATATATTCTGGCAGATTTTAGGACTATTATAACACATTACAGACATTCACAATACATTTGCCAGAACCCCCTCAGAGAAGTAAATTATCTCTGTGGAGTAGGGTTCTGAAATAATGGGCTCTCCTTTTAAATATATGACCTCCAGCAATCTTAAGGCATTCCTGAAGAAACACAAACCCCTGTCCACACTGGTCATGCAAATCAAAACCTATGAGTAACAACTGTTTTTAAAACAGGAAGCTAAGCTAGTGTGCTTTTCTTTTCAAGTGTGGAGGATAGAGCCTATGCAGCAAAATAGCATTATTTAATCCATGCTTACCTCCCTTCAGAGTGCCACAAAAAGAATATCCATCATCTGATCCACTGCAAATAACGTATTTCCATTCCAGAAATGTTGTTGCATCATGCCATATAGTCACATATGCAATCAAAACGTTTATATCTCCCCCTATTAAAAAAAAGAGCAGAAGGTAAACTGGGTGACAGCTTCATGTTCATTCCACCCGACGTCATGAATGAACAGTTAAAGTGAAATCCTGACCCAATTAGTCTACTTTTTTTTTCTGTTGACTTCAATGGGGTCTTGGGCCATGATCCTGTGGCAGGGTAGAGCCACAGAGGGCTGGGAGCCCTTTTAGACAGTTTGCACCAGCTCAGTGGGCTGCGCGAGCAGAGCTGCAGGCACTTAATCAGCAAGAGAACATCACCTAATTGGAAGGCAGCTGGGTGAGAGCATGGCACTAGCCAGCCCTGAAGACAAGCCTGAGAGTAGCTCAGTGCTGGAGAAGACTGAAAGGGAGCAAGACCATAGCAGCAGCTGTCCCTTGAAAAGCTAAAAGCCTAGCCGACTGTTGTAAGGACTCTAGGGAAGTAAGTCAGAGCGAGGAAGCCCTGACAGAGGGTGTTTTCAAACGTGACGGTGGTCCAAATTGCCACGCGGGCCACCATCATGTTAGTTTTTCCATGCCAGATGTTGGTGTGGGATAGATACCAGCCGTAGTGGTGGCTAGCTCAGGCTGTGACTTGGTAAAGTCTCTGAGTCATGGCCTGCGCTAGCTTCCACCACAGTCTGACTGGGAGTAAAGTGGGCTTTCACATTTGAAAGCCTGCTTTACTGAACCTCGTCTGGAGTCTCCACCAGTTCTGGGTGCCATGGTAGCCGTCATTGGCCACCAGTCAGGGAGGAGGTGGGCTGCTGGGTGCAGCGCAGGGTCAGGACCAGGCGAATGCATGGCTGTGCATCTCTCCGCCCTCATCATGGTAACCATGGGCCTGTCCCAGAGGGTCATCAGCCTGACGCATCTTGGAGGACATACCTTGGACCTCATGTTTTGCACTGGCCTTGAGGCAGGTGCTCTGTTAATGGGGAAAATATCAGCAGTGTCCTTGTCATGGATGAATCATTACCTCCTACAGACCTCCCTTCTAGCACATGTCTGCCCCCGGAAGGGTGTGGAACCTATTAGGATGGTCCACCCCTGGAGGCTGTTGGACCCAGTGTGGTTTCTAGGTGCTCTGGTGGAACTTCCCTCTGACCTCGATGACCGTCTCATTGATGACCTCATCAAGCTTTGGAACACCTTGCTGACGGAGGCCAGTGATCAAATGGCTCCCAGGCGTCCATTGCCCAGGCAGAGGCTACACAGACCTCCTTGGTTCTCCAAGGAGCTGCAGATGCTGAAGCATGAGCGGCAATGGTTGGAGCGACGGTGGCATCATTCTTGTGCTGAAGCCGACAGATTGCGACATAGAGCTAGTTTACGAGCCTATGCCGTGGCTATGCAGACAGCAAAGAGGGAGTTCTTTGCTGCCCTCATAGCATCTGCCAGGCGCGGCTCGCCTCTCAGGGCGTTGGGGGCGCTGACCCCCCAAGCGCCCCGCCAGGCACCGCGCCGTTGCTCGAGAGGAAAGAAGGGGGGGGGAAACCTCGCCGCCGCTTCCCAGCACCACAGCAGCCTCTGCCTTGCCTTTGCTTCAGAGCAGAGGCTGTTGCAGCACTGTGGTCAGTTTCATGTTGACTTCTGGGATCCACTCCAGAGGAGTGGGTCCCAGAAGGCTCAAAATGCTAAGCTAAGGTTTGGGCGACTGAGCGCTCAGCCCGGCTGAGCTCCTCCACTCTACACAGCACGTATAGGATGTGCTGTGGAGGGAGGAGCTAGGGCTTCCCATTGCGCTCAATGGGCGCAAGGAAAGCTCTCGCCAGGGTGCTTGTTGAAAGCGCCCTGGCGAGATGCCTTGGGCCGGGGGCCTGAGGCAGGGAGCAGCGTGCATGTGCGCTAGTCCCTGCCTCACATGCTCCAAGAAGAAATGGCTGCCGCTTCAGCTGAGCTCCCATCACCAGGTAAGAAGATTCATTTCCTGACCTTCCTAATCCTATCCTCCTCCCGCACACACACCCCAGGCTGTTTCCCACTGGGAAACAGCCTGGGGGGGGTGCGGGAGGAGGAGTCCCCCCCCAGGCACCCCACATTCCCCCAAGGCTGTTTCCCACCGCGCACCCCCCCAGGCTGTTTCCCACCCCGCCCCCCCCCAAGGCACCCCCCACACCCCAAGGCTGTTTCCCACCCCACACACACACCCCAAGGCACCCCACACACACCAAGGCTGTTTCCCACCCCGCACACACACACACACACCCCAAGGTTGTTTCCCACCCCTTCACAATGCTGGAAATTTTGTGCTTTTGGGTTTATACTTTATTTATTTTAAGCTTGTGTGCATGTAGTCTGTGTTTTCTGATGTTAACCCTGGGAACTCGTTGCTGCTGTGTTTTGCCAGTGTGTTCTGTGTTTCCCTGTGTTTTGGGTTTATACATTATTTATTTTAAGCTTGATGTGCATGTAGACTGTGTTTTCTGATGTTAACCCTGGGAACTCGTTGCTGCTGTGTTTTGCCAGTGTGTTCTGTGTTTCCCTGTGTTTTGGGTTTATACATTATTTATTTTAAGCTTGATGTGCATGTAGACTGTGTTTTCTGATGTTAACCCTGGGAACTCGTTGCTGCTGTGTTTTGCCAGTGTGTTCTGTGTTTCCCTGTGTTTTGGGTTTATACATTATTTATTTTAAGCTTGATGTGCATGTAGACTGTGTTTTCTGATGTTAACCCTGGGAACTCCTTGCTGCTGTGTTTTGCCAGTGTTTTCTGTGTTTCCCTGTGTTTTGGGTTTATACATTATTTATTTTAAGCTTGATGTGCATGTAGACTGTGTTTTCTGATGTTAACCCTGGGAACTCCTTGCTGCTGTGTTTTGCCAGTGTTTTCTGTGTTTCCCTGTGTTTTGGGTTTATACATTATTTATTTTAAGCTTGATGTGCATGTAGATTGTGTTTTCTTCCATCCGATGTTAACCATGGGAACTCCTTGCTGCTGTGTTATGCCATGCCACTGGTCTACCGTCCCCCTGGCTCCGCCTACCGTGACCCTGGCTCCGCCCACCGGCAGACTGGCCGGCCTTACTGCCCCTCCAAACTCAAAACCCACCAGCCGCCCCTGGCATCTGCAAAATCCCGTCTGGCAGAGCTGTTATGGGTTGTGCGGGAGCTGGTCAGTCCAGCCTTCCTCAACCCTGGGGTTGAGTCATCATCTGCCTGCTGTGACCTTTTTGCAGATTACTTTGGGAGAAAATCGCTTGTATTCACCAAGACCTTGATGCCGCATTTAATACAGTAGAGGTTGTAGAAACCCCGGCTTGTCTGATTTTGTGGGATCACTTTCAGTTGGTGACACCCGCTGATGTGGTGGATGCGCTTGGGGTGGTTTGAGCCACTTCTTGTGAATTAGATCCATGCCCGTCCTGACTGGTTAAGAGCTGCCGGGAGACAATGGGGCCGTTGCTGGCTGGGGTGGTCAACTCAGAGTGCCGAGCTGCCTCAAGGAGGCAGTGGTGCAGCCTCTGCTCAAGAAACCATCGCTAGACACTGACTCCCCTGCCAGCTATCGGCCTGTCTCTAGCCTTCCCTTTTTAGGGAACGTTATTGAACAGGTAGTGGCTCAGCAGCTCCAGGGGCATCTTGACCATGTCGGTTATCTTGATCCTTCTCATTCTGGCTTTCATCTGGGTCATGGCACTGAGACAGCACTTGTGGCTTTGGTAGATGATCTCCGCCGTGAAAAGGACCGGGGTCACTCGACCCTATTGGTCCTGTTAGATCTTTCTGCTTCATGTGATACCATTGACCATGAGATGTTGGTGATGTGCCTGCGGGACAGTGCAGGGGTGAGCAGGATCGTTCTTGAATGGTTCCGCTCATTCCTGACCAGGAGAACTCAGTGGGTGGTACTCAGTGACTGTTTTTCATCATACCGAGACCTCCTGTGTGGGGTCCCGCAGGGTTCTGTCTTGTCCCCTCTCCTGTTCAACATGTATATGCAGCCGCTCGGTGAGGCGATTAGGGCGTATGGGGTGAGGTGTCATCAGTATGCATGACACCCAACCGTACATCTCATTTTCAACCAACCCAGGCCCGGCTGTCTTGGTGCTTACCCAGTGTTTGGCAGCTGCAGGGGACTGGATGAGGGCTAATTGACCGCGACTGAATCCTGACAAGATGGAGGTGATGTTAGCGGGCAAGTCAGTGGATGTGACGGCTCCCTCCGTTGATGGGGTCTGTCCTCCACTGACTTCCCAGGTGTGAAACCTGGGGGTGCTCCTCGATGCGCAGCTCCGCCTGGATCTCCAGGTGGAGGCTGTGGCAAGGAGTGTCTTCTGCCAGTTACATCTGGTGCAGCGGCTTCGGCCGCTGATTTTGGTTCTGGACCTGGCCACGATCATCCATGCTTTTATTACCTCTTGGTTAGACTACTGTAACGCGCTCTATGTGGGGCTACCTATGGTGATGGCTGAGAAGCTGCAGCTGGTGCAGAATGCGGTGGTCCGGCTCTTGGTGGGGCTGGGTCGCTGGGAGCACATTACACCAGTGCTCCAATCTCTGCACTGGCTGCCAATAGTAT
Source organism: Sphenodon punctatus (assembly GCA_003113815.1). Lineage (NCBI taxonomy): Eukaryota > Metazoa > Chordata > Lepidosauria > Sphenodontia > Sphenodontidae > Sphenodon > Sphenodon punctatus. The sequence goes on from QEPC01004523.1 coordinate 1,778,859, forward strand.
TCCGGGCTCATTTCAAAGTGTTGGTTTTGACCTATAAAGCCCTACATGGCCTGGGCCCTGCCTACTTGCGAGATCGCTTCACTCCCCGGGTTCTAGACCAGCCCCTGTGGTCATCCGAGGGACGCCGTGTTGGAGGTCCCTCGGGTTTCCTGGTGGGCTACGCAGGATAGGACATTCTCGGTGGCACGGCATGCCTCTGGAATTCCCTCCCAGTAGGGGCTCATCTGGCCCCAAATCTCCCGACCTTTCGTAGGAATTGTAAGACCTGGCTGTTCCATCAGGCGTTTGGCGAAGGAGAGGGGTGATGGGTTGGATGGGGAAGGGTGGAGTTTTTTTTCTGTGTTTTATTATTGTTATTCCATTGGGGGATATATTTTAATTGTTCTATTGTATTTCAGTTCAGTTTTTTATTATAAACTGGGCGTAGCCATAAGGCCATTACCCACACAAAATTACAATATACCAAAAACATAAAACTTTACAAAAGAAAAATTTACAATTTACTTCTACAGAATTCAAATTTTAACCTCAGCAAAAGTCTGAGGACTAAATAACGTAAAAGTAAAAAAATGTTCCCTAATGGTAAAAGCCTTCGATAGATATTTTGCCACTGCCAGGGTAATATCAGGAAATTGATCAATTAGTAATTTTTTTTGTCAATTCAGAGTTTTCTCTACCCGGATAATTTACTAAGATTGGACCCAGATAATGAACTCTTATCTTCTGATATAACTGGCATTCAATCAACATATGAGTAGTTGTTTCAACCTGTTCTTGGTCAAAAGGACAAAGCCGATCTTCATAGGGCACTGATGCACTTCGTCCTTCTCTAACCTTAGGGGGAATTGCATTTAACTGTGCCAACAATTTTTTTTTTAATTAAACCTGGAAATAAATTGTCCTGCCAATATCTGGCAGGATTCCAGGTCATAGGAATTAAATCAAAGTACTGCCCCAACGAAGGGGAAGTCTTAGTTGCCGCATAGTCTTCTTGGTGAGCAATATCTTCTATTCTCTTATATACTTCTAATTTAGCCACCAACAGTTCTTGACCCTGAAGATATGATATTGAAAAACCCAGTTTGCCTATCCACTCATTCATGGTATTAAACCATGAAGATCTAAAGATATCTTTACCAAGAAAAGGGAATAGGTTCGATCTGAGGGGGCATTTCAATGCACAGTCAAAGGAACAAGGCATACTGTAAAGCTCGCTTGTTCCAACTGAATTACCCTACCTACAACCTTATAGCAGCAGAAGCGAATAGCTATACCTACAGGTAACTAGGAGTTTTCTTAAAAAACCAGATTGGACTCAGTCAAGATTGTATGGACATCTAACCACCCAAATTGATGCACCATATAGTAATTGGGCAGCTACCTTAGCATTAAAAACCTTTAAGGCCATGGTCTCCCTATTTAGTTTCTTTTAGCAAAATAACTCAGAATAGCAGTACCTGTGCCAGTGGCACGGTTTAGGACAGACTTGGCCTGTGCATCCAAACTGTCTGATTTACTAAGAATAATGCCCAAATAGTTATATCAACCTGCTCAATAACTTCCAAACCAATTTTCCATAAGTGTATCTTCCTTTCCTTACTGAGAATCATAATTTTTGTTTTGGCGTAATTTAATTGAAGCTTGGAGGTTGAGCAATAATCTGTTAACTCTCTTAACTGCTTATTCATCCCTACTCTTGACTGGGATAGCATAACAGCATCATCTGCATATAAAAGAACCCCAACTGGGTGGTCTGCCAATCAAGGGGGATGACATTCTAAAGCTGAGACACGCGGTATTAAATTGTTTTTAAAAAGAAATTAAACAAACTTGGGGCCAGTCTGCAGCCCTGCCTTACGCCGATGTGCGAAGGGATTTTATTTGTTAACTGTCCAATACTGTTGATTTTAACTTTCAGAACATTATCTGAGTATAAAGTCACCATAAGAAACAGCAGTCTACGATCAACTGAGGTGTTACTCAGCTTCTCCCACATGTACCAACTGAGTCAAAGGCTGCCTTTCAATCGATAAAGGCAGCATACAATCTCTTGTTTTGAGTCACATATTTTTCGGCTAAATGTGTGAAGTCAAAATATGATCTATTGTAGATTGCCCCTTTTGGAAACTAACCTGTTCTGGGGAAATGATGTTTTCCTTTTGTAACCAGTTCGTAAATAGTTTTGCCAAAAATTTGGCAGTTTCCCTATTATACTTAAAAGGCTAATAGGGCGAAAGTTTGCTGGATCTTTTCTCATGCCCTTCTTATAAATGGGCATGATCACTGCCACCAGTCAATCAGAGGGAATTCTGCCTGACCTGTTTACCCAGATAAATAATGCAGTGAGAATGGTACCCACCAATCTTTATGTCCCTTCAAAAATGTTAAAGTCAACAGCAGTCTGCTTCAAAAATATGTATAACATTCTAATACAGATTCAAGAATGTATTCAGAGAATGAGACAATATGCAGTCAAATAGTAAAAGATATAATGCCGCAAAAATATAGTCCAACGTTTCCACCAATACAATTGGCTTCTTCAGGGGTGTTCAAAAGCTTCTTTTTCTCTGTTATAAACAGTAACAGATAGAATCAATTCAATACATTACAGGCACAATGTAAGCTGCAACCAATAATAATACATAAGCAATGCTTAGTTTTCTCAGAGACAATAAACAAATTGTTTTAACCTAATGATGCTGTACAATGTACACAAGTACCAGCAATTCTAAGTAGCGGTGGGTGTGACTTCCCCCATCATTGACGGGGTTTGTCCCCTGCTGGTCTCCCAGGTGCGAAGTCTAGGGGTGTGCCTGGATTCCTGGCTCCGCTTGGATATCCAGGTGGAGAAGGTGACAAAGGGGGCTTTCCGCCAGTTACATCTGGTTCAGTGGCTTCGGCTTTATGTCTCAGACTCCGACCTGGCCACCATCATTCATGCTTTTGTTACCTCAAGACTGGACTACTGCAATGCATTCTACATGGTGCTACTCTTGGTGATGGTCTGGAGGTTGCAGCTGGTGTAGAATGCGGCGGCCCGGCTCCTTATGGGGTCGGTCCACCGGGAGTACATTACACCAGAGCTTCATTCTCTGCACTGGCTTCCTATTTTCTTCTGGGGTGTTGGTTCTCACCTTTAATCCCTACAGGGCTTCAGCCCCACCTATCTGCGGGACCGCCTCACTCTCCATATTCTGGATTGGCCCCTGTGGTCTCTGCCAGGAGTGCCCTTCTTGATGTCCCCTGGGTTGTTCAGGGGGCAACTATGGAGAGGGCGTTCTCGGTGGCTGCACCTAAGCTATGGAACTCCCTTCTGACAGAGGCCCAGGTGGCCCTGGACTGCGACTCTTTTCATCGTTATTGTAAGACTTGGCTATTCCACCAGGCCTTCGGCGAGTGTGATGGGATAGATGGGGGGGGAGGGGCTTTTTGGTTTTGATTTTTGTGGCACCCCCTTTTTTATATTTTGTTTGGTTATTTATTGGTTTTTATAGTTATGTATGTTTTTAAAGTATTTTATATTTGTAAGTCACTTCAAGCTACTAGTTGTTGGAGAGGCAGGGTTAAAATTTTTTTTAAAAATAAATGAAATATAGAAGATTGTCACCAAGTTGTCTGCACATAGTGTGACCAGGCATCCCTGTCCCCAGGGTTCAAAGACTTTCAGAGACAATCAGAGAGCCCGGAGCTTAAGGACATTTATGTGAAGGGAATGTTTGGCCAGGGCCCAAAGGCCATTGATGACGATGCCCCCGGAGCATGCGCCCCAACCGCCAAGGGAGGCATCGGAAGTTTTGGTCAGAGCCAGGTGGGCTGATCGAAAAGGAACCCCTCAGCACATGTTTCCTCTGTTAGACCACCAGGTCAGACAGTTCAGAATGGCTGCAAGGGTCGTAAGCCTCAACCCTGGGCATTGGAGGCCCTTGACCGAGCCACCACTGGAGGGGCTGAATATGCATCTGAGCCAGGGGTGTTGTGAAAGTTGTAGATGCCATGAGCCCCAGTAGTCTAGAAAAGAAAATGCAAGGTGGACATGGGGCTTCCTATATTATAAAGGAAATTCCCTGAAAATTTTGGAATCATTGTAAAGGCTCTGGTCAGCCTCGAATACAGTGTAACCCCAATGAAATCTGTGATACTTCTAGGGATCAATGAGGATTTATCCCAATTAATTAGAAGTCTGATGCTGGAAGAGAGGCAATAGGACAATTTCATCTGGGTTTGTAGTTTCCTGACTGAAGGAGCCCTAAAAAGCCAGTTATCCAAATATGGGTAGACAAGGAGGCACCTTCTGCGAACCATAGCTACTACAGGGGCAAGACACTTAGTGAAAACCCTAGGGGAGGTGGATAACCCAAAAGAGAGTATGGTAGACTGGTAGTGTACTCCTTCCAACACAAAGTGGAGGAACCTATGGTGTGCAGAGTAAATAGAGGTATGAAATTAAACAGCCTTTATATCTGTGGTTGTGAGGAAATCTCCTTCCCTAAGGGAAGAAATAACCTGCCCCAGCATCACCATATGAAACTTAAGATTTTTAACATTTATTTAGAGCCCTTAGATCCAAAATAAGATGATAGCCCTCTGGATTTTGGGGAACCAAAACATAAGTAGAGTAAAAGCCTGTACCCCAAGCTGATCAACCAGTTGTATGGCTCCCTTGTTCAATAACTGTAGAACCTCAGCCCGCAATGCAGTAGCAGCTACAGGGTCCCGGGGAACCCTGGTGATAACATTTCTTCTCCCTGGTAAGGAGGTAAACTGGATTTTATAACCATCTGTTATAGTAGAAAGGTCCCATCATCTGTAGTAATGACTCCCCAAACGCTTAGGAAGGAACCCCAAGGGTATGTGGTAGGGGCCGGGCATGGCACTAAAAACGCTTTTTAGGTGAAGCAGGGCTAGGCACAGCAGAAGCCTGGCACTGTCTCTACCCCTTGAACCTTAATACAGTTGGGGGAAATGAGGAGAAAAATAGGGTAACTGCCCTGAAGGCTGAAAGGAGGGGGCCCCTTGCTGGGTGCTGGTCTGACCCCTCCCCCCCCCAGCTCCCTGAGAAGCAGGGGTGGTGGCACCATGGACTTGGCTGTATTGCACTCAGTCTTAATCTGCCTCAGCTCTTGATTAGCGGAGGCAGTGAAGAGTTCATTGTGGTCAAAGGGAAGGTTTCCAACTACATATAAATAATTATTATTATTAATTAATTATGATTATGATGATTTATACCCTGCCCAATCCCCAAAATGGCTCAGGGTGGCTTACAATTATTTTTCACATAATGCATATAAAATAAATCCCACCCATCTCCAGTTCCCAGGCATCTCATCCCACCCACTCCTCCAACTCTCACTTGGAGTCCCTCCCTAAACCTAGAACCCTACCCCCTTTACAATAATGAGAAAACAATAAATATATAATCAAACGTAGTGAAAAATCCCCCCTCCAACATCCCAACCTACCCACTCCTGCTTCGTCTCTCACCCAGAGGGGTCCCCACACCCCTTCCGAAACCCAGGCCCCTCCCTCTCACAGAGAGGCTGTGGTGGCTAGCCCTCAAAACCTTCCCACCCTACTCCATCACCCATTCCCCTGTCTCTTACCCAAAGGAACTAGTTCCACCTGTTATGTATTTCCTATTATGTATTTCCTATTATAAGCATATATTTTTTGACCATCTGTGTTTCTAATGTATTGATTTTGAGTTTCAATATTAACTTTTTGTTTAAAATGTATTGAACTTATGTTTCACAGCATTGATTTTTAAAATCAGCTTTTGTATTAGTTTGGTTTAGTCTTGGGGCATTCTCAGCTGCATTCCAATGAAGCTTTTTTTTAACTTCTCAGTGAACTTTTCACCGTATCCAAGGAAACAGAAAAAAATGACTAAAGTTGGAGGCTAAACCAAGGGCCTTACCAGTCTGTGTGTCTAGGGCCTTATCCGTCTGTATGTTTAAGTGACAAATGGTACCAGCCATAAATATCTCCAAAGTGAGAAGTCTTAAATTAGTCTTTTCTAGCTAGCATATCTGTTTCCACTAATTGGTTTAAAAAAAAAAAAAAACCTTGAAGCTGTGGTCAGTTTTCTCTGTAATCTGACAATTAATTTTGATGGAAATATGAGGTTTGTTCAAACCTTGAAGGAAGTCTAACTTTGTTTGGTTTCTTTAAAAGAGCCAATTAAAGTCCTGTGTATTTCCATGCTAACTGAAGCCATATGTCACTACTTAGGAATGCAAGCTTCTAGCAGGCAAGCTTTAAGAGGGGAGACACGATCTCTGCTCTCTAGATTGAAATTCCACACACTATGTTGGAGTTTCTCTCTTACAACCATCTTGGCAGAAAAAGGAAAGAACTGGGAAGAATGTAATGTATTATTCTTGATATCTTTGAGCCAATGAATTGAGCATATGTTAAACTTTTAGAAGCTTTTTTCTTAAAATAGAAATGTTTTAAGATCTTGTAACTTTGATTGGCTATCAATACCATTCTATGTAAACTACTGATATTTTCTATTTAAATTTAAATTTAAAGTAAACTATGCCTATATTTTTATTATATTCAAAAGTCTCATGTTCCATTTATTTATAAATATATTGTCATTTTACAATACTTGCTTTGCTAGCCTGGCCTCAAAGTAAAGTGTAAACTCATTTTATACAAGTTGGAGAAAAGGCCCAATCCAGTTAAACCAGATCTTCTGGGCAATATAGCCTTCTTTCCTTTTGTAAACAAAAGACCATGCAATGTGACACACCTGCACATTCCTCTCTCTCATACTTTTCTCTCCCTACATATCGCCCAGAAAAAAACACAAACTAAACCCTAAACCTAATCAGCCCTCCAGCCAAAATGGACACCAAATAGAGCAGGGGGTTGTATATAGAACCATAAGGAAGAGGGGGGCAGGGCAAGATAGCCCCTGGTGTTCCACGTTTAGCCCCACAATCAACTCCAAGAAGTCCTCCTTTCCCTGCAAGAGCCTGTTGGCTCCATCAATCCCTATCAATGGGCTCTATAATGCCCTGAGCTAGTGGAATGGCAATACATTCCCTTTTTCCAATTGCCCAAGTATCAGATAGGTGATGGGGCTCTATGGAGTCCAGGTTGCCCAGAGGTACCCCATCTGGTAGCAACCATATGGACCAGTAAGTCCTGGAACAACCTGAGATCAGTCAGGAAGACATAGGGAGACTGGATTCCTGCCCCATCTCCTGTGCCGGGGAAAGCCCTGAGCCGTAGTCTTCAGAAGCTAGCCAGCCCTGCTCCAGGAGAGCATCTGTGTAGCTGGTCGGTGCTGGTACGGTGCCAATGTGTTCCAGCTTTGAGGGTCCCGAAAGGTATTCCAGGGGGTCCTCAAGTCTGGGTTCATAGTCCAAATGCATCCTAGCATGCTGTTGCTAAGACCATCAAAGCGGAGGCACAATCCCTGGTGTCGAAGGGCTCAGTGCCAAAGGAAGGCTCTGCGGGGCTCTGATGTCAGTGCAAGAGCAGGGGGGCCTGACGGAAGCCCTGGCACCCAAGGCAAGACAGCCTTGTGGAACAGCTCTGAGGGAGTCGGCAACTGACTCAAAACCCAGAGCATGGAATGCCTGATGAAGGGTGCAAGGAAGTACTCCAGTGGCCCCAAAACCTCCTGGGTGTCCTCTACAGGAAGCATTCTGTTAGAAGTGATATAGTCCAAGGTCTTGAGAACCATGATGTTGATGAGATCATCCCACATTGGGGAAGGCTCAAGAGAAAACTCAGGTGTCAGGGTTCTTTTCCGCCAACGTTTCTCCCCCTGCCTCCGGATACTCCTCCGTTCGGGTAGCTCTCTGCTTTGACCACCAGGAGGCAGAAGTAAAATTTAACTGCGCCTGCATGTGTGGAGCTACCCCGATTCCTCCTCAGTCTCTTCTCTGCCTCGGACCAGCAGGAAGCATTTTTGTGTTCCCTTCTTGGAAGAACTGTGGGTGCCAGCAGCGGTGCTTAGGAAGGCAGGCGGGGCAATTAGGGCAGCGTGTTCCCAGACGCGGTCTTGAGAACCGCATTTCGATCCCTAGGTGGCTCCCTTGCACTGAGCCTGGGAGCAGGGGGAGGCCGTGCATTCAAACCGCTGCGGCACACAGGGCCAGCAAGCTAACAGCTGCCTGCTCTCCCCCCACCCGAGAACGGACTCAGCGTGGCTGAGTTACGTTCAGCCCAACAGCGGATCCCCAGGCCAGGCAAAGTCCTTCCCCTCAGTGCTCATGGAGGCACCAGCAGAGCAAGAACAGCAGGCCACGGAGGAGACGCAAGTAGCCTCCATGGCATCTCTAAATACTACTATGGGGAAGATTTTAGAGTCCTTAGATAGACTATTACAGTATTACAAAAAAAGCCTCAAGAAATGTAAAAATATGCCAATTAAACTACAGCACTGGAAAGAACCTTCCCCAAAGTGGTGTCCCATTTAAGTAGCCATTCTGATCATCAGCATCCCAATTAAATGGATTCAACTGAACCAGATTTGTGTGCAGTTCTGGTAATGTGCAAAATCAGCCACACATATTTACATGTTTGATTCAGAAAACAAGCTTAATATTATTAAGTATTCCTATAGTGCCAGCAATGTACCTGGTGCTTTACAATCATCCATTATAGACAGGTCCCTGCCCCAGTGGGCTTACAAATTAAGAGAGACAAGGGAGGGGAAATGTGGAGGAGGGGGAACAGAGAGAGAGAGGAATACATCCAAGATTTTGCACGTGAACTGCTTAGCTTAGTTACAGGAAACCCTAAGAAAGTCAAGGGGATGACATTATGATCATCTACAATCTCAACTTTAATCAGAGTCTTTTCTTCTAGGTGGAGACAAAGTAGTTTCAATGATATCTTTTATTGGATCAACCACTGTTGGTGGAAATGCACACGCTATTGTCCACCAACAATAGTTGGTCCAATAAAATACCATCTGAACTACTTTGTCTCCACCTCTGTCACTCAGGACCACCATGGCAACCACATTCTCTTTTCTTCTAAACAGATTTCTTATTTAGGATCATAGATATGGGGAAAAGACTTTGGGTTGAGTTCATTCGCTTGTAAATGCAGGTTTATTTGAAACAACAGAAGTTACTTACTTGGAATCCAGGAAAAAGTAAGTTTCCAATCACCGCTGTAAGTACAGGGCTCTACCCCAAGGAAGAATGAGCGACTTATAGGATCTACATGACAAAGAGGATTTCATAGAGTCAGCATGAACAAAGCTGTCTCAAAAGAGAGAAGCTATACATTTTATCTCCTAGACACCAGCTAAAAGGCAAAAAGAGCATAATTCTGCTTTGAAATTAAATATTTAAAATAGTGGGTTGAATACAGAGACATTTGCCACAAAGATAAATAATACATATGCATGTGTGAACAGTAACACCTAACAAGGGACTGAGCTGGGAATTTCTAGGTTTAGGTCTTCATAGGTTGGACTAAAAAACTGAGACTCCATTCCTGGTCTTTAACAGACTCGCTTGTATTTTTCAGATTGGCTCTACAGCATTCACAACTCTTCTTCACGGGTTCTTACATGCTTTTTCCTCACAGAAAAAGCTTATCCTGAGTGTCTGAGAACCACAAACTTCCAGTCCTGGAGAATACACCACTTCATGAGGTGCTTACAACAAGGTCATCACCACGCCTGAGACTGAACTAGTGGACAGCAGATCGGAAAGCACACGACTGCACAGTTTGAATTATAAAGCCAAGGCTCCATGGATGGACTGAAAGCAGACTCACTCTCCTGTGCTACATGGGTCAGTCAGTGGGTCTTGTAGCTAGGGGGTGTGCACCAGGGATCCATGTCATTATTCGTTTTCATTTTTGTTATTTAAAGATTTCAGTTTTGTTTTCTTAAATATCAAAATTTTATTTTCGTTTTTGCTTTTGTTTTTGGTTTCCATTGAAAACACATTTTCAGCTGTAACATTTTTATTTTTCATTATATTTAGATGAAACATGGAGAGATTGTGTCCCCAATGGAAGGCATTAATCATACCAAGTTTCAGAAAGAGTGGATAAAGGAATTCAATTTTATAGGCGGTTGAATTGTGTTATTTTGCAAACATAACATACAGCTAGGAATATACATTCCTAGCTGTGACTTCTTTGTCTTTGTCTCTCATCTAATGTGGATGAAACTTGGCAAGTTTATACCCCTCCCCAATTTTACTATCTGTGCCAACTTCCAGAAGGATTGGATAAAGGGCCCGGGTGGTATAAGCAATTAACTTATAAATGTACGTCTGACTGTAACATCTTTGTAGTCCAACCAGTGTACATGAAATTTGGCACGTCTGTATCACACACTGTCAGAATCATCTATGCCAAATATTGGAAAGATGTGATAAAGGGTCCCAATTTTACAAACCTGCACAGCATATTCAGAAAATGAACCTATGCCAGGGATTCTCTTATGTATCACTGTGGTATAAGATCTGTTTGTGATGCCAATTGGCCAACAGAAACGTCAACCAAATATCCTCATTCTGTGCTGTGACCATCCCAACTTCTCTCCCACACTTGTTACTGGGAAGTCAGAAGTATCTGTTTAGGAAAGAGCCAATAGAGATTCTCTTATGTCCTCTGTCACAGTGCTGCAGGATGTGATTGAGATGATAATTGTCCAGCCTGGATGTGTAAACTATGTCTCCTGATTGCTGGGATGCTATCCCCAAAATCCCAGTTATGTCCCTTCTACTATGCCTGCCTTGAAGCCACCATCGATTGGTCATGTAAAGCTGGAAGCATGTAGTAATTGGCCAGTGAATGTGTCTGTCAGTCTGTTGGGTTGCTCTCCATCCTCCCTCCTACAGCCTCCCTCCCCCTGCCATGCCATGTGCCTGCCTCTGACTGGCACTGCATGTGCTGCTATTTATCTGAAAAATGGTTTTCAAGGGGACAACTTCAATTGTTTATAAATTTGGGGCCCTTTATCAAATTGTCCTGTAGTTTGGCAGAGATGACAGGGAATGTGCGTGCATTCCTGCCAAATTACTTGTAAACAGGATGGAATATAAAAATGTTACAACCGGAAAAGAATTTTCAAGTTAATAGCTTATAACATCAGGACCATTTATCCAATCTTTCTGAAATTTGGCAAGATTGGTAATCTTGTGGAGAACATAATCTTCCCAGGTTTCATGCAAATTGGATGGAAGATAAAGAAGTTGTAGCCAGGCATGTGTGTGCAGCTTTTCTTAAAATCACAACCAACAATTGCATATAAAATCAGTTCCCTTCATTCAATCTTTCTGAAATATGGTACACATAGTGCCCTCTGTTGGGGGTACACTTTCACCAAGTTTCATCAGAATTAAGCAAGACACAAAAACATTATAGCCAGAAATATATTTTTCAATATTTTCCCATTATTTTGAAAATGGAAATTTCTTTTCATTTGTTTTCATTATTATTTTTCATTTTCATTATTACAATAATGAAAATGAAAATTTTCATTATAATAATGAAAATGAATTGCACACCCCTACTTGTAGCACCATTACCTCTTCCCTCTCCTAATATTTGTAGTGCCGGGGCTGGGGGAGAAAGGGGTCTCTGTAGCAGTGGGGGTGAGGAGGTCTAGATGGTAGGGATAGGAATGGTCGCAGGAAAAGTGGGGCAGAGCTTACCTGGGTGGAGCAGTTAGGGCCCCACAGAAAGCACCTGTCCCATCACCATTCCTGAAGGGCCTTGAAGTGCCACCAGTGCTGTTCCACTTCCTGGGGCCCTTCCACTGATCAGACGAGTCCTGGGAGCCTCAGAAGCAATGTGCCCCACAGGAAGTGCTTGCCCCAGGACCCTTCCTTCTGTGCTGGTTGAAGCCTGCTCCTGTGGGTTACCCTCCCAAGCACTGACCACGGGGCCCTAAAGACCACGGGGCCCAGATTCATGTCCCCTCTGGCTCCATCCAAAAGCTGACTGTGCCCTCTCCCCTTCCTCACCCCAGAAAGGCCACACATGACTCACATGAGTGTTTCAAAGTCATGGGCATCCCACATTGCTTTCCAAGTAAAAGGAAAGGATTACTTTCTTTCCACTGTTGAAGGAAAGCTCTAGGTTTTCTAACATTTTTCAAACAAAAATATCTGTGCTAGTGAGAGAAAAATATATTGGAAACCCAATGTTTACATGTGGTTGTTTGTCACAAGCACAGTTGCTAACATATTGCAGGCAAAACTTTTAATAAATTATTCTATATTATTATTATTATTTATTATTATTAGCATTTATATAGCACCAGCGACATACCTGGCGCTTTACAAAGACTAAAATAGACACAGTCCCTGCCCGAGAGCTATAGCAGGGTTTTGTTGGGTGACCAATCTATTAATGTGCATTCAGAATAAAGATGTTTGTGTACAGCACAGGATATAGTATGGAAAAGCATTGAGTGGAGAGAGTCCATTTAGCTAGTAGCTACTACCATTCTAGTGCTACAAATCATGTCCCTTTAACCTACTTCTATCTTTACAATAAGTGATGAGCCACTTTATTCACTGAACTGTGGCAATTCACATAGAGGTGCAGAATAACTGCTATCAAACAAACAAAAAATACATATCATCCAAATTAACTCGTGCAAAAATAATTCTTTACTTTGTATTCACTACCTGTAATGAAACAGAAGACAGAGACCATAAGGTAACACTGCAGAGAGAGCATTCTTGTTGAAAAAGAAGGTAGACTATGCTTTACTTACCACAAACGGAATAAAATATTTCCACATCTGCTGATTTGCAAAGCAATTCTTTTTCCTGTAATTCAGTCAATCCAGATGCAAACAGAATGAAAAAGACAAGCTGGAACATGTTTGCATATCTTTAATTCTCTGTAAAAAACATTGCAGTGCTAGGAGCTGTGTGGGTAGTTTATTGGAACACTTCAGTAAAGAGGAACAAATTTAGGCTTAGTCACTCTCAGTCACATGATTTCTGGGGACTTTTAGTTACATTTCCTCTTTCAGCACTCAGTGTTTAATACATTACTGAATTTCTGCCAGCTATCAGTGTAATAAGGTTCTGGGAAGGAGGGAGAATTTAATTTCTTATTTTTTGCTGCATTGTCCATAAGTGATCTCATTTGGATTGGTAGTAATGTGATCTTAAACTCAATGAATCAAGAAAGAAAATAAATGACATCAAACAAGGAAGTGAAAGAAACTTAAGGGGACTATTAAAATAAGCTTATAGACACACGCTTAATTTGCTTAGGAGAAGTGGCAGTACTTCTCCTAAGTAAAGCACAAATACCAGGCTGGCCGATTAGAGCACAGCTATGATTAAAAAGAAATTCAGAAAAACTTTGTTCAAGTGCTTAGAAACAGCTTCATTTTTCTGTTGGAACATATTGTTGTAAAATCTTCCCAGCAAAGATTTCAAATAGAGTTATCACTACCAGATAATCTTATTAGGAAGCTGATAGTGTGATGGCACAATACTTAAATCAGGGCTGGGAAACCTCAAGCCTGGGGCCAAATGCTACCCACAGCCCTAATCCCAAGCACTGAAAGACTGTAAGGGAGCAGAGATGTGGGCATGCACTCAAGGACAGGGAACAAGTCCATGGTACAGATCCATGATCTGGCTCCTCCTGCTCCGGAGTTCACCCCTTAAGCATCCCCACCCCAACTTCTATGCAACCTTCAGAGTTAATACTGATTTTTCAAAGTGGCCCCTGGGAAGGAAAAGGTTCCCTAACCCAATTTAGTTGAACCCAGCTGGGCCTGGGACAGAGTGTAACCAATGACTAGCTGACCAATGCTGAACACAAACGTATTCTAACTGACCAAAACAAAAAACTTAACAGTTTAAAAAACCTTAAATGCACAAGAGTTTTCTTAAAATACAAAAAACCACCCAAATTCAGTACAATTACAATTCAAAAAACTTTCCACTCCATACATTGCAACAAAACATAAACGCCAAAAAACATAGAAATTATTTCCGAATTTGACCCATATTTAATCCTCATCAAAATACATGTAATATATGTACTTAATTCCTTACCATACATACTTTAATTCATTTTTATCAATAATTAAACTTCCACATTTTTCCATTATTAAACTTTATTTTATTCTCATAATTCGACAAGGAACAATTTTTTCAGAGTGCATTAAGTCTGTTTCTACAGAACATCATTCTGTACAATGAACTGTATAATGTTGTCTACACTTACATTCTTAAGTTCATTGTATGAGCTGTATACAATTTGCATACATGTAAATAACAGACGTAATGCACTCTTAAAAAATTGTTCCTTGTCGAATTATGATAATAAATTAAAGTTTAATAATGGAAAAATGCTGTCTCTTATACACATCTAGATGTGTATAAGAGACAGGTGTGGGGGGTAGCTAGCTGGCTCACACACCACGGGGCAAGATGGTTGTGGTGGCTCTGTCTCTTATACACATCTAGATGTGTATAAGAGACAGGGGCGGGACTAGGTGTGGGGGTTGAGGGGGCAGGGCGGGGTAGCTAGCTGGCTCACACACCAGGAGGCAAGACGGTAGGGGTGGCCACGCCGCCACAAGGGGTTCCGGCAACAGCAGCAGCCAACACCCAACAGACCTCACAAGGGGACGCTGACGCAGTTGCTTCCCCGGCTCTCCGACAGGAGAGAGGAGCTCATCTGCGCATGTGTGAGCCTGCAGAACCGATTTTTTATTCAGTAATAACTTGGTTTTGGCTTCACCAATTACTATCATATTTCAGAAGCACTTGTTATTGACCTAATGCTGCAATCCTGTGACGTTTGGGGGCTCAACTCATCCAGGGGGAGGAGATATTGATGATTCTGAATCGTGAGGACGCTGTGCATTTTGACCACAACCAATTAACGTTTAAACAGTCATAACATTTTATTTACCTGATGGATCTTCTTCAAACTTTGTGCATATGATGGCCCTCACAACTTGCAGCCATGGATACATTTTCAGCAATGTAGCTCAAACGGTTTCCTCAAAATCCAGGCTTCAGCAGTCCCATGTTTATAATGGAGAGTGGTTGTGCATTTAAGTTTCTTCCAGCTATTGCTGGAAGAAAATCTGCACTGGCCAGTCAGCTGTAGTCAGCATAGCACCATTTAACTCAACTTCACATCAACATACTTAAAACATGATAACATTTCTTGAAGACTGGCATCAGCACATGATATTGGTGACTTTCAGAAGCATCTCTCTATACACATGGCTTTTCCTTTAGTTTCTTGCTATCTCTGCTACTTGTTTCCCTTTGATTTCCCTCACTGAGCTTACATGACATTTGCCCAGAGGCTTCTCAGAAGTATGTAGTTTAGAAAAAAGCACCAGGTCAAATACTGGGCAACTTGGGATAAAGATGGGTTGGGTGAATATTCAAGAGGACATCTGGCCATGACATATCTGAGAACAGCAAATGGTCATAGCGTAGATCAGAGGTTCCCAAACTCTGGTTTGGGTCACCAAGTGGGGTCACGTAATCTGTAGATGGGGTTGCAACACAATTCATACTTGAAATACTTTGCATGGATTTGCTATGGGTGACAGAATTACAGTTCAGTCTCAAAATGGGATCATACAACCACTTTTGAAAATCACTGACCAAGATGTCTGTTTCGGAAAACCGTCTATCAGCGAACATGAGACCACTAATGCAATGGTCACCAGAAGTTAACCAAATATAGTCAAAGTAACAGTCTCTTATTTATTTGATCTTTTGGGCTTCCATGTGTTGTGCTGTGCCTTCTCCCTTCTTGGCACATTTATTTAAGTTAATTGGGTCAGAGACTGTTTTCACTTTGGGCATGGGCACAACCCTCCACCATTAACATTAGTGGGAGCCAAGCATAGTGGATGGAGGATTGTGCCCATTCCATGAAGTAGAATATTGAGCACATTGTTTGCTTAACAAATATCTGGGAGAGCTGCCTTCAAAACATAGACAGGTATCAAGATCTGAATGCCAAGTTGTCATTTCATTAAGCTATGATCTAAGAGCCAATAGATCAAATCTGCCTATATTGATTGAGATTTTCAAAAGTGTTGAACTTAGCAATCTTGTAGACACTTCTGTGAAACACACACTGTTCCTATAGACTTGTTTTGCACATTTGACTTTTGCTAGCCACACTAAAAAACCAGACACAATATTTTACAAATAAGAATGCCTAAAACAAGGCACCCAAATCAGTGGCCTGATTTTAGAGATGCAGAGCCAACAATCATGGAGTCAGAGTCAACATGGCTGAAATTTGGGCCACCTTTATTATTATTATTTTTTTAAAAAATTCTGTCCTGCCCATCCTGCCACAGGCAGGTCTGGGCGGCTAACAACAACAATAAAAACAACTTTAAAACAATCACCAGGGAGAAATTTAAAAATATCCCTCCTCTCGCCACCCTAACCTATCCCCCCCCCCCATTGAAAGCCAGGTGGAACATCCACGGTTTACATCAACACCAAAATGAGGGGAGATCCGGGGCCAAATGGACCTCCACCAGCAGGGAGTTCCACAGCCGTGGAGCGGTCACCGAGAAGACCCTCCTCATCGTGGGCCCCCGGCTGACTCGGAGGACCTCGAGGACAGCACCCCTCGATGACTGCAGAGGCTGATCCAGGACCCGGGGGGTGGGGCCGTCCTGCAAATAGGTCGGGCCAAAGCCATTTAGGGCTTTATAGGCAAGCACCAACACCCTGAATCGGACCCAGAAGACTATAGGCAGCCAGCACAGAGACCAAAGAACCGGTGTAATATGTTCCTGGTGGCCCAATCCCACCAGGAGACGGGATGCTGCTTTCTGCACCAGCTGGAGTCTCCAAACCATCACCATGGGTAGCCCCACGTAGAGCGCGTTACAGTAGTCAAGCCTAGAGGTGATGGAAGCATGGATGACAATGGCCAGGTCAGAATCCTATACATACGGCCAAAGCTGATGCACCAGATGTAATAGGCAAAAGGCACTCCTTGGCACAGGCTCCACGTGAGCATCCAAGTGGAGCTGCGAATCCAGGAGCACTCCCAGACTCCATACCTGGGGAACCAGCAGCAGGCAGACCCCATCAATGAAGGCCACCCTCACCGTCCTACCCACCAGCATCACTTCCGTCTTATCGGGATTCAGCTTTAGTCAACTCAACTTCATCCAATCCCCCACAGCTGCCAGACATGCAGTAAGCACCGAGACTGCCCGGCCTGGGTCTGATGAAAAAGAGAGGTAAAGCTGGGTGTCATCAGCATATTATTTATTTTTTATTTATTATTTATTATTAAATTTTATATGCCGCCCCCTCCTGCTACAAGCATCTCGGGACAGCTAACAACATTTTAAAACACAACTAAAATACAATTAAAACAACCTAAAACCCCCAGATTAAAATAACCCATACCCAAACCCTCCCTAACCCAACCCAACCCACCACGCACTACCCGTCTCCCCCACTCCTACCCACTCCCTTCCCTGAAGGTCTGGATGAATAGTCAGGTCCTACAGGCCCGGCGGAAGGCCAGCAGACTCAGGGTCAGTCAAGCTTCCTCCAGGAGGGAGTTCCACAGCCACGGTGCGACCACTGAGAACACCCTCTCCATTGTGGCCCCCAGCTAACCCAGGGGACCTCCAAGACACCGCACGTCAAACCTTCTGACCACCTCACCAAGTGACTTCATATACACGTTGAACAGAAGAGGGAAAAAAACAGAACCCTGCGGGACTTGACATGAGAATTCTCGGTGTGATGAATAATAATCCCTGAGCACCACTCGCTGAGTTCTTCCAGCCAGGAAAGAGCGGAACCAGTCAAGAATCATACCACCCACCCCCACCCGGTCCCGCAGGCACGTCACCAACATCTCATGATCAACGGTGTCAAAAGCAGTCGACAGATCTAATAGAATCTGCAGGGCCGAACAGCCCTGATCTAATTCCTGGTGTAGGTCATCGACCAACGCCACAAGCACAGTCTCGGTGCCATAACTCAGGCGAAATCCTGACTGCGAGGGATCAAGAAAACCGACACGATCCAGATGCTCCTGCAACTGCCGGGCCACCACCCGCTCAATAACTTTCCCTAAAAAGGGGAGGTTAGAGACTGGCCAATAACTGGCAAGGGAGTCAACATCAAGCAATGGTTTCTTGAGCAGGGGTCACACCACCCCCTCTTTAAGGCAGCTCTGCATCCTGCCCTCCCTAAGAGAGGCATTGACCACCCCCACCAGCAACGGCTCCATTGTCTCCCGGCAGGCCTTAACCAGACAGAACAGGCAAGGGTCCAGTTCACAACAGGTAGCCCTAACAGCCCCAAGAACATCCTCTGCATCGGTAGGGGTCACTAACCAAAACTGATCCCAAAACATGGACAAGGCAGAGCTTCCATAACCTCTAATTGCCCCACTGCAGGAAGTGCGGCGTTGAAACCATGGTGAATTCGAGCGATTTTATGTGCAAAATAATCCACAAACAAGTCACAGTGGGCACTAGAGGACTCCACTCCAAGGCCAGACTGACCAGGCCCTGCACCACTTGGAACAGCTCTGCTGGATGGGATTTAGTTGATGCTATGAGGGCAGCAAAGAACTCTTTCTTTGCTGTCTGCATAGCCACGGCATAGACTCGTAAACTCACTCTATGCCGCAACCGGTCGGTTTTAGCATGTGAACGCCGCCACTGTCACTCCAACCGCCTTCCCTCCTGCTTCAGCACCCACAGCCCTTCTAAAAGCCAGGAAGGCCTATTGTGCTGCCACCTGGGAAGCAGACACCTCGGAGCCATCCTGTCAATGGCCTTCGTCAGCAAGGTGTTCCACAGCCCGACAAGGTCATCAATGGGACGGTCATCCAGAGATCAGAGGGTATATCCCCCAAAGCCTCCTGGAACCATTTCGGTTTCATCTGTGTACGGGGGCGGGCCATTTGAATTGGTTCCACGCCCATCCAGGGGCAGATGTGCGCCAGGAGAGAGACCTGCAGGAGGTAATGATCCATCCATAACAAGGGCACAGCTGATATCTCCCCCACCAACGGACCCCCCACCTCAAGACTGGTGCAAAATGTATAGGTACCCCAAGTGGATTAAACCATCAAAAATTATTCTGGGATTAAAAAAAATATTTGCTTTTAAAAAGGTGGGAATTTAAAAGTTCTAAGACCAAGTGCAAGGCTCCCAAGAGCGCCTGTTGATAGCCATGTCATCTCAGTACCTCACAGGAAATGAATTTATCTTCATGACACATCAGTAAGACAGGGACATATACCAGTTTTACAAGCAACCAAGGAACAGAAAAATTAAGGGCTTGACTTCCTGTAGTACATAGAGGTGGTGTTTTAAATGGCAAACTATCAGAAATATAAGAGTATTCCTGGCATTCCAAAATGACAGGGGAGTTGTTAAAAAAATTATAAAAGCACAAGTCAAGAACATGAAATGCCAATGATTATAAGTGAAGTGCATACATTTCAAAGGGGGATTGTAAATTTGAAAAAAGAACAGCTAACTATACTATTATGATTTTTAAAACTGCATGCAATTTACTAGAATCCATTAACTTGTATGATGCTCATACATGAAACTATGTAGGCCTCAAAAAGAAAGTAATTAAAAGTCCAATAAGATGGAGCTCTTTCTTGAGATCAAAGCTATTATTTGTTATTATTATTTATTTTGACTTATAGCCCACCTTTCCTAAAAGACTGAGGGCAGGTAACAAAGGACTTATAAAAACAGGAATCAACCAAAACATTTAAAACTCAAACTATATATAAAATCTTATTTTAAAATCAACATCTCAGACCCTAGCCCCACCCGCCAAATAGGTGTTACATTGCCTCTGGAAAATGCTCAGGCTGTAGCAAACCTCCAAAGAAAGAGAGTTCCAAAGCTATAGAGCAGCAACCAAGAACTCCTCTCTGCATGCCCTTAACATGCGAACATGGTGCAATGATGAAACTTGCAAGAGGGTGTCTTCATAAGAACATAAGTAGTGCCACACTGGATCAGACCAATGGTCCATCAAGCCCAGCACCCATCTCCGACAGCAGCCAATCTCAGTTGCTTGGAAGAAGTACCCAACAGGTCATAATGGGGTGATCCACTCCCTGTTGTTCACTTCCAGTTCTGGACAGTAAGAAATTACATTACCCCAAACCCAACTGGCTAATAATAGCTGCTAAT
This sequence comes from Sphenodon punctatus, assembly GCA_003113815.1. Taxonomy (NCBI): domain Eukaryota; kingdom Metazoa; phylum Chordata; class Lepidosauria; order Sphenodontia; family Sphenodontidae; genus Sphenodon; species Sphenodon punctatus. Next base: position 1,799,017 of record QEPC01004523.1, read on the forward strand.
GGACCTATCCGCCAGAAACGTGTCCTATCCTGTTTTAAATCCAGCTATAGTACTGGCCTTGACCACATCTTCTGGCAACAAATTCCACAACTTATTTGTGTGTTGAGTGAAAAAAAATACTTTGTTTTAAGTCTACTACTTGATCTCGCGGAACACAATAGAACATGCGGGGAGTTGCTCTTTCAGATACGTGGAGCGCAGGTCATTTAAGGCTTTGTAGGTCAAAACCAGCACTTTGAATCATGCCCTGAACGCTACTGAAACCAGTGCAGGCTCTGGAGCACTGGTGTAATGTGCTCCTGGTGACCCACCCCAATCAGAAGGTGGGCTGCTGCATTCTGCACCAGCTGCAGCCTCTATAGACTAAAGGACAGCCCCACATACAGTGCATTTCAGTAGTCTGACCTCAAGATTAAGAAGGCATTAATAATGGAGGCCAAGTCTGAAAGAAAGGGTGGCAGCCTTCTCACCAGGTGAAGTTAGCAGAAAGCACTCCTGGCTACTAACATAATATTCCAGACGCAGCAAGGGATCCAGGAGCATGGCAAAACTGACTGATCCAAGGAGGCTGGACCCCATCAATGATGGGAGTTCCTATCCCCAACAGATAACTGTGCTGGCCAGTCATCATCACTTCACTCTTGCCTGGATTTTTGACTCACCCTCAGCCAGTCCCTGACTGCAGCCAATCACTGGGTAAACACCAAAACTGCAGGATCTGGGTTATATGAAAAAGATAGTTGGGTGTCATCAGCATGCTGGCGGCACTGCACTCCAAATCTATGCACAATCTTGCCCAGTGGCCTCGAATACACATTGAACAAGAGAGAAGATGGAACCCTGCAGGATCTCACAGGGAAGGACCAACGGGATGATGAGTAGTCACCCATCACCATCCTCTGCAACCGTCCTGACAAGAATGAACAGAACCACTCAAGAGCAGCCCCACAGGCTCCAGAGTCTGTCAACAATACCTCATGATCAGCTGTATCAAAGGTTGCCAAAAGATTTAACAGGATCAACAGGGTACAAATTCCCCAGTAACTTTCCAGGCATAGATAACTGACGAAGGCCACAAGCAGTTTCAGTAGGATACCCAGGGCACAAGCCAGACTAATACGGGTCCAGAAATCCTAGTTGCTGGATCACTACCTGTTCAATAACATTCTCTATGAAGGGGAGGTTAGAGATAGGGCAATAACTGGCTGGACAGTAGGCATCAAGTGATGGTTTTTGAACAGGGGCTGAACAACTGCAGCCTTGAGAGTATCTGACAACTCAGCAAAGGCCCCAACATCTCCCAGCATGTATCTAGTTCACAACAGATTGTCCATATCGCTCTAAGCACACCCTCCACATCAGTGGATGGCACCAGTTGAAGGCGATCCAAATGAAAATGACAAGATTGAGCTTCCACAACCACAAACTCCAATCCAATACCATTCAATATTTAGGGATTAATCTAATTAAAAATATTTTGAATCAGTATAAGGAAAACTTCCCTCCCATTCTTGCTAAAGTTCAGCAAGATGCAGTCAAATGGAAAAACCTAGCCTGTAGCTGGTTTGGGAAAGTTAATTTATTGAAAATGGCACTCCCTAAAATTCTGTATATTATAATGGCCCTCCCTGATTTACCTTCCGCAGTCTTTCTTTGATCAATGTAATAAATTAATGTCAGAGGTGATCTGGTCAGGTAAAAAATCCAGAGTAAATAAAATTACCTTAGTAGTAAAATTGTTTATTGTCTTAACCAAAGGTTATAATATAAAAAGAATATAGTCAGTCATTCATAAAACTTAATTAAATAAATAACACAACATTCTATTAAAACTGTGTTTCATTCTTTACAATACCAATTATTTCAACATTAGATATAAACAAAATAATCAATTCTATCTCGCAATTAAACACAAAAGGTACATTATCTCATTGAGGTTTTACATCCTTTCCCAAGTGTATCAGGAATTAACATCATCATGCTTAGGGTAATACTACTAGTATTCCATTGACAGCTTCATTAACATTAGTACATCATTTCTCACTTGGTGTTAGGCCCTTAATTTCCCCAGGAGAATTAATTGGTATAAATATCACTCCATAAAACAATTCCTCCACAACCAATTAAAATCAATATAATAACTATAAAATCAGACCAAACAACACAAAGAGTGATTATTTGTTGTTAAAATTCTACACCTTGGTCATCAGTCGCACAGGTTCCTCGCTCAAAGTACAATGTAAGATCCTATAGCTTGGTTCTCACTCAGACAAATTAACCCCCATCCCCCAATTATATCCTGTAGTTTAGGCATCACACAAATATGTTCCTCACTCAGCGGTTGGTGTCAAGATCCTATAACTTGGCTCTCATTCAATCTAGTTTCCGCCCTCTTAATCAAACAATCTCCCGAGGGTCTGGATGAAAGATGTTAATTTGTATCTCCCTGTTGAGTGCAAGGTAGTATTCCCCTGGTGGCAGCAGGTTGGAGGTGTGAAGTGGTAGGGCAGGGTCTCTGATATTGCCTGCATGTATTTATCAGAGGACTGCTGGATTGAAGGATGATATATTAGCTGTTGTTGGGAAAGTTGTATTCTATTGTACAGTTATATAGGGTTGATGTTTTGGGGGGTGGTCATGTTGCAATTGTAATGATTTTATGCTGCTGTATTATGCTTATTATGTATTTTTATGTATTATGATAACTATATGTGAGCCAGCTCGAGTCATTCTCGAATGAGAGAGTGCGGGATATAAATTAGAAATGAAATGAAAAAAAAAAATCCTTCCTGGAGGTTTCTCCTTGTCCCTTCCACCATAAGTGCCATAATGGCAACTTTGTTAGTAATACTTTTGTTAGCATTTGCCAGCAGATATAAAATTTGATCACATGGATCCCAATGCTCCTTCTCTGCTGGTAACTGGTCCATCACTTTCCCCCTTCTTTTACTATAGAGAGGGCATAGGAGAAGATAATGCTGCAGATCTTCAATCGTTGGCTGCCCACAGAGACAAAATCTCTGTGATGGAGGTATTCTCTAATACCGCCCCTCCAATACATTGGTGGGCATCATATTAAACCTAAGCGTTGTTAATGCTCTCCTAACTTTAAAACTGGTAATATCCATTAGGTACTGCTCAAGTCCCAAGTTTATCTTAAGCATAGGGTACCAGCTAGCAATTTTCTGGTCCACTATTGCCTCTCTTTCCAACTGTCATAACACATCTGCCGACCTAATTTTAATCATTCATCTGTCTTGCTTGGAGGTAAGGATATTGGGCTAAACTTAGTGTGGTGAACCCGATCTGGATCAACCTATCCACCGCCTTGTACTACTTATAGTTAGTGAACATATTTGACTGTTCCTTCAAGCAGATGCTTGAAAGGCGGCCTGGATCCATATAAAATTCAAAAATAGAGTTTTGATTCTCGAGACAATCAGGGGGGGGAGTACCAGTTTCTGCTCTTAACATAGAAATGGGGGTACCCTGTGGTACACCCAATCGTGTTCTTAGAATTTTATTTTGCACTGTTTCCAAACAATCTATATTTGACACTCCCCAAATCTCTGCCCCATACAGTATCTGGGGAACCAACTTATCAGTAAGCAGTTTAAGTGCTGGAACTGTTTGTTTACCACCCCCTGCCCTCCAAAATTTCAGGAGGCCTCCTGCTGCTTGGGTTGCTTTTAGTTTAATACTTTCCAAATGAATCCTCCAATTACCTGATTGAGCAAACCATAATCCCAGGTATTTATATTTAGTGACCTGTTCCAGTGGTTCGGAATTCAATATCCACCTATAGGTTTTAGATTTTCTTGAAAAAATACCATTACTTTGGTCTTATTCTGGTTAATTTTGAGGTGGTTATTATGACAGAAGTTGCTCAACTTGGCCAGCTGACAACGCATGCCGACTCTGGAGGTAGAGAGCAAAACCATGTAGTCCGCATAGAGTAGGATGGACACCGGCCGGCCACCAACAGCCGGGGGGTGTCCATCGCACTCCCGCAGACTAGACAAAATGTTGTTGATGAAGCAATTAAAAAGAAAAGGGGCCAGCACACATCCCTGCTTGACCCCGTTTGTCACTTTAATGGGCTCAGTTAATCCTCCCGCTGTATTAAAACTCTAACCCTAAGCCAGGTATTTGAATACAATAATTGTATCAGTAACAGAAGTTGCTCATCAATATTATATGCCCTCAGTTTCCTCCATAAAATTGCTCTGTCAATGTTGTCAAAAGCTGCCTGCAAATCTACAAAAGTAGCAAAAACAGAGCAGTGGAGGTTTTGTACATATTTATTCACTATATGAGCCAGTACGAAGCACTGATCCACGGTTGATCTATTTGGTCTAAACCCCGCCTGTTCCTCCACTAAAAGACAGATCTCTTCCACCCATTCTTCTAATCTCCCCAATAGATGTTTGGCAAATACCTTTGCTATAGAATCAAGGAGACTAATTGGTCAATAAAATTAACTTAATGAGAGCTAAAGATAAAGGAGGGTTGGATCTTTCTAATTTCAATCTTTACCATAGAGCGGCTTCTGTTAGTGCGCTTTGAAGTTGGTATATATGCCTTCTAAAGTACCCTGGGTTGAACAGGAAGCCACAATGTTGAGTTTTAGAAGTGTGCTTTGTGATGAATTGCCTCATATTGGGGAATTATGGCAAAATCATCCCTTTGCCAGGGTATTATGGGGAAAGTGGAGAGCTGTCATTAAGAAATTAAAGGAAATCCCTTTGCCTCTCATTCACCTATCTTATGGCACTTACATATAACGAGACTGCTAAATCTTTTAAAGAAAAACATATAATAAGAGCTGAATGGCTTTTTGAGCAACAAAAGTTTGTATCTTAAACAGCTCTTGAAACAAGACTACAGTCAGGGCCCCAAGTCAAAAGCCTGGTGGTGGAGGGGCATCCGGCCCTGCGCTACATCTGGGAGGCTGAGGAGTCCGGTGCGGTGAGGCACAGAATTGGACCCCAAGCCTCCCAGACTCACGCAGATTTTTTAAAAAAAGATTCCACAGGAGAACAGGGGACCTGACTACAGTGTAAGATACTCATTTCAATATCTACAGGTGAGGAGTGCCTTTATGCATAAAACTAAAAGGGCCCATTATGGGAGGGCGCCTAATAATATTGAAAAGATTCTATTTGAAGTAAGTCCGAATAGAGGCTGTTTGGCCTGAATCTATAATAAGTTTTAAAAGCTGTGGTACCCCTAGATATTAACTTTTTAGTAAAATGGGTGAAAGACCTAGGTTATTTATTAAGTAAAGAACAAAAACAGTGGGTTATTATGGATATGCATTCATGTGCCGCTTCATTAGAGGTGAGAGAGTCCCAGATTAAACTAATTATATAACATTATATGACTCCCTCTCAATTTTGAGACCGTCTTAAAGGAAATGAAGGTCTTTGTTGGATAAATTGTGGCAAAATGGGTACATACCAGCATTGTTGGTGGACATGTCCCCAAATTCAATCATTCTGGAGTGGTGTGGTCTCAGAACAAATAACTGGTTTTGTGATACTGTTTAAAGCAGAGATCACTCTTCTTGGTTTATTTCCTTATTTATTTATTCATTCAAAAAAATTATACCCCGCCCCTCCTGCCAGCGGCAGGCCAGGGCGGCTAACAAAATCGATCAATAAAAATATAATAAAATATATAAAAGCATTAAATAACATATAACAATAAAATGGGGGAAACAAAACCCACAACACCCTCACCCTTCTCCCTGGCCAAACGCCTGACGAACAGCCAGGTCTTACAATTCCTGCGGAAACCCGGGAGGTCTGGGGCCAGACAGGCCCCCACCGGGAGCGAGTTCCAAAGGCACGGCGTAGCCACTGAGAATGCCCTGTCCTGCGTGGGGCCCCGGGAAACCCGGGAGACCTCCAACACGGCACCCCCAGATGACGGCAGCGGCCGGTGCAGAACCCAGGGAGTGAGGCGATCTCGCAAATAGGTAGGACCCAGACTGTGTAAGGCTTTATAGGTCAAAACCAACACTTTGAATTGGGCCCGGAAGACTATTGGCAGCCAGTGCAGAGATCGGAGCACTGGTGTAATGTGCTTTCAGCAGCCCAGCCCCACCAGAAGCCGGGCTGCTGCATTTTGGACCAGCTGCAGCTTCTGAGCCGTCACCAGAGGTAGCCCCATGTAGCGCACGTGACAGTAGTGTAACCGAGAGGTGATAAAAGCATTGATGATTGTGGCCAGATCCGAAACCGAAACCAGTGGCTGAAGCCACCGCACTAGATGTAACTGGTGGAAGGCACTCCTCGCCACAGCCTCCACCTGGAGATCCAGGCGGAGCTGCACATCGAGAAGTAGCCCCAGGTTCCGCACCTGGGAAGTCAGTGGAGGACACACACGCTCAACCGAGAGGGTCGCCATCTTCATCAATTTACCCACGAACATTCCCCCAGATCAACGGCCCTTCTCCTGCTCCCTCTGGAACTGCCGCTCTTCCGTGACTAAAGCCCCCTTCATTTATGACCTCTTCCTTTCTCACCCCTTTCAACTCCTTGCTCTTACTGAAACCTGGATCTCTGCCTCCTACTCTGTCACCCCTGCCACCCTCTGCTCTGGAGGCCTTTCATTCTCTCATCAGCCTCGCCCTGAGGGCCGGTGTAGTGGCGTGGGTCTTCTCCTTGCCAACCCCTGTTGATTCCAACACCTTTCCCTCCCTCCCTCTCCTTCCCTTCCTTTGAGGCTCATTCTGTGCATCCATATTCCACCCTTCACCTTTGTGTTGCTGTCATCTACTGCCCCCCTGACCCCCTCTCCTATTTTCTCCCAGACTTTGAATCCTGGCTAACCTTCCTCCTCTCTGATGATACCCCCACTCTTATTCTTGGTGACTATAACATCCACATTGACACACCTTCCAAGTCCCTTATCTCCCGCTTTCTCTCCCTAACCTCCTCCTTTGCTCTCTGCCTCTGGACCGATTCCGCCACCCACACTGATGGCCACTCCCTCGACCTCATCTTCTCCAGATACTGCTCTGTTGCTGATCTCTCCTTCGATGCTTGTCTGACCACCTCCTCGCCTCCTTCAACCTCTCCCACCAACCCCCCTCGTCTTCCCCCATTCCGCACCCTTTCCGCAATTTACAGTCTGTTAACCCTCTTGACTTCGCCTCCTCCCTCTCCCCACTTCGATCTTCTCCTCTTCCCCAAACTCTGCCATCTCTTAACACCTCTCTCGCTTCAACCCTTGACTCTCTTGCCCCTCTCCTCCCGCCCCGTCCGACCCCCAAGCCCCCGTCCTTGGCTCACCCCTAACATCTGCTACCTCCGCTCTTGACTGGTTCTCCTCCTACCTCTTTGACCGCTCCTTTAATGTGTCTCTTCCCAATTCCAGCTCCTCCTCCCTCCCCCTTTCAGTTGGGGTTCCCCAAGGCTCTGTCCTTGGCCCTCTCCTCTTCTCTATCTACACCCTTTCCCTTGGCAAACTCATTGCCTCCCATGGCTTCCAATATCATCTCTACACTGATGACACTCAGCTCTCTCTCTCTCCATCCACCCCCTCTCCCCTTCTGTCCACTCACGCCTCGTTAACTGTCTCCCTGACATCTCCACCTGGATGTCCCAACGCCACCTCAAGCTCAACATGGCCAAGACTGAACTCCTTATTTTTCCTCCCTCCTCTTCCTCTCCCACTTCCCTGTCCATCCGCATCGATGCAGTCACCATCCATCCTGTTCCCCAAGCCCGTTGCTTGGGCTTCATCTTTGACACTCATCTTTCCTTTAAGCCTTACATTGATTCTGTTGCCAAGTCCTGCCGCTTTGGCCTTCATAACAGGAAGTGCCTCGGGGGCACTAAAGGGAGCCGCCTGGGGCTTCCTGGACAGGACTCACTTGCGGGCTTTTTGCTGCAGCCGCTGCCGCTTGTCATCTGGGCCCCAATCCTGCACCAGCTGCTTCAGTTGCTGCTCCAGCTGCTCCTTTGAGGCTCCCCCACTATCCATCTGAGGAGAGGAAAAGACCTGACTGTACGGAGTGTGGGGGGCGGGGGGGAACCTTAAAGCCAGGACACCCATACGGAGTGCCCCAGCCTAACCCCACCCTGGACTGGAACAGGAAGTGCCGCAGACGCAGGCCACAGACCGAAGGGCTGTGACCAAAGGGTGCGGTCCTTTGGGGCCCTTCGGGGACCATAGGGGGGTTAGGGGGGAGGTTATCACTGTAGGGAGTCGTCTGTAGGGGGGGGAATTGGTTGGGATGATGGTATTGGGGGGAGGGAAGGTGGAAAGTACCCATGATGCTGACTTCTGATGGCAGCAGGGGGAGGCATTAAGGGGGGGGCCTCCAACCAACGCCCAGTGGCAGGGGGAGGTTGGATGGAGGGAGGGAGGTGCCGCCAATGCCGACTCCTGGTGGCAGCAGGTTGGTTGGCTTGAGGCAAGTGGGGAGGGAGGAAGGGAAGGGGGGAGGTATGGGATAGGCCTGGGCGGACGGCCTATAGACTGGGGTCAGGCAAGGGCTGACGGAAGGAGGGAGTTGTCCATAGGGGTCGTTATGGGTCGAGGAAGGTATAGTCCAAAGGGGCGGATGACCCGCACCCCCTGGGGACCTAGGTGCTTGGTGAATGTGAGGGTCACCCCCCCCCCCACCGAGCGTGAGGGAGGGGTAGGGTCTAGGGTCCACTGATGCTGTTAAATGCGAGGTCCATAGTAAACAAAGCCCCGATAATTCATGATCTGATTATGGAGGCGGCAGCAGACCTCTCATGTATAATGGAGATCTGGTTGGATGATGATGCAGGACCAACGTTAGTTGCTCTCATTCCATCCACGTATGCCGTGCAGCATCAACCTCGCACAGGGGGCCGGGGCGGTGGTGTGACTATTATTTTCAGAATGGAAAGGCTGGTTAGGAGATATCCTGTTCAGGAGATTCCAGGAATAGAGGCCCTCCATGTGGTGTTTGATTTGGCTGGGGGTAACCGGGGGGTGCTGCTGTTGTACCGGGCCCCTTCCTGCCCGGTTGCATCCCTTGCCGCTCTAGCAGAACTGGCCTCGTAGGTGGTGCTGGGCTCCCCTAGGACCGTGGTCCTGGGGGACTTCAACGCCCATGCCGGCCTTGCAGGAGCGGAGCAGGAGTTCATGGCCACCATGGCAACCATGGACTTGCCCCAAATTGTCAACTGCCCGACCCACGTGAAGGGGCATACCCTCGACCTGGTCTTCTGTTCAGGCCTTGAGGCGAGTGATCCACTCGTGGGGGATGTCAGGATGACACCATTGTCATGGACAGATCATTATCTCTTACAGGCCTGCCTCCCAGCATACCACCTCCAGAAGGGGATGGAACCAGTTAGGTTGGTCCGCCCTCGGAGGCTGATGGAACCGCAGAGGTTCCAGGAGGCCCTGGGGGAGTTATCCCTAGACCCTGACGGCCACACTGTCGATGAGCTGGTCCAGTTCTGGAACACCTTGATGGAGGCAGCTATCGACAGGGTGGCTCCGAAATGTCCCCTGCCTCCGCTTCGTCACCACAGGGCCCCGTGGTTTACCACGGGGCTGCTGGGTATGAAGCAGGTAGGTAGGAGACTAGAGCAATGCTGGCATTGGACTCGCTCTGAATCTGATCGTCTTCTCCTTAGGGCCCATTTGAGGTCCTATGTTGAGGCTGTGAGGACAGCAAAGAAGGAATTCTTTGCTGCCCTCATAGTGTCTGCGAAGTCACGCCCGGCGGAGCTATTTCGGGTGGTTCGGGGGCTGGTTAGTCCAGCCTCCCTCTGCCTGGATGGGGACTTGTCCCAGGCCCGCTGTGAGCAATTTGTCACCTACTTCGCAGACAAGATTGCTCAGATCCAGAGCAACTTCGACACCGGATTGAAGGCAGTAAGTGAGGAGCATGAGGTTGCGGAGGCCCCGTCTGGTCCATCTTCTTGGGTTGAGTTTCAGGAAGTGA
>QEPC01004523.1:1809983-1838207 GCA_003113815.1 Sphenodon punctatus
GGGGTGGGGAATTTGGGGAATTCGAGGGTAGGGTTGGGTTTTTTTAATTATTTTAAAAGTGATGTTGGTTTTAGTGTATTTTATTGTTTTATCGTATTGTTAGCCACCCCGAGATGCCGTGGGCATGAGGGGGCGGCATAAAAATGCCATGAAATAAATAAATAAATAACATTGCTCGGATCCGCCCCTTCCTCTCTATCTCCTCTGCCAAAACCCTTGTTCATGCCATGGTCATTTCTCACCTCGACTACTACAACCTTCTCCTCGCTGGCCTCCCTCACTCTCACCTGTCCCCCCTTATCGCCATCCCAAACTCCACTGCCAAGGTCATCCACTCAGCCCTTCGCTTTGACCACGTGCAGCCTCTCCTCTCCTCTCTTCGCTGGCTCCCCCTTCCCGAACGCATCTGGTTTAAACTCCTGGTATTCACCTATAACACACTTCACAGCCAAGCTCCCCCCTACCTCTCAGCCCTAATCTCCTTACGCACTCCTGAACGCGCCCTCCGCTCCTCCTCTGTCCCCTCACTCTCCCTCATCTCCCATGCTGCCCTAACCGCCTTCGTCCTTTCTCCCTCGCTGCATGCCTGGAACTCCCTCCCTACCCACATCCGCCTCCCCTCCTCCCTCCACACCTTCAAATCCCTCCTCAAGACCCACTTCTTCCGTGACGCCTTTCCCAATGCCTGCTAGTTGTTCTTCCACAAATACTTACGGTCTGCCCTCCTCTGCAGACTCCTGCCTAAATGTAACCAAGCCAAGCACGCCACCTGAGACTTCGCAGCCGCTTGTATGTTCGTTTGCTTCTCCCTTGTCTTCTCTTTGTTTCCTCTCCTTGTCTTTTTAGATTGTAAGCCGTAGCCAGGGACCACATCTTTATCTTTGTTCTGTAAAGTACCAGGTACACGGCTGGTGCTATACAAATGTTTATAATAATAATAATAATAATAACACCACCTCCATCTTGTCAGGATTCAGTCGCAGTTGATTAGCCTTCATCCGGTCCCCCACAGCTGCCAAACACCAAGTAAGCACCAAGACAGCTGGGCCTCAGTTGGTTGAAAACGAGAGGTACAGTTAGGTGTCATCCGCATACTGATGACACCTCACCCCATACACCCTGATCACCTCGCCGAGCAGCTGCATGTACGCGTTGAACAGGAGAGGGGACAAAACCAGTATTTTGGAACCCTGCAGAACCCCACACGTGAGGTCTCGGTGAGATGAAAAATGATCACCGAGCACCACCCGCTGAGTTCTCCCAGTCAGGAATGTGCAGAACCATTCAAGAACGATCCCACCCACCCCCGCACTGTCCCACAGACACCTCATCAACATCTCGTGGTTAATGGTATCAAATGCAGCCGACAGATCTAATAGGACCAAAAGGGTCGACTGACCCTTATCCTTTTCACAGCACAGATCATCGACCAAAGCCACCAATGCTGTCTCAGTGCCATGTCCCGGACAGAAGCCAGACTGTGAGGGATCTAGATAACCGGTGCGGTCAAGATGCCCTTGGAGTTGTTGAGCCACTACCCATTCAATAACCTTCTCTAAAAAGGGAAGATTAGAGACAGGCTGATAGCTGGCAGGGGAGTCAGAGTCAAGCGATGGTTTCTTGAGCAGAGACCGTACCACTGCCTCCTTGAGGCAGGCCAGTACGTTGACCACCCCAGCCAGCAACGGCCCCATTGTCTCCCAGCAAGTCTTAATCAGCCAGGACAGGCACGGATCTAGTTCACAAGAGGTGGCTCAAACAGCCCCCAGCACCTCCACCACATCAGCGGGTGTCACCAACTGAAACTGATCCCACAAAATTGGACAAGTCGGGGCTTCTACCACCTCTACCTCCTCCACTGTATTAAGCGCGGCATTGAGGTCTTGGTGAATACGAGCGATTTGTTCCACAAAATAATCCACAAAAAGGTCACAGCGGGCATATGATGACTCAACTCCAGGGTTGAAGGAGGCTGGACTCACCAGCCCCCGCACAACTTGGAGCAGCTCCGCCGGACGGGATTTTGCAGATACTATGAGGGTAGCAAAGAATTCCCTCTTTGCTACCCGCATAGCCATGGCATATGGTTGTAAACTAGCTCTATGCTGCAATCTGTTGGCTTCAGCCCGAGAACGACGCCACCGTCGCTCCAACCGTCACCCCACCTGCTTCAGCATCCACAGCTCCTCGGAGAACCAAGGAGGCCTGCGGAGCCTCCGCCTGGGCAATGGACGCCTGGGAGCCATTTGATCGATGGCCTCTGTCAGCAAGATATTCCACAGCTTGACAAGGTCATCGATGTAATGGTCGTCTAGGTCAGAGGATAACTCCCCCAGAGTGCCTAGGAACCGCACTGAGTCCAACAGCCTTCGGGGGCGGAACATCCTAATAGGTTCCACACCCTTCAGGGGGCAGACATGCTAGAAGGGAGGTCCGTAGGAAATGAATTCACTAATGTGCCCCTCATGACAGCTTATCAAGAATCTTGTACAGTATTTCTTTTAGCAGCTGTCAATGGCATTACTCCTAATTGGAAAACTCTGGAGGGACCAGCAGAAGGTGAATGGCTTAATCACATTTGCTGTTGTTGTTTTTTTACCATGGACAAACTTTTATCTGGTCTTACAGACAAACAAGACGATTATGTGGTTAAGTGGATGTCTTGCCTTACAACTATCCAGATGAACAAACTTATTTGTTCCATTTTTACTTGTAACTAGATTAGAATACAGAATTTGAGATTTAGTATTCCTGTATGAACAAAGTAGGGTTGCTATTTTGTTGACTGAGTGATTTAATTTTGAGATTTTTTTTATATAATAATAAAAAAATTAAAAAACCCAACCCTCCAACACTGCAATCAAGCTAGCAGCCCCTCAATTGTGGTGAACACAAGCAGCTTTGTTTGCAAAGTACATGACAAACTCATCCGAGTGGACAGGTGGTGACTTGGAAGTTATGATGTTTACATAGCTGAAGTTCATATTATATATTATATATCACATATATCACATGCTTTTTAAGGTCTTGTAATTATACACTACAAAATGTTATATATTTTTGTTACCCACATCCACAGTAATTCAAAAAGGACTTCTGAACAAAAACATGGTGAAATTAGAATAAACATCAAAAGATTCAGAACGGACAGGGCAGACAGGGCTGTTTTGACTTGCATAACAGCAATAAGAAATACAGATGATATGGTGACATACGAACACACTTTTGGGAATACTAGATTAAATTATTTTAAATGAGGCAGATTTAATTATTCTGTCATCTGCCAGTCCTACAGATTTCGCAATGGAAAAAATCAAACAGGTACAAGAGATCAATAATAAAGAAAACAAAATCACTGGCTTCTTCCAGACTTCAGCCATAACATTTCTCCATAGCAACAATATATATATATATAAGATTATGAATGAAAGGCCATTTAAACTAGGTGGAAGCAAGCCCCCTGCTGACTGATGTTGTTTCTGTCTGGGGCTTGTCTGGGATTTTCGTAAGCAAGGTTCCCATTTAGCAAGATGGTCCTGATTTCCTTACTGCTGTCCTGGAGGAAGTAGCAGCTCCTTTTCAACAGCAATAAATCTTTATTATTTAATTAAAACAGGAAAGACCCCAGCTGCTGCAGCTGCTTCTTATTTGTTTGTATTTCTACCCCACCCTATCTCAAAGGCTCAGGCAGCTTACATAAAAACAATGCACAAAAGTAAAGCCCATCAAACAATAGAAGACACTCAACCACACCTCTCCACCCCAAACCAAAGGAAGCCTTGTGGCTTCCTTGTTCCAGTTGGGAGCTTCAGTCCCTGTGGAGGGTGGGTTTCGGTGGAGGAGGAACAGTCACATGCATCTATTTCTACATGGGGACAGTCGAGTTGCTGTGCGGAGTCAGATGCCGTTGTTGTATATGCAACTGCGTTGTATTATTCTGATGGAACCTAATATTTGACCTAAAAGGAAACATAGAAGACTTTTTAGGATGAGTAGCTTGACCATCCTAGTTTTGTAGCATGGATCTCACAAGACAGTAAGGATGGTAACTGGGTAAAAGGTCTTAACGTAGGGGTCTTGGAACAGAATAGAATTTGAGACCAATCGCTTTTCCTCATCGTTCACATTTTGTCCAGAATTTTGAGGGTTGTACATTGGCAAATCTAGCCAAGAAATCATTTTCAAAACCACAGCAGTGCTAAATTTATGTGGATTAGTCGCCCTAGTGGTTTAGGCAAGCACACAGGAAAACCTTTTTATATTCTTACTGCTCTTTTCATGGAACACATGGAGTGTTCATTTCTGGAACACTCGGGTTCCAGAAATTTTGCCTGGAAAAAGTTCTATTCACTTCAATGGGGCTTGTGCAGGCACAGCAGCTTGAGGCTTAAGATCTACCATCAGATCCAATAGCTGTCTAACACTGGCACAGTTCCTCTCACTTCAGTGGGATGCATACTGATGCTAACTAGTCAGAATCTAACCACTGGAGTATTGCACCCTGCCAATCATAGATCACTTTAATTTGTTCTATCTGTAATAGGGCTTAGTTATTTCCATATCTGGTTAAACACCACAGCACTGTCAACACTAAAGTTGTCTTTAGACATAACGTCAATGGGTGTCTGAATGTGTGTTCTGATTTTGATATGAACACCATTTTGGCCCTGTGTTCACCATGTGGTGCTGCTTAGACTAGACACACAGCCCATCTTGGGGGTAAATCGGTGTTTGCTCATCACCCAAACTCAGCACGCAAGCATTGCCGCATTGTGCCCTGTGTTGTACCTGCTAATACACCACGTGATACCATTAGACACAACATTAGCTACGTATTCAGCCAAAACATGCAAATTGTCCTTGTGATGCAATGGTGTTCACATCGCATGTTCAACGGGTGGCCAAATTGGTGTTGGAATTGTTATGGTACTTACATACAACGGTTAAACACATGCTTCACGGTTTTGACACCCAATCTTTGTTATGTCTAAAGATGCCCTAAGTGTTCAAAAATCCAACGTCAGGCCCCAAAAGATAATTAGAGCTTAAAGAAGAGAATTTCACAATAGAATAATTCCAGAGTCTTTACTCTTTCCTCCACCCCCAGCTCCGAGTCTTTTAGGGTTTGCTTGGGCCACATTTTCCACACTTTCTCAGCAACAATGAGTAGAAACTTATTTTAAAAAATAAAAGCTGAACACCATGAATTCTGGTCTGTGGCTTTAAAAACAATTCCCAATAATCAAAACCCATAATAAAAATCCAAGAGTTGGCAGTGCTGTGGCTTAAACCTACTCAAAGTACCTTCATTTTGAAATTGTCTGGCTAGTGCTAACAGGTGCAGAAATCCAGGCTAAAATATGGTTCCTAGCCTCTGTTTAAAAACTTTGGCTCCATCCAATAACCCAACTGAACAAGCACATGTCTACTCCCACTGATGAATGCAGGGTGTTTTTACACAAGCACCTCCCCACCCATCATGCATGTTACAGGGATGCATTGGTACCCTATGCAGCCCACAACATGTATGATGGGTGAGTGATTGGTGGGTTGGTAGGAACTGTCATTGTAAGGTGGGGAGGTGCTTCTCTAAAAACACCCAGTTATTATAGAACCACTATTGTGGGTCTATAGTTAAGGCAGTAGCAAACTCTCATTGAAAAGCGCCTATGCTATTCATGGGAGTCAGTAGAGCAAAAACGCCCCATTGGTGACCATTCTAGCTGTCCTTCAGCAACAACTGTTCTGTGATTACAAACAATGAAGGGAAGTCCAGGGGTGGATCACTGGGGGGCGGAGGAGCTGGGGGGCTGAAGGTGAGGGGGCTCTGCCTCTGTCTGCTGTAGTGCTGCAGCAGCAACAGCAGGACACAGATGGGACTGGGAGATAAAGTTGTTTGCTTACAAATAACTCCACCCCATGTGAGTGATCAGAAGGTTGTTGCCTTCTAAAGAAGGTTCTTTGAGATGGCTCTCAACAGATTCACAACTGGGTTGTGCATGCTCACTGTATTCAAATAGACCTTGTGATGGTCTTAAGCTCCTCTAGTATAAAAAGCACTCTCCCCCCTTACAATGACAGTTCCTACCAACCCTTTCTAGGAATATTAAAAAAAAAAATCCGGGTTGGAAGGGTGTGTGTTGTGAAAATG
Organism: Sphenodon punctatus; assembly: GCA_003113815.1. Lineage (NCBI taxonomy): Eukaryota > Metazoa > Chordata > Lepidosauria > Sphenodontia > Sphenodontidae > Sphenodon > Sphenodon punctatus. The sequence continues at coordinate 1,816,135 of QEPC01004523.1, forward strand.
TTTTTGGAGCCATCTCGAAGAACCTTGTTTACAAAGAAGAACAGAAGTTTGCTACTTCGAGTGGCTCCTCACAGGCCATTTTTACATGGCTCCACCAGGTGGTGAGTCCATGGACACGCACGGTGCGTGCGGATGACTGCGCACGCATCCCCACTCACCCTCTACTCATCTGCACCCACAGAACAACCGCCATTTTCCCTGGTTGCTCCGTGCATGGGAACGAGTGGGGCGCGAGCGGGGTATATGTTAGGCAGGCACGCACACGCACCCCCACTCACCACGGGCACGCACGCTGCGTCATTCACAAGGGGCTCCCCCACCCACGAACATGTAGAAATCTGCATGTTCATGGGTGGGAGAGGTCTGTGTAAAAAGGGCCACATTCTCACAACTGTCTTAGTTATATTATCTTAGGTAGGAATTTAGGATGCAAAGCAATATCTATTCTATCTTGGAAAATCTGCAAATATGGTTCTGACATTATTATGGCTGCTATTTCACTAACTCTTCTTAATGAAGTTATTGCTAACAGGAATACCATATGTCTTTAAACCCCAACCCCATAACCAGTTCATTTGCATCCCCACCCCCATATAATCAATTCACGTGGCCCCCCCACCCATAATCAGTTCATTTGCTCCCCCCATATAATTAATTAATGTTGCCCTGGGGGTGCAAATGAACTGGTTATGCGTGAGGGGCAGGGTGAATTGATTATATGGGGTGCGGGGGCACAAACGAACGGGTTATGGGGTAGGAACAGCATGAATTTATTATGGGGGCACAACTGAACTGGTTAGTAAATAAGGCCTCGATAATCCGGGATTTGATTCTAGATGGGGCGGCAGACCTCGCATGCATAACGGAGACCTGGTTGGATGAGGAGGCGGGGCCAATTCTGGCTGATCTTGTTCCAGCTGGGTATGCCATGCAGCATCAGTCTCGCACCGGGGGCCGGGGAGGTGGCGTAGCTATGATTTTTAAAGAGACATGGACAGCTAGGAGGTATCCAGTTCCAGATATTCCTGGGATCGAGGCCCTCCACATGGTGTTAGATTTGGCGGGGGGCACTTCGGGGGTGCTGCTGGTGTACCGGGCCCCTTCCTGCCCAGCAGCATCCCTCTCTGCTCTAGCGGAGCTGGTCTCGGTGATGGCGTTGGGCTCCTCTAGGACTTTGGTCCTGGGGGACTTCAATGCCCATACCGACACCGGCCTTGTGGGGGTGGAGCGAGAATTCATGGCCACCATGGATTTGTCCCAGGCTGTCAGCTACCCGACCCATGTAGGGGGGCATACCCTCGACTTGGTGTTCTGTTCGGGCCTTGAGGCGGGTGATCCAGTAGTGGGGGATGTAACAACTATGCCCTTGTCGTGGATGGATCATTACCTCCTTATGACCAGTCTCTTAGTACGTCATCCACAGAAGGGGAAGGTACCAGTTACGATGGTCCGCCCTCGAAGGCTGATGGAACCTCAATTGTTCCAGGAGGCCCTGGGGGAGTTAACCCTGGACTCTGCCATCCGCTCTGTGGATGAACTCGTCCAGGCTTGGAACATCTTGCTTGGGGAGGTCATTGACAGGGTGGCTCTGAGACGACCCCTGCCCCTGTCTCGACATCGCAGGGCCCCTTGGTTTACTGAGGGGCTGCGAGGTATGAAGCAGGAGGGCAGGCGACTAGAGCGACGCTGGTGTTGGACTCGCTCTGAATCCGACCAACTTCTCCGCAGGGCCCATCTGCGGTCCTACGTTGAGGCTGTGAGGGTGGCAAAGAAAGAATTCTTTGCCACCCTCATAGCATCTGCAAAGTCATGTCCAGCGGAGCTGTTCTGGGTGGTGCGGGGGCTGGTCAGTCTGGCCTTCCTCTGCCTGGACGGGGACTTGTCCCAGGCCCGCTGTGAGGAGTTTGCCATCTACTTTGCAGACAAGATCGCTCGGATCCAGAGCAACTTCGACACTGGATTAGAGACAGTAGGAATAGAGCGTGAGGTGATGGAGGTGCCGTCTGGTCCATCTTTCTGGGATGAGTTTCAGGAAGTGACGCCAGCCAATGCAGTGGAGATCCTGGGGTCAGTGAGGGCCACTAGTTGTGAATTAGATCCGTGCCCGTCCTGGTTGGTGAAAGCCTCCAAGGAGATAATGGGGTCGGTGCTGGCGAGGATTATCAACGCGTCCCTTTAGCAGGGGAGTTTGCCCCCTGGTCTCAAGGAGGCGGTGGTGCGCCCCCTGTTGAAGAAGCCATCTTTGGATGTGGACACACTCGCCAGTTACTGACCCGTCTCTAACCTTCCCTTTTTAGGGGAGGTTATTGAACGGGCAGTGACCCTGCAGCTCCAGGCTCACCTGGAGAGCATCGGTTTTCTCGACCCCTTTCAATCAGGGTTTCGGCCCGGCCATGGTACGGAGACGGCATTGGTGGCCTTGATAGATGATCTCCACCGGGAGATGGACGCAGGACGTTCGACATTACTGTTTCTGCTTGATCTCTCGACTGCGTTTGATACAGTGGACCACGAGCTGCTGTTGAGACGGTTGCATGACCTGGGGGGTCTGGATGGGACCACCCTTGGTTGGTTCCAGTCATTCCTCTTGGGGAGGACCCAGCGGGTTGTCTTGGGAGCAGAAACATCTAGCCCCCAGGCCCTGGATTGTGGCGTTCCGCAAGGTTCAATCTTGTCTCTCTTATTATTTAATGTATATATGCAGCCCTTGAGGGAGTTCGTGAGAGGGTTTGGTGCGCGTTGCCACCAATACACTGATGATACCCAGCTTTACCTCTCTTTTTCAGCTGACCCAGGTCCTGCCGTCTCTGTGCTATCTCAGTGTTTGGAGGCCGTGGCGAGTTGGTTATGGCAGAGCAGACTGAAGCTCAATCCCGATAAGACGGAGATGGTGGTGGTGGGCCGGGCGGGGGAGGTGGTGACCCCTCTTGTGGAGGGCTTGCGCCCCTCCGTGGCTCAGCAGGTTCAGAGTTTGGGGGGTATTATTGGATGCGGGTCTCCGTCTGGATCAGCAGGTGGATGTGGTGGCGAAGGCAGCTTTCCTGCACCCATTTATCTCCAGACCCGACCTAGCCACTTTGATCCAGGCCTTCATCACCTCGAGGTTGGACTACTGTAACGCGCTCTACGTGGGGCTTCCCTTGACACTGGCCTGGAGATTGCAGCTAATGCAGAATGCGGTGGCCCGTCTCCTAACAGGAACAGGCCGACGAGAACACATAACACCAGCGCTCCATGCACTGCGCTGGCTGCCTGTAATGTGCCGAGCCAGGTTCAACGTGATGACATTGATCTATAAGGCCCTGTACGGTCTTGGACCTGGATACCTCAGGGACCGCCTCACCCTCCGTGACTCAGGACGGACTCTCTGGTCCACCAGGCGTGCCTTCTTGGAGGTCCCCCACATAAAGCAGGGGGCTGCAATGGAGAGGGCGTTCTCGGTGGCTGGGCCCCGGCTGCAGAACTCCCTCCCAGAGGAAGCACAACTGGCCCCAAGTCTCCTGGCCTTCCGTCAGGCCTGCAAGAAATGGCTGTTCTCCCAGGCCTTCGGAGGCAGGGAGGGGAGGGTGGACTAAATTTTTGTATGGGGGTATTATAAAATTGTTTTAAATATTTGTGTAGATTTTTATATTAATATATTGTGATAAATTGTTTATTTTATGTTGGAAGCTGCCCCGAGATGCCGTAGGCATAGGGGGCGGCTTATAAATGGAATTAAATAGATAAATAAAATAAATATATCTTTTCATAGCATAATGTGCTTAATAGGCGGGCTAAATTTGGGGTGTCGTGTGTTTGATAGCAGTGCCTCTAGGCCCACCAGCGGGACACAAAGAGGGGGGCCCATCTTGACTTCTTGGTTAGGGACCCACTGCAACCTAGTTACGCCCCTGGTCTAGTGTGTATGACTGATCAATTTGAATAAGAGTGTGAGGTGAGAGCTTGTGTGTGTAGTGCGTATGGATGAGTGTGATCAGTTTGAATGTGTGAGATGAGGACGTGTGTACTGTGTCTGAATGATTGTGCATGAGATCAGTTAGAATGAGTGTGTGTGTGAGAGAGCACGTGTGAATAGCATTTGACCTCTTTTACATGACACACACACACTTAGTGGCATGGGTGCGTCTCATATGAAAGCAGTCGCTTGTGCGCTCCTGTGTAACATACACCTTCACCCATCACCCCTGCACAGGGAAACCTGAGGAAAAAAAGGTTGCTCCATTTGGAGGGTGTGGGGGGGGGGGAATGGGTGAGCGCCTGTGTGCACCTACAGTGTTCTTGTGTCTGGGCCAGCTTATGCATTAACAAAACTACTAATTTCAACAGAAGGGCAAATTACCTCAACAAAAAACCTTCAGTTTAAGAAGCTCGTTAAGGCGGCATTACAAATTATACACAAACGTTAACGTGACAGTAAATTGTGTGTTAAGGCAACTTTATTAAATAGCCCAATCTATACATTTTTCTTTTCTCATTCATTAATAAAAAAAATATGACAACTGAAATTAAACTGTATACATTCCTCATCAAGTATTATTCAGTCACCATACCACACATATGCAGCTTAATTTCAGTTGTCATAATTTTTTGTTATGAGAAAAGAAAAATGTATAGATTGGTCTGATATTTAATAAAGTTGCCTTAACATACAATTTACTGTCATGTTAACATTTGAGTATAATTTGTAATGCTGCCTTAATGAGCTTCCTAAACTGAAGTTTTTTTGGTCTAGGTAATATTTTAGATTCGTTCTGTGTCTCTACAGTTGTGTGCGGTCTTCACAGAACATACATGGATTCAACAAGGGTGAAGAAAGAGTGCCAAACAAATGAATCAAAACCATCAAGATCTGCTTTTGTCTCCAAAGCAGTCAGGTTAGGAGGAGGAAGGGGGGGGGGAGGGGGAGAACAAAAAAACTTAGGTTATGAGGTAGCTCTACAGCAAGAAACTATCTGAAAAGGAATATTATAATTATTAACAAACATTGATATAGCGCCAGCAGTGTACCTGGCACTTTACAAAGTAATAAAATAGACATGGTCCCTGCCCCTAGGGTTTACAATCTGAGAGACAGGACCTGGGGGAGAGACTTAGGAAGGAGAACAGAGGGAGAGACAAGGGGTCTAACATTCATGAAGATGCGAGGTCTCAAGTGCACGTACTTGGCTTGGTTACGATGAGAATGACAGCAGGCAGGTCCATGTTGCAAGGATAAGGGTAAACCGATCGTAGGTATAGGAATAGTGGCTCAGCAGGATAAAGAGTCAGACAGAGCAGAGCGAAAGAGGTGAGTTTTAAGGAGAGATTTGAAGGTATGAAGGGAGGGGGCAAGGCGGATGTGGACAGGGAGGGAGTTCCAGGCATGGGGGGCAGCAAGTGAGAAGGGACGAAGGCGCTTAGGGGAGCAGGGAAGGCGTGGAAGGGTGAGAGAAGGGACAGAGGAGGAGCGAAGTGCACGGGCTGGAGTATGGAGGGCGATAAGTGCAGAGAGGTAGGGGGGAGCAAGGTTGTGAAGAGCTTTATAGGTGAAGACTAGGAGCTTGTGCAGGATTCGTTCAGGAAGGGGAAGCCAGTGAAGCGAAGAGAGGAGGGGCTGCACATGGTCGAAGCGACTGGCGAGGTAGATGACCCTGGCAGCAGAGTTTTGGACAGAGATGAGGGGAGAAAGGTGAGACCGGGGAAGGCCAGTGAGAAGGAGGTTACAGTAATCGAGGCGAGAGATGACCAGAGCATGAACAAGAGTTTTGGCAGACGAGACAGAGAGAAAAGGGCGAATCTTAGCAATGTTATGGAGGGAGAAGCGACAGGATTTAGCAACAGAGTCAATGTAGGGTTTAAAAGAAAGGGGTGAGTCAAAGACGAAGCCTAGGCTACGGGCTTGGGGGACAGGCAGGATGGTGACTCCATCAATAATTATTGACAGTGAGGAAGGATGAGGGGGAAAGATAAGGAGTTCAGTTTTAGGTGAAATGCATTCAACTAACCCAAGAGGCTGAAAGTGACACCACCACCTAAAAGGAAATTGGGAAGAGAAGAGTAAAAGGGCAATACATTTATAGTTCCTAGTGTACTAGAGTATTGTACAGCAGCGTCCAAAACTAAGACATCTTTTAGAGAAGGAAAAATCAAGTTCTGAGAAGTATTGATGTTGCTGCCCTAGCAGAAGCCAAAAGCATGTTAGAGGAGAACTTGTCATTTAAAATGTATGCATTTATTTATCAAGTCAAATTAAAACTACATTTCAGAGATGGCCAAACTATGGCTCAAGAGCTGAATGTAGCATCTGGTCAGGGCTGCTCCTGGGTCAGATGATGCCTTAATGGTCTGGTGTCTTACTTCATTGCATGCAAGTCTCAGCAGCAGCAGCAGCTCATTTAGAATCTCAACTGCCAGGACCACAGAACACCAGCTCCCACCATCACAGTCGCAAAGTAGAAGAGGTTTGAGTGTGCACGTGGGTGTGTCTTCTGGCTGTCACCCATATGAAGATTTTGGTGCGCGATCCACAGGCACTCTAATGTGCATAGCCATAACTTTCTATTGCCTCACAGAACATTATGGTATAATGTTTCAGGGGCAGGGAACCTTCTCCCTCCCAGGGGCCACACCGAAAATTAGTACAAGCTCAGAGGATGACATAAAAGTGGTGGAAGGGGGTGTGCTCAGGAAGAGGAGGGTCCAGATCACGGATCTGTCCCCTACCTTGTAGTATGCCGTCATCTCTGCTCCCTTAACTTGGGCTCAGAATTTCAGTGCCTGGAGGTAGGAACTGTATCCAGTAGCCAGATCCAAAAACTAGAAAGAAGGCAGGGCTAAATAAAAATTAGGCAGGATCTGCATTTGGCCTCCAGGCCAGAGGTCTCCCCACCACCAGTGTAAAAGAAAGAATAAAAGGTGTTTTGCAAATCTCAACTGTGAATTTCATCAGTGATCTAGGTTCCAGTCCCCTCATCTTATTTCAGACAGGGTTATTTCTAGTGTGGGGAGTGGTGGTATTCCATTAAAGAAAGAGTAATATCTTTAAGACAGCTTAACTTGCATCTGTTTGCGCTGCATATGAATAACTGATAAACAGCTAATACTCCTAACGGACTTAATTTTCTTTCAAGCTTTTCAACTATGCCAACATAGCATAGAAAGTACAATAGCGTTTTCAGCACAGGAAGGGGGGAAAACGTAATTTGCCATCCATAGGTGAATTCCCTGAAGTCCATAGGAGGTTTACCATTCGTTGCAACTGAACCAACATTTCTTTCCAAGATTTTTGTTTTAAAAAGAATTGTCTGGACAAATATGAAGTTATTCCTTCCTCCAGTCACTAGCGTGTCATGAAACCATGTAATACACTAAGAAGAACAGAATCTCCATCTTTTCATAAATACAATTATTGAATATATCCCAAGGGGGGAAGAGTTTCAGACACTAAAGGGTGAAATACAGAAATGTTTCAAGACAAAGGAAATTAATAGCAAATGAAATGTTAACAATTTTGCCTTATAAAAAGTCTTCTAGAGACAATGCATTAGGCTTGCCATTATTAAAAGAATTAAAAAGTAGAAAAAACCAGTATTGGTAACTAAGCAACAGAAAGTTCAGTTATTAGGAGCAGTAAATGCCTACATTGCTTTTAAAAACAAAAGCATAATAGTCATTTCCCTTTGCCTTCTTTTGCTTCCTATCTTTTCCTTTCTTCAAATACTCTGCCTTTATAAAAACTTCAAACCCATCACAACTCATATAAACAGGTATCTTTAAAAAAAATAAATAAGAAAAAGAAAAAGGGAGGGGCAGAAACTGAGTCCACAGACTATCAAAATGGAAGCACAATCATCTGGCGGAACCACACACACACTAGCAGATACTGCAAGTTTTCACTTCCAGGAACTCATGACCACACCAGGGCCCTTTTAACGAGAGACTCCCCCCTCCCCATATAGGCGACTGGGTGGGCGAGGTGTATCTGCTGGTGGGGATGGGTGGGAGTGCGTGCGCGCTCCTGTACTGCACCCATCTCCAACGCACGGTGGCACTGGAGAAAACGGAGGTGCCTTTGTGCATGGAGATGGGTATACGACACGCCCACCGCTGCCTCCACCCATCCCCCCGGCACTACGGCACCTCCCACATCTGTTTAAAAAGGGCCTAACTGCTAGTACACGCTTTCCCACTGGAGGATGGCATCCTCAGTTTCCCTTACAGCATGTCTCCATCACCCATGGAATACAGTAATTGGTTGACGTTATCTACCAGAGACTTTTCATGGACTTCAGCGAGTTCAAATCATCTTTCAAAATGCTGACTTAGATTATGAAGACAAATTTGAAAATTTCATACTGAAACTGAATTTTTAAACTTACAGAAAAAAATCTCAAACCTTCCAGTTTTATGGCTATTAAATAATTTAACAAATGTGGCAAGACCCATGTTAACATGTTCAAGGATATAAAAATATTTAGATGTTTTAGAATATGCAATGAGCTTTTAATGCAAGTTTTAGAATAAACTTTAGGACTATAACTATGAAGTAATTTGCTAAATTGAAAGTTGAGAGCAATACACACACACACACACGAAGTCACAATACATCCTACTTAGGCCGTTTTTAAACAGATCTGGGAAGTGCTGCAGTGCAGGGGGGGATGGGTGGCAGGAGGCCTGTCACACAGACGCACACCCACCTCCACCCATGGAGGCACCGCTGTTTTCCCTAATGCCGCCATGTGTTGGGATGGGTGGAACGCGAGAGCAAGCACACACCCCACCCATCCCCACCAGCGGTCACATGGATGCCCCTCTCTCACCCACCCAGTCGCCCACGTGGGCGAGGGGGCGTCTCATATGAAAAAGGGCCTAAATTAGCTTAGGAAACATAAAAGGACTTCTGGCACCACAATTAATCATCTTTTTTAAACATCCAAGGATGTTAAGCCTTGCAATACACAACTTCGCAGGAGGGATGAAATACTTATCCACTAACAAACGGCATCAGCTTACATATCAAATCCTCCATTTTTACAAGGGGGGGGGGACAATTTGAAGGAAACTTTTGTATATTTAGAGAGTAAAAAAACAATCAATCCATTTTGACAGAGAAAGCCACAGCATAATCCTCATTTTTAGGCAAACTAAAGGTAGCTTTCTTTGTAATGCTAGAATTCAAAAATAGCCTTAAAAAAAAAGTAGGAAAAGACTAAGCAACAGTGCTCGTTAGGGAACTAGTGTGTGTTCAAAATTTGGGTTAGCAGTAAGCAGACCATATGGCCATTGGCTTGTAAATCTGGTAGCCAAGTCTAGTGTCATAGAATTGCATTCTATTGTAAGAATGTATTGCATTATCTTACATATAACATGCCCAAGTTAATGGAGAAGTTAACTTTGATAGGGTTAAGCTTGCACCCATAGTAGCCCAGATTCTCTCCTCTTCCACTGAATGCAGTAGGCTGTTGGAGGGCTATCAAGGAGCTAGTTCCAATCCCCTACCCTTCTCCCAGCCTTGGCATATGTAGCTTGGTAATGATGCTTACATTTATTAATGGTGCCTAAGGAACCAACTCTCAGCTGTGGATTGCCAAAATATATCATGAACAGGGTACTTTTCTTCCTGCCCTCTCCACTTTGGATTGCAAAGAGGAAGGTCCAAAATAAAACTCTGACCCCAAACAAGTTGTTCAATATCTTTCTATTTTCATTTTAGCTTCAACTGGTGCCATTTTTAGCTCAAAGGAAGGATTCAGACTATTTACAGTTTGAAAAGCTTAGGGTTTTTATATGTTCTCAATAGGATAAAGGAACTATGAAATATGAACAATTTATAGGATTTTACATTATTTGATATATCAGTTTTGGACAGTAGATAGAAGATACTTTTTGCTATCTCAGAATCCTATTTCATTTCACTGGATTGGTTTTCTTCTCCCAAGTCAAAATGAAAAGGTTTGTCATATCCCATGAGATGGCTATAGTCCTGTGGATGTGGAAAAAGCCTTGGACTGACAAGCATTGATTTACTCTTGGCATAAAACGTTGTGAATATCTTGCTTATGTCTGGAACTCTCACATCTTTCTGATGGAATGCAGTGCTCTTTTCAGCCAAAATAACGTTGTATGTAATGGCCGTATAGGTGTCAGTCTCTGCGCTATGGTATAGTCGAATCACATAGCCCTTTGTAAGCAGATGGAAGGCAACTGGTGTTATAAATGCAAAGGCTCCTAGAATGCTGTACAAGGTAATTTGGAGAGCCAGGTTGTCGACTGCAAGACCAGTTTTTAAGAGCACGTAGGGCATCAGGCAAAAGGTGATCATGCTGGTAGAATAAGAGAAAAACTTCACACCTGTATGCAAAATAAAAATCATGGATTACATAGGATCAACATTATCTTTTAGTCCCCTATACAGATTGCTGTTATATACTACTATACTTGAAGAGATCAAGCTATTCAAGATCCAGTAGTCCTTTCTCACAGAACATCCAAAATGGTCACCCAAGAACTGTGGAGTTCTATAGAGCAATCTCCCCACTCTTCCAGTGCCAAGGAGACAGGCCATGTATAGTGTTGTCAAGTTCTTTTTATCAGAATACCATACACACAGCACAGGAGTCAGGGCCCAGGTTTCAGAGGAGATTCGAATACAAGCGTCTAATCTTTATACAGATTAAGTCAAGTATTCTCAATCACTCTGTGTTTCCCTAACTCCAGGGTATAAAAAGACATAGTATTCAAATTTCAGCTTTACCTATTAATATGATAAAGGAGTCCGATTTTCACCCACCACACATGCTGGGTCACCCCGGGCAACTTCTTATAGGTGTGAGGTTGGAGATTAAAGAGAAGCAGGTAGACAATGGTCCTAGGAACAGCTTAGCTCCTTTGAAGCACAGGCTAGCACACAGCTGAAGTACCTTGCTTTGGGGTACAGGCCTCCTAACTAGAGGCAAGAACCAAAACTCTCAACCCTTCCCCACACCTTCCTCACCCAATAGGTTTTTAAAATTTCAGGTTAGAGCTTACAGAGTAAGAACTCAGTGTTACCAACACTTAAATGTATGCTTAATTCAACAAAACTGTGCTTGTGTAATTATTCCTGTCCTGAAAAGTTAATTCTGGCAGTATGGTGACTGCTAGCCTTACACAAACAGAACAGCTGTCCGACATTCAGCTATAATGCACAAACATTTTATATTGATGATAATACAATTACCACTAAATTTTGCTGAGGGAAAATTAAAGACACCACACGACAGGTGTGCCATATAATTAAATGTTTTATGCAACTTACAAAGGTAGAAAATAGCTGTATTCATAAACCGCAATAGAAAATAAACACTGGATCTGACTTCCCTAAATTAAATTAAAACTCCCACTACAATGCAGCAGCTTGGGACAGATGCCACCAGCCCAGCACATGTCTGTGCATCTGCAGAGCTTCTCATAATACAGCTGAGAATTGGTACAGCTGTGTTGTACAGAGCAGGCCTGCATGCAATAATGCCATGCTGCCTTTCCCAATGCCCTCTAGTCTTTCCCCTTGCTCTTACTGTCGGCCCTCCTCTGCTGACTGCTGCTACCGACCACCTTGTAACCAAGCCAAGTACACGCACCTGAGACTTCGCATCCGCCTGAATGTTTGTTTGTCTTCTCCCATGTCTCTCCCGCTGTCCCCTCTCCTTGTCTCCCCCTCCTTGTCTTTTAGATTGTAAGCCACAGGTAGGGACCGCAGCTGATTATATGTTCTGTACAGCGCCAGGTTGTTACTGGCGCTTTATAAATGTTTAATAATAATAATAATAATAATAATAATAAAATTTGAGACTCACCATTCCAAGGCACAATCAGATTACATGCAAAGGCACAGACAGTGCAAATACTACAAACACCCCACAGAGTACTGTAGATGCAGCTATAAGGGGTTCAAGAAGTGTGCCACGTTGTAGAGCCACGTGAGCAGAGGAATCCACTCCTTTGACCCCATCCTCCCTAAAACCAGGGCCGGTCTTACCATACGGTGACTCAGAGCAACTGCCCTAGACCCTGCTATTTTCTCTACTTATAGGATCCCTATAGTAGCCCGAGTTTTCACCAGAGCAGGGTATGGGACCCTCACTCCTTCCCAGCAGGGCTTCAGACACAATCACCTCTACGACTCCACAGAGGGTGCCACCAGAGGTGCGGGGCCACCAGGGGATCTGTGTTTTATCTTTGCTCTTGGCCTCCAAATTCTAAGGCTGGCCCTGCCTAAAACAATACATTGTAAGGCCCCAGTATTTCATTCTCAATAAATATGACTCAACAAAGAAGGTCATCATTCCCAATAGCACATTGTTTAGAAAAGTAGGATGAAAGTTTAAAACAAGAAAATCCCACCAACCCAACACATACCTAATACTGGCTTTGCCAGATTCCCAGTATAAATTAGTCTTCCATATTCTGAATGCTCATGTTCAGAGTTCTCATGAGAGGATGTGCTGAAGCAGCAAACCGACTTCACATGTGGAAATATGATCTACAGGATGAGAACCACATACAACAATAATCGGCAGCTATTCTTAATACATTTTAGAATAAGAACTTATTTTCTTCTCCATACATGTTGAACTTCACTCAGTTTCACAGGGTAAAGGCAAGGCAGAAGACTCAATCTTGCACAAATTTAAACCTTAACCTCCATATGGGCTGTGAATAGTTCCACTGACCTGTTCTACAGAGGCACTAGCTAAACACTTCCCTCTAACTAAATGCTTAACATAGCTCTGTGAGCCTGCATTTGTGATGTGTGCTGAGCTTGCTCTACAGACAAAGGCACATTCTAGGATCTTAAGTACCAAAGGGTGCAATCCTGACACCACTAAAGTCCATTTCCACTAATTTCCCCAGGAGGAGGTCGGCACCCATATCTTTGGAAGACTGCGAATGGGTTGTTATGGAAAAGACAGTTCCTTCTCCCAATTTAATACACTTGCTCCATCACCAAATTTTGGTAACTACGCCCTCCAGGGTAAAGGTTTCAAACAGACCTAACGTGTGTGTTGGGGGAAGGTGGTGCGGGGGCAAAGAGCGAATTGGGGTGGTGGTGAGGTAGGTTAGGGCCTTTCTCCCGGCTCGCTCCCTGCCCAGCTCGCTCCCTCGAAGGAGATCTTATCTCCCGGTCGGAGCACTAGCCTGCGACGGCACCTGATTCCCGGAGACGCTCGCTCCCAGACCGCGGCTGCTCCGTGCCCCCGCCGCTGAGTAGGTGTGGGACAAGGCAAGAAGTGGGGCCGTTCCCACTCGCTTAGCGAGCTGCAGCCCCAGAGCCCGGCAGCCGCTTGCAGCCAGGAGCAGCATCTCAGTAGACTCCGCCGGATCCCCGCGCAAAGGCAGCCGCTGGGAAGGAGCGAGGACGGGGCCCGCTATCTCTTTCCTGTGCTGCTGATGCCGGGCGAGTGCCACCAGGCAAGGGAATCCGGGCTTCCCGCAACCCGGCAGCCTTGGTTCCTCCCCTCCAGCGAGGAAGCAAAGTCTCGCTAGGGCCGCCCAGCTCCTCGGCACATCCGAGCGCTAGCAAAGGGGCTGCCCAAAGGAGAGAAGTTTTTCGCCCGCCGCTTAAATGTTTGAAGGGTGCGGCGGGGACCCAAGCTAATATACCCCTCTTGGTGCAGCCCCCGGCCATTTTGCGTTTGTTCCTGGGAAAGTATACCTGGTAGGAGCCGAACCCTCCTCTGCTAGTTGGGAGAAATTCTGACTCCATCGGGCGCGGGATTGTACCCACTGATTCCAGTGGAACTCAGCAGCTTGCAGGATTGGGCTCTCAATAGTCACTCTTGATATACCAAAGCTATAATCCAATGCATTTTTTTGCAACCATGAACCGACCGCTGTAAATCATTATACTTGAGGGGGCTGTAATAAAATCTTACCTGCTACACTACACCACAGTTGGGGAAACCCACTTGCAACGCAGTTGCATAAGGGTTGAAAGCTGCAAAGACTTATCTTTGGGTGTTTTCAGACAAGTGCATTACCCACCCAGTATTTACTGGTTAACCATTGGTTACCAGTGAGTACTGGGTGGTTAAGGTGCTTGTCTGAAAACACCTTGCTGTGGGAGTGCTAGTCTAAATGACTTGACTTTAAAGAGACTACTTGCGTTTGTCAGTAGAATCGGAGCCACGGGCTACAATCCTGACTCTAATGCACTCAATGGGAACTTAGCCATTGACTGTCAGGATTGCAACCAAACCACTGAAGTTAATGGAACTTTTCAATCCTTCCTTATCACAATATTCCCCAAACCTCTGCATTGCTCTCCTTAGACCCACCAGGGTTTGGGAAATCAGAACCGTATCATCCACGTACAAGAGGGCCGGCACTCTCCTTGGGCCTATTCGGTCATTGACTCAAGAGTCAGGATTTTACCCAGACCATGGAGATTAATAGAACTACTCTGGAGTATATGGCTTTTAAGACTTCAGCCACAGTGAACGTGCCCTGCAGTGCAATCAGCCTACAGCTATATTTACATTTGATTTGTACATCAATTTTGATTTTGGAGAGTCCATCTAACAGTCAGAAAAGAGCTAGGTGTTTGCCATCTGTGGTCCTTCTTGAACCCCTGCTGCCACCTTCCACAACCAATCAGGTTTTGAATTTTATATTTTAATTCTAAGCTAAGCTGCCCCAAATTGTTTCAGCGAGAGGGGCGGGAGAGCAATATACGAAAATTAATAAAATCCTACAACTGCAGTCCACGCTGGTGGGTCTTTACACTCTGGCCCTCACCCTTCTACAGACACTAACTCGGGGTGTTACGCGCCCTGCCTCTAGTTCTCCACGCTCCGCTGAGGAAGCTGTCTCTCGAACCTACAACACCCAAAAGGTTTGCGGACTACACGTCCCAGCATGCAATGGGAAGATCTCGCCCCAGCAGCCTGACCCCTGGCATGCTGGGAGCTGGGTTTAGTGAACCTTACCCAGGGGAAAGCGCTCGGTTTTTCCGCATACCGGAAGGCAGCCGTGACCTAACGGAAGTGGTCTCTAGGCAGCTGGCCCGGAACCGAGTGGGTCCCTAGGAGCAGGGGGCAGAGGCTGTGAAGCTGACAAGTGAGTCCCCGCGGCTGCGGTTGGGGGGAGCGAGGAAGAGCGGCCCCCGCCCTCACTGCTGTGCCCCGCGCCATGGCCCGGGATGCGGGCAGGGGTTGCTTTGCTTGTGCCGGGGCTGTCTCAGCGCGGGGGCGAGTCCCCACCCCCGCCTCGCCGCAGCATTCGCACAACAGTCCTTCTCCACCCACTGGGCCTCCCTCGCCAGTCATCCCCTCACAGCGGCGCCTTCCCGTGTCGCTCCCATCCTCCCCAGAGCTGCAAAGAGAGCCGTGGGGGAAGCATCAGGGCCCGTTCTGGAGCTCGGATTCCTAGGGGAGCGGCGCCAGGGGACGCATGGGATTTGCCCTCTGCTCAGCAAGCGCCTCTCCAGACTAATGTTTAAGAAAATACTCAAAAGGAGAGCCTCAAATAACCCCTTTTGTAGAGGCGAGGTCGGGTTGTGCTGGCAGCCCCTCCTTTTTGCCAGTCTGATCTTTCAAGGCGTGTATGACTTAGAACAATGATTCCCAACCTTTTTGTCTGTGACTTTATTTTGAGATTTAAACATAATCTTTTTACCTCGCACATGCAAAGTATATTCAGCCAGTGCAACCCCAGTTGGGAACCTCTGACTGTGATTTCTCATTATTTGTCTTAAGCATTCCTCCGTTGCTAACATCTTTAATAGAGGTTTTATTTACAGTAAAGATATTTCTTTCAAAATGTTTTTAAGCCAACCAATCATTATTAGGTAGAAATTCAATGATATAGACCTCCTTGTTCTCAAACTAGGGGGTGGCCCAGCACAGGGTTGTGGAAGGTATTGGAGGTGGGAAGCTCAAGAAGAACCACAGATAGCAACCACCTACCTCTTTTCTGGCTAGTAGATGGACTCTCCAAAATAATGGGGTGGCAAGGGGGAAAGTCGAAGAACAAAGGGGAGGGAGAGATGAAATAAAAGGAGGGGAAGAAGAAGAGAGGAAGCAAGGGGGGGTGGGGGGTGCGCATGCACATGTAGTGGTTCTGGGAGGCCTCAGTTACCACCGACAAGTGAAAGGGTGGGGGCTCAGATCAAAAAGGTTTTGAGAACCACTGGTATAGGCAAGCCGCTTACATTTTTCAACCTCTTTACCACATTTTTATCTACCTGGTGTTGAAGCACTAGAAGCTACCTGAGCGTTGTTTCTGTTGGAACTGCTTTTGAGTGGCAGGTGTGTAGTACAGGTCATTCATTTTGTTTCCATTATACCACGTCAGACCAATAATGGCCACTTGTGAGCAAAAGTCCTTGCATGGTCAGTAATGCTTTATAAGCCATCAACTGGTATTGGGCTCCTCCAGCAGGTGATACTGGAGCAGATGGGATGTCATCTACGCTTTCCCACAGACACCTTTTATATTCTGGGCCTGGTTGAGAGAACACCATTTTTTCCCCATGTTTTCTTTGCACCAGCCAATGGAGGACTTTTAAAATTTTATTTTAAAAAAAAGCTATTTGCACCTGTGACCATCAATACCAATGACAATATAGGTAAAATAGCTTTGTAAAATCCATATGTACATGTGGCATTGGAGAAGAGAATGGTGAGCAATTGCATTTAGCGTTGGTTATGAACTGTTTAGAAGTGTAGTGATTGTTTAAAATATCTAAATAGTAATAATGTTTGTGATGAATAGGGCAGAAAATAGTGCATGCAAGGCTGACTATTAAAGTAGTGATCTAAAATTTTGTTCCCCTTGCTAATTTTGTTAACAGTTCTTTCTTCACACTTTCCACATCTCAATTTAAAAAAAAAAAGATTCAATAAATTCAGATGATAGGTCTGTCATCCAAGATGGTCAGAGAATGTTCATGGTGTCCCTAAATGTCCTGACACCTGGGAGAAAATGACAAGGGATGAATCATTCCATTATTATTGTATTTCCTGTACATTTTCTCTGAAGCATCTGATGCTGTCTGAGATGGGATACCAAGCTCGATTGAGTGTTCTCCTCTGGGCCCTCCCCAATCAGCCCACCAAACAGCTGATTGGGGGAGCCTGGAGTTCTGATGCAATGTGGCAGTTCCTATGTACCTCCTCTGTAGAGATAATCTGCTTATCATATAAATGGTACAGGCTTTGAAAGTTTATTTTAACTTTTGTACTGTGTGTGGGTTGAAGGAAGGAAGATTTAGGAGGGTTTATTTATTTGGGCATACTATAAATGTATGCAGTAACATACTTTTGTAAGTTATGTTTTCTTGTTTACTTTTTGTCAAATGAATTTTTAATGGAATTTTGATGAAGGGCATTTAAGAACCCTGATTAATGCAGGAAACAAGGTGTTTCTAGATCAGAAGTCTGACCTTTATTGTAAAGTAATAAACTACAGAACAGATTTTTATGGGTATTCTCTTTTTAAAAGGGTAGAGTAAGCAAAATCCCACAAGTACATGGGATGTGAGGGTAGTGAATAACAATTCTATAGCTCCTGCTCACAGGGGAGACATTCTGATCAAACTCTTTATTTTGTAGTCTAGTAAAAAAGGATAAGTGGTTGTGAGACACATATGATGAACCCTGATGATAAGGTGATGTGAATTATACTATGCTTGGGAGTCTTGCCTTATTTGAAAGGTGAAATTTCTTAAGAAATTTCTTTATCACTGATACTTGCAAACTCTTCTTCCCTGATTTAGGTACCTAGCCACGGTCTACATTTTCATAGACTTTTGGTTTCCTTTCCTTTTATAACTATTGAGTTAATGTGCTTTTTGCACACTAATACTAATGGAAATTAAGTGGTTTGACCAGCTGAATTGCAAGTTAGGTGCTGTGTAAGCTCTGGTGCAACTGCAATAACTCATTCTCCTTAGGTTCATCTTGGCTTCTCCCGAGCAGTGAATGAGTTTGTTTTTTTTAACTTGACCTTAATTACCTCACAAATCAATCTCCTGGGATGTAAACAGAACTTAAATCTCAGTCTCTGGAGGTGAAAATGTAGTATTACAGTATTACCTACTACTCTGTAATCTGTGATTCCAATTTGGCATTTATACTGATATGCTGATGGTGACGGCATCTATATTGCCTGAAAAATGGGAATAATAGATTACTGTAAAAGTAAGTTGTAGACAGATTGGAATATATGATATGAGGTTAACAACACTTTAAAACTACAGTAGTCAAATTCTGACCTCTGTTTTTTAATTGAGGCAGAACCTGAACTTTAATTACTGTTACTCAAGACTCATTCTTAGCTTGATATCCAGTGAACACAGCAGCTTGTATTTTATTTGAACATATTAAAAAAAAAAATTTACATAGGTATTTTCTGCACTAGGTAACTGGCCTGCTGTTTGCACTGAGAGATTTATGAGATGACCTACTATTTGGGGGTTAAGGCCAGTAGGGCCCCTGAGCTGACACTGATGCTGCTCAACGCAAGGTCAGTGACTCATNAAATAAAAGGAGGGGAAGAAGAAGAGAGGAAGCAAGGGGGGTGGGGGGTGCGCATGCACATGTAGTGGTTCTGGGAGGCCTCAGTTACCACCGACAAGTGAAAGGGTGGGGGCTCAGATCAAAAAGGTTTTGAGAACCACTGGTATAGGCAAGCCGCTTACGTTTTTCAACCTCTTTACCACATTTTTATCTACCTGGTGTTGAAGCACAAGAAGCTACCTGAGCATTGTTTCTGTTGGAACTGCTTTTGAGTGGCAGGTGTGTAGTACAGGTCATTCATTTTGTTTCCATTATACCACGTCAGACCAATAATGGCCACTTGTGAGCAAAAGTCCTTGCATGGTCAGTAATGCTTTATAAGCCATCAACTGGTATTGGGCTCCTCCAGCAGGTGATACTGGAGCAGATGGGATGTCATCTACGCTTTCCCACAGACACCTTTTATATTCTGGGCCTGGTTGAGAGAACACCATTTTTTCCCCATGTTTTCTTTGCACCAGCCAATGGAGGACTTTTAAAATTTTATTTTAAAAAAAAGCTATTTGCACCTGTGACCATCAATACCAATGACAATATAGGTAAAATAGCTTTGTAAAATCCATATGTACATGTGGCATTGGAGAAGAGAATGGTGAGCAATTGCATTTAGCGTTGGTTATGAACTGTTTAGAAGTGTAGTGATTGTTTAAAATATCTAAATAGTAATAATGTTTGTGATGAATAGGGCAGAAAATAGTGCATGCAAGGCTGACTATTAAAGTAGTGATCTAAAATTTTGTTCCCCTTGCTAATTTTGTTAACAGTTCTTTCTTCACACTTTCCACATCTCAATTTAAAAAAAAAAAGATTCAATAAATTCAGATGATAGGTCTGTCATCCAAGATGGTCAGAGAATGTTCATGGTGTCCCTAAATGTCCTGACACCTGGGAGAAAATGACAAGGGATGAATCATTCCATTATTATTGTATTTCCTGTACATTTTCTCTGAAGCATCTGATGCTGTCTGAGATGGGATACCAAGCTCGATTGAGTGTTCTCCTCTGGGCCCTCCCCAATCAGCCCACCAAACAGCTGATTGGGGGAGCCTGGAGTTCTGATGCAATGTGGCAGTTCCTATGTACCTCCTCTGTAGAGATAATCTGCTTATCATATAAATGGTACAGGCTTTGAAAGTTTATTTTAACTTTTGTACTGTGTGTGGGTTGAAGGAAGGAAGATTTAGGAGGGTTTATTTATTTGGGCATACTATAAATGTATGCAGTAACATACTTTTGTAAGTTATGTTTTCTTGTTTACTTTTTGTCAAATGAATTTTTAATGGAATTTTGATGAAGGGCATTTAAGAACCCTGATTAATGCAGGAAACAAGGTGTTTCTAGATCAGAAGTCTGACCTTTATTGTAAAGTAATAAACTACAGAACAGATTTTTATGGGTATTCTCTTTTTAAAAGGGTAGAGTAAGCAAAATCCCACAAGTACATGGGATGTGAGGGTAGTGAATAACAATTCTATAGCTCCTGCTCACAGGGGAGACATTCTGATCAAACTCTTTATTTTGTAGTCTAGTAAAAAAGGATAAGTGGTTGTGAGACACATATGATGAACCCTGATGATAAGGTGATGTGAATTATACTATGCTTGGGAGTCTTGCCTTATTTGAAAGGTGAAATTTCTTAAGAAATTTCTTTATCACTGATACTTGCAAACTCTTCTTCCCTGATTTAGGTACCTAGCCACGGTCTACATTTTCATAGACTTTTGGTTTCCTTTCCTTTTATAAATATTGAGTTAATGTGCTTTTTGCACACTAATACTAATGGAAATTAAGTGGTTTGACCAGCTGAATTGCAAGTTAGGTGCTGTGTAAGCTCTGGTGCAACTGCAATAACTCATTCTCCTTAGGTTCATCTTGGCTTCTCCCGAGCAGTGAATGAGTTTGTTTTTTTTAACTTGACCTTAATTACCTCACAAATCAATCTCCTGGGATGTAAACAGAACTTAAATCTCAGTCTCTGGAGGTGAAAATGTAGTATTACAGTATTACCTACTACTCTGTAATCTGTGATTCCAATTTGGCATTTATACTGATATGCTGATGGTGAAGGCATCTATATTGCCTGAAAAATGGGAATAATAGATTACTGTAAAAGTAAGTTGTAGACAGATTGGAATATATGATATGAGGTTAACAACACTTTAAAACTACAGTAGTCAAATTCTGACCTCTGTTTTTTAATTGAGGCAGAACCTGAACTTTAATTACTGTTACTCAAGACTCATTCTTAGCTTGATATCCAGTGAACACAGTAGCTTGTATTTTATTTGAACATATTAAAAAAAAAAATTTACATAGGTATTTTCTGCACTAGGTAACTGGCCTGCTGTTTGCACTGAGAGATTTATGAGATGACCTACTATTTGGGGGTTAAGGCCAGTAGGGCCCCTGAGCTGACACTGATGCTGCTCAACGCAAGGTCAGTGACTCATAAACCAAGTAATATCCAGGAGTTTATCCTGGAGGAGGCCACTGACCTCGTGTGTTTCACGGGAACCTGGCTGGATGAGGCATCTGGGCTGGGTCTGGCTCAGGTGGTGCCAACCAGGCATTTGGTGCAGCATCGGCATAGGCCTGGGGGGTGGGGCGGAGAGGGGGCTGTGGCTTTTGGGTATTCCCTGCCCTACCAGAGGTATCCAGTACTTGACTCATTCAGTATGGAGCATGTCCATTTTGTGTTTGATTTGACTGGAGATAAATTGGTGCACCCTGCTGCACTGCAACCTCCCTGACTGAGCTGGTCTCGGGGGTGTAGTTGAGATCACCCACCCTAAAACAGGTGATTTCAACGTTCACACTGAGGCCAACCTTTTAGAGCAGAGCAGGAATTCATGACAACCATGGGCCTATCCCAGGTAGTAGTGGGCCCAACACATGAAAATGAACACACACTAGATTTGATGTTTTGCACTGGCCTGGAAACCAAGGTTCCAATTATTGGGGTTTTGGATATAACACCCTTGTCATGACTGGATCATTACCTCCTGAAGGCTCAAATCTCAGTCCTTTTATTTATTTATTTAATTTTTAAATTTATTTAATTTTTACCCCACCCCTCCTGCAAACCGCTCGGGCTGGCTTCCAAACACAAAACATATATTAAAACACATATAAAACCATTTTAAACTCAATAAAAATACAACAATTTTTAAAACAGGGCCCGGGAACTCTTTAACCAAATAAATAGGGTCGGGGACATAAAACCCATTTAACCCCCCCTCCCCAAAGGCCTGGGCGAACAGCCAGGTTTTGCATCTTCACCTGAATATTAAAAGGCTTGGGGCCAGGCAAGCCTCCTCCAGGAGGGAGTTCCAAAGGCGCGGCCACCGAGAATGCCCTCTCCAGACCAAAGGAGCCGCTCTGGGGCACGGGGGGCAAGGCGGTCCCTGAGGCATGAGGGGCCAAGACTGTGAAGGGCCTTGTAAATTAATACCAACACCTTGAACCTGGCTCGGCACGCTATCTGCAACCAGTGCAGAGCCCGGAGCACAGGTGTTATGTGCTCCCAACGACCCG
>QEPC01004523.1:1838669-1890193 GCA_003113815.1 Sphenodon punctatus
GGGTTGAGCTTCAGTCTGCTCTGCCACATCCATTCAGCCACGGCCTCCAGACACTGGGATAGCACCGAGACAGCAGGGTCTGGGTCTGTTGAAAAAGAAAGGTACAGCTGAGTATCATCAGCATATTGGTGACATCGCACCCCGAACCCTCTCACAACCTCCCCCAGGGGCTGCATGTATACATTAAATAATAATGGAGACAGAATAGAACCCTGCGGAACGCCGCAGGATAAGGCACGGGGGCAAGACGTCTCCTCCCCCAGCAGCACCCGCCGGCTTCTCCCCGAGAGGAATGAACAAAATCATTCAAGAACAGTCCCATCCAGACCCCCCAGGTCACGCAGCCGTCTCAACAGCAGCCCATGGTCCACAGTGTCAAAGGCGGCCGAGAGATCTAGCAGGATGAGAAATGCTGAACATCCTGCATCCATCTCCCGGCGGAGATCGTCGACCAAGGCCACCAACGCCGTCTTGGTGCCATAGCTGGGGCGGAACCCAGATTGAAACGGGTCCAGTAAACCGATGCCATCTAGATGTGCCTGGAGCTGGATTGCCACCGCCCACTCAATAACCTTCCCTCAAAAGGGAAGGTTAGAGACAGGTCAGTAACTGGCGTGCGCATCCTCATCTGAAGATGTTTTTTCAGCAGGGGGCGCACCACAGCCTCCTTGAGACAACCTCCCCTGCCGCAAAGACGCATTCACTACCCTCACCAGCACCGTCCCCAATGTCTCCCTGGAAGCTTTTACTAACCAGGACGGGCATGGATCGAGTTCACAACAGGTGGCCCTCACAGACCCCAGGACATCCACTGCATCGGCCAGCGTCACTTTCTGAAACTCCCCCCACAAAGATGGACCGGACGGGGCCTCCGTCACCTTGCGCTCTCCACCTACTGCCCCTAATCCGGCGTCAAAGTCGAGGTGATGGACCGGTTAGGTTGGTCTGCCTCGAAGACTTATGGATCCGATCGGATTCCAGAACACTCGGGGGGGATTTACCTACTGACCTTGACGGACGATTACCTCGTTGCCCTGTGGAATGGCATTTGGACCAAGGCCATCAACATGGTGTCACCTAGGTGTCCACTCCCACCGCTGCATCAGTGCAGGTCCCCATGGCATATGGAGGATCTGTGGTGGCTGAAGCGGGAGGGTAGGCAGTTAGAGTGCAGGTGGTGCTTGACTCGCGCTGAATCTGACTGATTGCGGCATAGATCATTTTTGAAAGACTGTGCCGTGGTTGTGATGCAACTGCGAAGTCTTGTCTAGCAGAGATTTTGTGGGTGGTGAAAGTTTTGGTTCACCTGGCCTGTCTCTGCCAAGAATTGGAGTCATCTAATGCCCGCTGTGACATTTTTAATGATTAAGCTGCAGACAAAATCACTCCTATTCGCCACAACTTTGGCGTGACCATTTCTATGGCAGAGTCAGAGTTTGAGACCGTGGAGGTCCAGCCGTGTCCTTTTTATTTGATCAACTTCAGTCAGTATTGCCCACCAATGTGGAGGATGTGCTTGGGGCTGTTCAGGCCACCAGTTGTGAATTAAATCCATGCCTTTCCTCATTGGTGAAGCCATTCAGGAGATGTGAGGTCATTGCTGGCTAGGGTCATCGGTACCACCTTTTAGGAGAGCAGGATGTCAGACTCCCTTAAAACGGCGATTGTCCAGATTTCGATGTTGACTCCTTTTCCAGCTATCAGCCTGTCTCTAATCTTCCCTTTTTAGAGAAGGTTACTGAGCGGGTGGTGGCGCGTTGCCTTCAGGCCCATCTGGATGCTGTTGGATTCCTGGACCCCTTACAGTCTGGCTTTTGTCTTGGGCATGGTGTGGAGACTGCACTTGTGGCCTTGGTCGATGATCTATGCTTGGAGATCAACAGAGGGCATTCCACTCTGTTGATCCTTTTAGATCTATCAGCGGCTTTTGACACTTGATCCATGAGGTGGTGGTGTCACTCAGGTTTGCAGCCTTGGAGTGCTCCTGGACTCGCTACTGCACCTGGAATTTTAGGTAGTGGAAGTGGCCAGGAGTGCTTTTCACCAGCTCCATCTGGTGAGAAGGCTGTGGCCTTTCCTTGCTGATTCAGATCTGGTAACCATCATCCATGCCTTCATTACCTCGAGGCCAGACTGTTGGCAACCTCTCTACATGACAGTGTGCTCTACATGGGGCTACCCTTGAAGACTTTTTGGAAGCTGCAGCTGGTGCAGAATGCAGTGGCTCAGATTCTTACGGAGATGGATCACTGGGAGCACATAATACTGGTGCACTGAAATCTGCACTGGTTACCTATTGTCTTCCGGGCACAATTTTATTAATTTTATTCAGTTTGTATCCCGCCCCTCCTGTGAACAGCTCGGGGTGGCTAACAAGTTAATTATAAACAATTTATAAATTTATAAACAATATAATAATAAAACCAATCCATAAAAACACTACAATAAAACTGGCTGGGATAATAAATAAATAAATAAGGGTGGGGGACGATAAAACACCCCCTACCCCACCTCCCTCCCCAAAGGCCTGGGTGAACAGCCAGGTCTTACAGATTTGCCGAAATGTCAAAAGGCTTGGGGCTAGGCGAGCTTCCTCCAAGAGGGAATTCAGAGGCATGACACGGCCACCGAGAATGTCCTCTCTATTGTGGCCCCCTGCTTAACACGGGGGACTTCCAAGAAGGCATCCCTGGCGGACCGAAGGAGCCGCTTGGACACGGAGGGCGAGGCGGTCCCTGAGGTATGAGGGGCCCAGACCGTGAAGGGCCTTGTATATTAACACCAATACCTTGAACCTGGCTCGGCACGCTATTAGCAGCCAGTGCAGAGTCCGGAGCACAGGTGTTATATGCTTTTAATTTTTAAAGCCCTAAACCGCTTGGTACCCAGTTATTTGGCAGATCACCTGGCCTGAGGATGCCTGTCTGTAAGTACCAGTTTTTAACTTGGCGTCCACGATGAGGAGGCCGTTGTCAGCCACTGCGCCTTAGTTGTGGATTTCCCTCCCCCGGGAGGTTCATTTATGCCTGAGCTTGAGTACCTTTAGGATGTAGTGTAAAACTATCTTATTTTCAAGGGAGTTTGGCAGTGGGGGTAGGGTAGGGGAAAGTTGTAGGGGTAACTGGTGAGTTGGGGTAGAGGTGGAAAAGGGTTGTTGGGGGTGGTTTGGGGTTGTGGGGTGATTTTGGTATTTGTTTTGTGTGTATTTTTTTATATTTTACCATTGTAAGCCACCCTGAGCCATCTTTGGTGGGAAGGGCAGGGTAAGAAATGTAATTAAATAAATACATTTCTTTCAGTCTTTGTGCATTTAACACTAACTGCATAAAATAAGAATTGATATACCAGTATATCTACATAAAGTGCACTTCATCTGTATGTTTAATAGCTGACTGTCTTAGATCCTGTATAAAGCAAAGTTTTAAATATTTTTTGTAAACCTCTTTAACTCAGGTTATTTTTGTTTGTGGTTTGTAACTTCCAATGTCATGTTAGTCTCTGCAAACTTTTGTAGTAGCTCAGGGGGGGAAAACTCTTAGGCAGAGACCTGTGTTCTCTGCATTTTCCCCTTTGCCGCCATGGTTAGACTATGCCCTGAAACTCAATTGTGAGCAAAAACGGGTGTATAAACTTCATCGTCCCAGCAGTGTCCCTAAGAGGCGTTGTGCCTAAGAGACATCCCTGTGAGGCTTGGTGACCTCCCTGCTTTCCATATCCTGGTGAGTAGGTGGCCTATAGTACCAGAAAATTGGAACAGTTAGCCTTCCTGGTGGGACTACATCCACTGCCTTTTTCTCTCCACTCAAGGAGGAAAATGCATGTGCCATGCATCTGTAGTAATCAGTAGGTTGTCTCATGTTCAGGTAGCCTTCATAAGGAGTATCTGAGGTTGCCTAACTCCTTTGTGTGGTCATGTAATCAAAGCTCCAATTTAAGTTTGTACATGACAGACTTGACATACTATGTCATCTAATCAGTTTGGCATCCTGCTTGATTTTTCAAAAAGCCCAAAACAGGCAGAATAGATCTAATCTATTACTATAGATACTCGTGTCTAGGCTTAGAAAAACTTCTTGACCTTTTAGGCTAATGTCCTCAAGTATAAGATTTGTTCACTTGTGTTCTAGTGACTTCTGAAATCATTCAGGCTTCTTCAGAGCCGAGTCTCCTTCAATGTCATGAAAATGATACTGTTGTTTTTACTAACTTCTCTCTACATATCTGAATTTGACCATTTTCAGCACTTTATGCACTTGCTAAAGTCCTGTAGTTTCTGGTAAAAAGTTCCCCCCCCCCCCCTGCATTTGATCTTGAGTTAGCAATAGTGTGCTTTGGAGTACCTTTTTCTGTTTAACATCTATATCTAGGGCATCATAACCCTAATTACAAGGTAGTACTGTCAATCTATTGTTGGAATCAACAAACTTGCTACAAGCATATTCGTCTATGGATTTTAAGCTTGTTTTTCTGTTTAGAAATGGAAGTGGACTGCTACTTGGATTTTATTTCACTTTGAGTCACCCATTTCCTCAAGGCTCAGAGTGGGTTACAACATATAAAAACATCTGTAACATTACACAAGACAAATCCAAATATTAAAATATCCAAATAAAACAAGTAAAAGCAAATAAAATCTCCAACTGACAAAACCCCCAGCCTGCCAAACAAGAAGTTCTTGCACTGTCTCGGGAAAATGAGCAGACTTGGGCTCAGACCTCCAAGGAAAGGGACTGAGTTCCATAATTGTGGGGTAGCCCCTGAGAATGTCTCTCTGTGTGCCCTTGTATGAACTAGATGAGTAGATGGTACCTGATATTTAAAGAGCCGCCCTGCCTAAACCAAGCTGAGTTAAGACTTCTAAAGAGACTGAGGGCATTGTGTGGCAGAGGGCCAGCTGATGCCCATACAAGGGAGCTAGAAAGCCTCAGAGATGATCGTGCCCTGCCTGCTATCATACTGTCAGATATTTGGGGTCTAAGCCATTCAGGGCTTAATAGGTCAAAATCAGCACCCTGAATTGTGTTGGAAACCTATTGACAGTCATTGGAGACTCCGGAGCACCGAATATGAGAATGAGGTACATGGGAAAATCCACTAGTTTTTAGATCAAGTTAATTTGAAGTTCCCTGACTTGCCTGTAAATTTAACTTGAAGCCAGATAGCTTTGAGCAAAATTGGATTATACTTCGGTAGCTTGTTGCAGCAGTCATTCTTAAATTCGAATTAAGGACGTAACTGATACATCTGTAATTTTCTTTTTAAATGAACACCTTAAAAATGAGAAAGCTAGGGTGATAGAAGAAAATGCAGGATTATTTGTTTGGGGTACCTTTAATTTTGCTCCTGTATCTTCACCATTGCATGTGTATCTATACCCTTTGTAAGAAAGGAGTAAATTTGAGGCATTAGAATAAAAATTGATGACTATTGGGTGACTAGTAATATTTCTGCATTTTTTTTGTATTTTAGAAACAAAATAAAACCTCTTGTAACAGACTGAGGAAGTAGCACATGCCTTTTTACTTTTTTTATCCTATATGTTAATTCTTTTAGTGTAATTATTTACTTGCTTTTGTGTGTGTGTGTATATATGTGTGTGTATGTGTATATATATGTGTGTGTATGTGTATATATGTGTGTATGTATATGTATATATATATAAAAAAAATAAAAATACATGTATGAATATGTAATATGTGTACCACTTAACTGCTCTAGATTTGGTTGATCTTTTTCTCTGTACATGTCATTCTGGTTTCATTTTTTGTGTAAAGAAGGTGGTATGCAAAGTGTTGTTACCCAAACACGCATGTGGTGTTAGTTATATGCAGGGTTGCTTAGCTGCCTAATTAGTAGTGCTGTTTAAGTGTTTACCTTATGGAGTTGTTTCAGGGGCCAGGGGAAACCAACTGAATGTCTTAACATCTATCTAGTAAGTTTTAAGTGGTTCCCTGAGGAACAGGTAAAGTAGGAATATACTATAATAAAGACACAGAATGTCTGCAGAGGCAGAGTTAGACATGGTACTCATTCACACAAGTTTCTTTTAAGGCACTTTCACGTAAGACACTCTCCACCCACTGTACATGTTGCAGATCTGTGGTGTTGCCCTATGGGTACCCTGTAACATGTAATGGTAGGTGATGGGTGGAGAGCGTCTTGTGTGAAAATGCCCTTAGACTGGGTAATAGTGTACACCCACAGTGAGAGAAAACAATGTCCTAGATCAAGGGTTCCAAACAATGGAGCTGAACTAGCAATGGTTTGTGCAAAGCTTTGGTTGGGTCTCAGCCAGGCCAGGGGTGAGCTGCTCCTCTGTAGCTCCATGTATTCCTTCTCCCCTACAGCATCTTCCTCCAGCTGGAACAGGGTTAGGCTTCTCTCTAGCCCAGTGATTCTCAAATTTGGTGTGTGTGAAAGTTTTCGGGGAGGGGGTGGGGCATGAGAAGAAGCACAGCTGACAAACACCTAGCTCCAATCTGACTGAGCTAGGTGTAATTCCCAAAATGACAGGGTGGAGCGGGGAGGGAGGGAGAGAGTCCGTCAAGAGACAAGGAGGAGGGTGGCAAAGCAACTGGAGAATAGGAAGGGATGGGGATTGGGGTGGGGGGGAGAGGTGTGAGAGAAGCTTTAGCTACCACAGACAAGAAGAAGGAGGGTGCAGTTTAAGAAGTTTGAGAACCACTGCTCTAACTGCCCAAAGCTGTGGGGTAGGCAGGGTTGAGAATCTAAGGCTGCACAGCAGACTCGCTGACTGCTCTAGTCAACCTGCTCTCAGGGATGGTGTTGAGGTCATCCAGACTTCTTGTCTTGGGTGATTTCAACATACATGCTGAGGCTTGCCTTTCGGGGACGGAGTATTTATTTATTTATTTCCTTACATTTATATGCCGCCCCCTCCTGTACAAGCATCTCGGAGTAGGAGTTCATAGCCGCCATGACAATCATGGATCTATCCCAGGTAATATCTGGCCTGACACATGAGACTGGACACACGTTGCACCTTATGTTCTGCACTGACCTGAACACAGGGGTTCTAGTTATCGGGGTGTCGTTATGCCACCATTGTCATGGTTGGACCATTACCTTCTGAAAGCCCAGATCCCCGCCCTACGATGTGGTGGACCAGTTTGGATGTCTGGGTGGTGGACCAGTTTGGATGGTCTGCCTCCGGAGACTATTGGATCCAATTGGATTCTAGAACTCTCTGTGGGATTTACCCACTGACCTCGACGGCCTCCCTGTCAGTGCCTTGATTAATTTGTGGCATGGCATTTTGACCTGGGTTAGTGACACGGTGGCACACAGGTGTTTGTTGCAGCGGCAGCACTTGCACCAAAGCTGACCAGCTACAGCATAAACTAACTTTAAGGGACTATGCTGTGGCATCAGTGAAGAAAGCTTTCTTTGTGGCCCCCATAGCATCGCCACCATTTGGTGGAGATCTTCTGGGTTGTAAATAGCTCATTAAATCCTGGCTCTGTCTGCCGGGAGATAGCAGGCTGCCAATGCCTCTGTAACAAGTTTGCCATCTACTTTGCAGATAAAGCCGCTCGTATTTGTTTCTACTTGGATGCTGATACTTTGGATGCAGCGGTTTGGGGTAGAGGAGGCTCAAACGTGTTTACTTGAATTGACTTCAATCGATTTCAACTACCAATGCAGAGGATATGTTTGGGGGGTGGCGGGTGCAACCGACCAGTTGTGAACTGGATCCATGCCCGTCCTGGCTGGTGAAAGCCAGCTGGGAGACATTGGGGGTGTTGCTGGCTGAGGTTGTCCATGCCTCCCTTCAGGAGGGCAGGGTGCCTGATGGCCATAAAATTGCAGTCATCCATCCCCTGCTCAAGAAACGAATCTCTTGATGGTTTTTTTTAAGCGAGATGCGTCCACGCACGGCCCCCCATTGTCCACGCTTCCAACCGCTCTTTTGAATTGGTGCATGGGGACGCGCGCTCCTTTGATCCATGCACCAGCTACCCATGGCCATGCACGGAGTGCCCTTTGTGTACCAGGCTGGTCACCTCCGGGGACAGGGCAGCCATACCTGGAGCCGCCCATGCGAAGCCCTCTTCATGCATGTTCCATGCCTGGGTGCCTCTCCGCTGACCCGTGCACGGACCACCCCTCATGCCGCTCTAGTTTAAAAACGGATATAGACTCCCCTGCCAGGTATTGCTCTGTCTCTGACCTCCCCTTTTTAGGGAAGGTTATTGAACGGGTGGTTGCCTTGCAGCTTCAGGTGCATCTTGATGCTATTGGATTCCTGGACCCATGTCAGTCAAGCTTTCATTCTGGGCATGGCACCGAGACTCTGCTTGTGGCCTTGGTGGTTGATCTCCACTTGGAAATTGTTAGGGGAAATTGTACCCTGTTAATTTTGTTAGCTCTGTCAGTGGCTTTTGATACTGTTGGTCATGGGGTGGTGTTGATACGGCTGTGGAACCCGGTCAGGGTGTGCAGGATTGCTCATAAGTGGTTCTGCTCATTCCTGGTTGGGAGAACCTGGGGGTGGTGACGGGTGGTGGCTCGTCATCCCCTCGGGTGCTCCCGTGTGGGGTCCTGCAGGGTTCCATCTTGTCTCCACTCCTGTTCAATGTGTATCTGAGACACATTGTGAGATTGTTTGGAGATTTGGAGTGAGGTGTGCCATCAATATGCTGTTGATGCTTAGCTCTATCTCTCTTTTTCATCTGACCCAGGTCCTGCAGTTTTGGTGCTTACCCAGTGCCTGGCTGCCACTGGGGACTGGATGCGGGTGAGCCGATTGAAGCTGAATCCAGATAAGAACGAGGTGATGATGGTTGGCCGGCCGTGTGATCTGGGAGCTATGTGACCTGGGAGATGTAGGGTCCCCTGTTGTTGATGGGGCGGACCCCATCTTCTTTGGTCACTTAGGTTTGCAGCGTTGGGGTGCTCTTGGATCCCCTGCTGCGCCTGGATTGTCAGTTTGTGGTGGTGACCAGGAGTGCCTTTCACCAATTACATCTGGCGAGAAGGCTGTGACCGTGTCTGTTAGATTCAGATTTGACTGCTGTCATCCATGCCTTCGTAACCTTACGGCTAGATCACTGCAGTATGCTCTATGTGGGGCTGCCTTTGAAGACCGCTCAGAAGCTGTAGTTAGTGAAGAATGCCGCGACCCATCTTCTTTTGGGGGTGGGTCTCCGGGAGCATATACCGGTCCTTCAGAGTCTGCACTGGCTGCTGATAGCTTTCCAGGCACAATTCAGGGTGCTGGTTTTAACCTATAAAGCCCTAAACCGCTTGGGTCTCAGGTATCTGAAAGACTGCCTCCTCCCTTATGTCCCTTCGTGGCCCCTGAGGTCAGCCGGGGACGCCCTCTTGTAGGTGCCATCTCCCCGTGATGCTTTTAGGACTAGGTGCACAGGAATGTGTTCTTGATAGCTGCCCCATTATTCTGGAACTCCCTCCCCTTGGAGGTCTGCCTAAGCCCAAGCCTGCTCATCTTCCAGAAACAATGCAAGACCTTTTCATTTGGCCAGGCATTTTTTTGGCAGGCAGGGATAGGGTGGGATGGTATTGGATGGGAAGTGTAGGAGTGGGTTGAGTGGGTCATCAGTGTTTTTTAATTGATTTTAATGGCCTTTTTTGTTTTGTTTTTTATTGTAAGCTGCCCTGAGCCTCTGCGGGAAGGGTGCCATAGAAATAAGAAAAAATAAATAATAAATAAATCTCCTACTGTCTGCTCACTTCTAGTCAATTAAGGTTTAACAGGAAGGACTGGGATTAACAGCCTTTCTGTTGATATGTAGAAGGGCTTTTTAGTGGTCCTTTTTTCTTTAATAGTGTAGGGTTTGGGGGGGGGGTGTTAATTAAAAAACCAAACTGGCAAAAAAGCCAAATGAAAACACCAAATTGGTATTTATTTATTTTTTAAGCCTTTTAAAAAACACTTTTTCTTTCATTTGGAAGAGAGGTTGGGATCCACTTACTAGATATCCTAAAAATTAAAAATAGCTGTGATATGCATGGTTGCTATGGGTGAAAACCCAGGGATACATGGAATTTCTATGGTACTACACACAGATTAATTCATATTTGTCTGAATACTTGGATGTGTGTTGTCTTTAAGCACTGGATCAGAGTTGGGCTTAGTTGCCTGGTCGTCTTGTCCACAATAAAAATGTTAAGTTGAGCTTAGCACCGGGCTCAAGTTTGCCATGCGTATAGCTGTTAGATTTCTAAACGCAAGATAATTATCTTGCGCTGCCTTGTTTACCAGTTCTTTGTCTGCCGTTTTCAGGGCATTAATTCTGCGAGAGCTTAATTATCCACATGAGATTTGGCTTTGGGCAGGATCTGAGGAAAGGCAGATACATTGTAGGCAGAGTCGATGCCCATGCTAAAGCTACCTTTGGTGTACTGTCTTTGAGAATGTGCATGTGAAACTAGGAACGAGATCCTGCTTCCTTCCAGTCAATGTACCCCACCCAGATCGGCAGCCAGAGAATACAGAAGAAGAGTTTCCACCGGGAATTTTGAGATACACTGTCTATTTGTATCTCAAAATGCTGTTCACTCCGTTACCTTAAGTCACTTGCCTGTTCACTCAGCAAGTTCGTTAAGGTAACGGGCTGCCATCCATGATAGTAGGTAGGAGAGAGCTCTTGCGCTTGAGGCTGGGCACCACAGAAGTCTGAACTAAGACAAACTATGTATTAAGAGGGTAAATTGAGATTATGTATCAAGTGTAAAAGGTAGATGGAAGCTTTAGTTGCTGGCTTCTTGTCTTTCCATCTGACATCGTTGTTTAGTATCGGCACAGAGCTTGAATGAGGCTGTAGAATGAAATACCCTGTCATGTAGCTTGAAAAATTGTAGGTCTTTCCTGTATATACTTATCCAGAGAAAGAGATGAAAGAAACTGAGGTAAGAGATGCACCAAAGAGGAAAGAGGGTTTTTTTCTTCCAGGCTTTGTCACTGGAGACAGTTTTGCTGCTACCCGTAGTGTTGGAATAGCAGTTATGAATTTGCTAGAAAAGTGCTTCCTAAACTATAGGTTGCCTCCTCCTCTTCTCCAAGGGACCACAAGAGCCGCTGCTGTGGGAGAGAGGCGCAAACTGTAAGAAACAAGATCAGGAGACATAAGTGACATGGGCCACAACCAAAGAGGTGTGAAGTATTTGGCAGAAAAAGTGGTATGAATGGCAGAGTTCACTTGGAAGGTGGGGTATAGGGTAATATGGTGTGCGTAATGGTGGACTAGAGTTATTGATTTTGCTATTTAGAATGTCTGAACTTGAAGTAGAAAATGCAGGAGGTGGCCTGGCCTGTGCTCAGTTCACATCTGGAAGGTAATTTCTTCTGTGATAAGAATTAGGAACGTAGCTCACTTAACTGATAACACAGCTCTCCAGGGTTAGGTAGGTTTTCCAACTATAGAACATTATAACTATATGCATTATACATTTCCACCTATATACATTATAACTAATGTGGATGAGTGGATAGTTTTCAAGCTGCACTTCTCCCTAGTGTGTTGGCTGTTCCAGTATGGAACTAAAATGTATTGTGAAAATCCTTTTTCTGAGTTTGTTTTGTGGATAAAAGCTTGTCTCTAGCGGTCACTCCTAAGTGTTTTATTAGCACTAACGTTAACAAGTCTAAGTGTTCCATAGTAGTAATAAATTGTATGACTTCCCCCTCCCCCAATCAACAATGATTTACCTCTTAAAGCTCTAGAAATAATTACTTTAATTCTTAGTTCTCCTAAGGCCCCCTAACACCTAAATAGTAAACAAAGCTTTGCAAAACAATAAAACCTAAAATCTGGAGTTTTCTCCTATATTCTCATAGTTTGTAAAGCTGGTATAAATCTATGATGGTTATGGAACTGTAACTCCTGAAATGGTAATCCACAATTTGTTAATTGTGAAAGAAGCTTTAATGAAGAGAGAATCCATTTGTGTGGATAAATAATGTTTTATTAGGGTTACTTGAACTCTGGTTTTTAAGACTACTGACTGACCCTCAAAACAATGACTGAATAGTAAATATTGAAACTTTATGTATCTATTTTTGTTTTCAGACCCTAATTGAAAAAGCTGCAGTTGTGAAGAAATAATAATTTAATAAGAGGGAATGGGTAAGTTCATTTTATTGAAAACACTTTTTGTTTTACAATATTGTAGACTAACAATGGAGTTGAGAAAGTATGGCATGCTTGTTACATAATTAGGGCTGAAACTAGAATGAATTTCATTCTCGTGAGAATCTTGCAACCCTGGTGAGATCTCGTGTGAGAATCTAAAAAATACCCCCAAAATGGGCTGCACATGTGCAGAACGGCCCTGGTGGCCATTTTTGCGCATGCACAGACCATTTATTGATTATTTTGAGGTTCTCGAGAATCTCGTGAGAACGCCCAATTATTGTGAGATTCTCGAGATGAGAATTTCATCTCGAAGCCTATTCTTGATGAGATTTTCAAGAAGAGTAAAATCTCGTTTAAGCCCTAGTTATATTACTAGCTTAATTATATTCAAAAATAACTAGCGGCTACTGGGCTGCGTGATTGTGGCCACTCTTCATGGAACAGATGCTCAAGCTTATTAAAATTACTGTACTCTTAATGCTGTGGATGTTTACATAGGACAAGTTTATAAACTGGGGTCCCAGTCCTCAAAGTCCTTTGCCAGTAGAAACCTTGCCCTGTTTCTGCAATGGAGCTTATGCCAACCGAAAGCTTTGAGGGCAAGCTGCAAGCAAACTAAAGTATATTAAAGCATCCTGTTTAAGTTGTTTCACAAATCTCAAATTAATAGTTAGAAGGTTAGTAAATGGGATTTTAAATCACATGGCTAGCACATTTAAATTTACTTCTTGGCAACTGCCCAAGAAGATGGGAGGAGAGATTAAAAAGGCTTTTAGCTTTGAGGTTTTAAATCTATGTTTTTGCTTGTATATAATGCTGAAAATGTACATGCACATAAAGATTAGTTTCCTGCTCTTAAAAAGCTTGGTCTCGTACAATTGATTCACAGGGCAACAAAATCCAATTGTTAGTAAGAGGGCACCAGCTGTCTACAAGTGCAGTCTACTTGTTTCCATCTATAATAATCATCTAATAATGGATATCTTCCATCTGTTTCTGGGTGGAGTTACTAATACTTACTGATTAAATTCCAATCTTTCAAACCTACATCTTTTCTCTTTCCTGAAGAATTCAGGTATGGGAAGAGAAACTAGATCAACACCTACCTGCAACGTAGCCACAGACCAATTTCACTATACTCCCAGTAGTCAGGAGTTTCAGCATCTTATTGAATGCAAGATTTTTATTATATTTTTTTTTTTAAAAAACTGAAATAAAATTTAAGTCTAAGTGGAGGGATTATTATATTTGGGTTTTTTTTCTTTTTTCCAGAGCAATCAGGCCTGTCTTGACCAGCCTGCAAGGAGGCAAAACTGAAATGCATAGGATAACCCCATTTTAAAAATGAGCACTAAAAGGCATTGTGCTGTAGGGTTTAGGGAAAAGAAATGTCTTTGGTGTTACTTAAATTAGCTCTTCTCTATACACTGTTCTAGCAAAATCTTGCACTTCTCAATTCACTCTTGCAGTAGCAAACTCTATTTCTGCTTTCCAAAACTCCTAGAAGATGCATAAATTGAACTTTTTAATAATTTAGGATGTTTCCAAACCTGTAGAAAGGGAGTGGGAGTTCACACATGCTGCCAGACGTGACACTACTCTGCTGGCAGCAGCCCTGGGGTCTTCCTGGCCCTAGTCTTCCTCTTAGCAGTAGCCCTGACTGGGAAGAGAGCAGGGATGTTCCAGGCCAACTGGGACAGCCCTCTGGTTTAGTGCAGACATGGCTGGCCTGCTCCATGGTGGTTGCCACCCTTACGCCTTTCTGGCTTAGAACATCAGGGTGGGTGTGTCAGATCTGCTTCTGTCCCCGTGTCCGCAACAGCCTTAGGATGAGGGTCCCGCATGTTATGGTGGCTATGTGTAAAGCAAAACCTGGCTTGCCTGCATCACTTTTCTCTGGAGCAGCTGACCCAGGCTTGGCAAGTAGCCAGACCCATATTTACACGTACAAATATACACTCAAACATGGGTACATGAGTGGCCACTGTAACAAGAGGGGGGTACTATTAGCGGAATGAACTGAGTATGACTCTCTGGAATATCTACTGCTCTGTTTTCTATTGTAGATGGAGAAGAGAAAACTTATGGGGGTTGTGAAGGCCCGGATGCTATGTATGTGAAGCTGATATCATCTGATGGTCATGAGTTCATTGTAAAAAGAGAGCACGCGCTAACATCAGGGACAATAAAAGCTATGTTGAGTGGTCCGGGTATGTATGGTAAACTTAGCTACCGCTTGTAATTTTTTCCTTTTCTATGTGAATGTGAGTACTTGGTGGCTTTCCTTGCTCTGTAATGTGAAAATTGGATTTGTGTAGTCTTAGACCAGACTAGTTTTTCAAGTTCTTCTCTGGACAGTTCAGTTCTGTGGACTCTTGACTTCCAATCCTATCTTCAATTTTTGTTTGCGTAACGGATTTCTCCCTTCTCATTTTCATTCTGTCAAATGGTACATGCATGATGGGAGATAATAGCAATTCAATTTAAAATGTAACTTATTCTTAAATTTTGTAGCCAAACCACAAAGGTTTGTCTAAGTGGGCTGTGGCAACAGATTGAAGGACTAAGAGAGAGCAGTTGAATTATGGGAGTATAAAACCAGGCCAAATGATCACTCCAAATCCTTCTTAAATTTCAAGACCAAAGGGGCTTCAAGAACAATTGGGCTTTTCTACAGTGATCCCACGATATTTCACAGGGCATTTGGTGTCCCTGACCAAACTAAAGGCATGGCTAGCGCTAGTTACCGCACCTTAAACATGTTCACTTTAAATGCTTTGAGTGATGTGTGAACACTGCACAGTATTTTCCAAGATTTCTTTTCAGTGCTTTATGGGATTGCCTGGAGAAACAAGTTATTGTGATTGAACCAAATAAGCATTTTGATTTTTATCTTGGGATATTGAATTCATTCCTATGTCTCTGATTCTGGCTCCAATCCTAAAATGACAATCAGGATTATGTTTACAGAAGCTCATTCAATATTTAGGGATTATTTTTTCAATAACAGCAAATGTAGCATAGGAAAACACTAGCACTATCTGTTTGCTATAAATTGTAGTATCACATAGCAGTTGAAGAGTGCCTTCCAGCGTAGACTGCCTTCCAGCCTAACATTTCCTACCAATTTGTCAATTTTTAAAATAGTTGTTCATTGTAAATGATCATGAAATAGTGTTTTGTCTGGGACATCCTGAAAGAAGATCCTTACCTGATCAGTTATAAAAACGTCATCACGAGAAAGAAAAATCTGATTAAATGAGATTTTGGATAAAAAACAAAATTGTAACAAAAACCACTTGATTTGTCAGTGCCATTAATTTGCAATCCCAACCTAGTCCTAATTGGCAAAGGAGGCAACATAACCTCAACAGAGTGGAAAATTATGCAGGTTCAGTGGCTTTGTTGGTATTCAAATATTGCCTTTATGCTTTTTTCTGTATTTAAAACCGATGACTGTGTAAGTACCTTAAAATATGCCTTGTTTTCTTCTATTTGTCATAATGGAAATTCCGGATGTGATCATCCTTATTATCCCTGCACAATTATAGCTCCCTACAGTGTAGTAAATTTGATTATTTTCAAGCTGGAATAGATACACATCTGTTTTAAAACATTTTTGCCCCTGCATAGCAACCAGAGCCCCATTGTACTAGAACAACATTTCTCAAATGTAGCCATGAGGGGCTTTTTTGTATGGCCAAAACCACAGCAGTGGAGGTTCAGTTGCCTCCACAGGATCCTAGTGGTTGCATGTTCCTGCCCTCTAACGCTTTCTACTGAGTGTTGAAAGCAAGACGGTATTAGTGCTAGGAGCCCTCAACACTTTGTGCTCTTTAAGCTGGATGCAGATCAAGGTGGAGAGGCTTCAGCAGTGACAAGGAGCCCTGGAGACACTACACTAACACAGAGACTATGGAGTTGTGGGAGCCACCATAGTGGGGGAAATGGTGTGTCTGGCGATGTCAGGCCCATGGTCAGTTAAAGAGCCACAGCAACACAGGACGTGGTGGATGGGTGGGGGATAGGAGGTCCTAGACCACAGCGTGTGTGAGGGAGGTCCTAGAAGAAAGGGTGAGAGTTGCCTGGAGTTGAGGGACAAAGTCTGAATGATTGGCCTCATTTTGTCATTTTTTGTTGACTGAAAACCAGCTTACTGACGGATGCGTTGCTAGAAAAGGTTATTCAGCAGTGCACTTGCTGATGTGAGTGTTCAATAAGGCCACCACAACCCCTCTGTGTGGGTGGTATGGGTCTGGTGGGGTTAGGAAAGGAGACTCCCTCTGGGAAGTAGGTAGGATGGGATTTTATAGGAATGGCTGGGGAGGGAGGGATATGATGATTGCCATGGCCCCTCTGTGAAGTGAGTTATATAGACTGGGTGGAGAGATGAGGGGTGGTGAGAGCAAGGGGACACCTCTAAACGAGAAGTATCAGAGTGGTAGTGGTGTGGGCTGTGGAAAATCTCCCTCGCCTCATCCCCCCATTGGCTTAATTTTGTTATGTCGTTCTGTTGTAAGCCGCCCTTGCGATAGGGTGGGGTGTAAATCCAGAATGATAACCATTGTCGTTAATGCTGTACAACTAGAGAGAGAGGCATATTTCATGCTTGTAGAACTTAAACTCTAAAGACAAGATGCTGCAAGGGAAGAATGAATGCAAGTATAAAAATAAGGTCACATTCATTTTATGCATTCAGTGTTTTGAAATTACTTAGCTTTTCTTTTTTTTCTTTTTTCTTTAAAAAAAAAGCGAAAATGAAAAACCCTAGATATCCTTGGCAACTTCATCAACTACCTAGCCATCATTAGCTGGTTGTTCTCTTGTAGGTACTGCAGCAGCATAGGTCTTGAGAGCTGAATTGGAAACCTTCATAGTTGAACACTATTAGAGAGTGGAATCAAAATGAAATCATTATCTCCTGCATGATTGATTGGGGTTACTACTAATACGTAGCCAGGTTGGTCAAAACAAAAAATTAAGCAAAAAAGAGAAGGAAATTGGCTGTGATTGTTGCATGTATTCTATACAGTATACTCAAATATACAATTCCTGGCAGCTAGTGATTATGCTAATGGTGCATTGCAATTATGGGGAAGCATTCTAGATAAGTTTGTATAGTGTATGAGTCTTGTTTTAAAAAGAATTTTCATGTTGATTGGTTGTCTTCTTTTAACAGGACAGTTTGCTGAAAATGAAACAAATGAGGTGAATTTTAGAGAGATTCCATCCCATGTCCTATCCAAAGTATGCATGTATTTCACCTACAAGGTCCGCTACACTAACAGCTCCACGGAGATTCCTGAATTCCCAATTGCACCTGAAATTGCACTGGAACTGCTGATGGCTGCAAACTTCTTAGATTGTTAAATAAAATAAATTATAATAAAAATGTAAAACTTTTTTCAGTATTTAATATCTGTAGTTCAGTTAGTATCTTTTTCATATAGCATGTTGCGTGTGTGTGGTTGAGAACTGTAAAGTTCACTGCAGGGGCAAATTGCCCAGTCCTTTTGCATAGCAATCATTCAAGTTGGATTTTTTTGTTTGTTTTTGTTTTGTTGCTTTCACAAATAAGGACCTTTTCACAAACTGAGACAAATAAACAAATGTGCCGATTAGTAGCTGGCTTTGCCTTATCCTTTAGGTGTGACAGAGTTTGCTTCTAATGCAATGAAATGTAAAAAAAAATAAAAAAATTAGGCACATGCTTTGTAAAAGCTGATTCTAGCTAAATGTGTAAATGCTTAGGTTTATGATTGTTGAATTTTCTAAGTCTCTGAACTGACCACCTAAAATGTGGCTGTCCTCTAGCACAGCAAGTTGTATAAGCATTTGCATTATGAATGCCCATTTTCAACTGGCCAAAACATTCATATATAGGAGTGTGTCTGTGCTCTTTGATTAAAATCATTTAGCTGTAATCTAGAAATGCAAGAAGTATACATGATGGATTTCACTGCCCTGTTAATTTAAAATGGTAATATCATAATGATCCATTCCTTTCTGATAGTGTATCTTTAGAAGCATTAGTTAGCCAAGCCAGTAACATGTATAACACTAGAGGCTATTCATAATGTAGTCTGATTCTAGATTTATGTTAAGACTCTTTTCCATTCGTATCTGAAATGTACACACTGTTTATTCTTAGATCAGTACCTCTAAATTCTTCTGCTATGGAACTGAAATGATAGTCCAGTCCTCCCCATTTCCCCTGGCATCTGCAGAAAGCGTTTGAGAGGCCATTCTATTAGCTTCTGGCTAAAAAGGGGCATTTTTAAATATGCACCTAATGTCTGCATTGAAAATTTAAGAGAAGGATCAGCAAGCCAATGGTCTTAATTCTCACTTGAATTGGACATGCCATCTTTTTCTTGTAAATACCTTCTGCTGATTGCCAATACTAAATATTCATTGTCACAAACAAATGTTGTGATCAGTCTGGAGAAAGCTTCTGTCATTCTGTCTGTACAGAGGATGATAGGTCTCAACTAGTAATGCGAGAAATGATGTAAAACAGGATAACTAGCTTTCTCATTGGACTGTGCCTTACCAAAAGGTGACATTGTCTTTCATAAAAAGGGCCATAAGAGGACAATTGGCCTCCTTGCAGAACATAACCTGTTCATTCAACTGTTGGCAAATTTAGATCAAAACTTTATCACCAGGCAGTAAGTAGGAATAGATTCCTAACAGGTTTTTTTTTGCCTGGACTAAATAAAACTTGATGCCCATCTAGACTAGTTTCCTTTGCACAGGAATTACCGGTTTCAAATTCTGGATTAGCTCACAAGTGAGAATTACAGCCTGAGTTTACATAAAAATTGTTGACACATGTGAACTTGTCTGTGTTGATGATTAGTAAACAATTTTTGATATTGCATACATTGGCCCAAGGGAACCTTCAATGTGGAGATAGAAGATGACGAAGAGGGATTTTGCATGTTAGAATTACACTCTCAACCAGAAAGAGCCTCTCGTGGAAATTTGTACTTCTATTTTCTTGGCTTCATTTAGTAACCTGTTTTTGAGCACTAAAAGCAACAACTTCTATATTGCTTTCACATAGCCTACTTAAACCCTTCCTTTTTAAGGTTCCTGTGATATCTGATTGGATGTCTAGGTGCTGAGCCACCATTTAATTTCCTCAGTATTTTTTCTTATATTACAATATTTTAAAATTCCATTTTAGTGTCATGAACATTTAAATATTTAAAATAGACTGAATTTAAAATCCACTTAATAGAAAATCACATTCTAAATAAATATTTAAGAAACTGAATTTAAAATGCACTTCATAGAAAAATCACTGATGAAGTACATTCTGAAGCCTCCCTTAAGACTTCTGTTTTCTTTGTACATCATCAACACTAGTGTTTATGGGTAATTATTCCATGCTTTGGGTGTGGGTTTGAGACTGAAGTGGCTTTAATCACCCAGGGAATACAGTTGACTGTTAGACCAGATTATTTAGAATGTCTTCACTGTTGAGGAAATTAAAAGTAAAATAAGATTAATGCCATTTATTTTGCAGTGACAAATAGGCAATTGAAAACTTCCAGCACATGCTCCTTGTGTTCCAATAAATCTCATCATTGAAAATGTTTTAAATTTAGTAGTGTTTGATCAGTTGGTTTTTTTCACACATTTGTGCAGTTTGACAAGGTTAAATATAAAACCAGCATTTGGGTTTTCAGATGGGCAAACCAGTTTAAGAATCCATGCAAGAAAAGTGAGGTTTGGAATTTTCAGATCTTTCCCCTCACTTTGAATTTTTCTGCACTTTTTGTTCTCTTACCAGAAGTGGGCAATAGCAGCTAGTGAGAAATTTCTTGTGGCATTTCTGGCCTGACTGGAAGAAGGAAGTCTTAGAAATGCTGAGACATCCATCTCTTGATGATCAACCAAACTATCTTGGCCTTAAGCTAAAATTAATCTTTTTTTTTTTCTCCTCATCTCTGATTTTGTTCGAAATGGAACAGTTTGTGAAACTTTAGCCAAGTGTCTATTTGGAAAAATGAAAAAAGGTTTTGCTTTGTGTATATCCAGTTTGGTGGTCTAGAGTAGTGTTTTGCATATGCTATGTAATTGTTTATAATTGAGCTTTTTGTCTTTGAAGTAATGCACACATCATATACACTCCGTTCAACAATATGTGAAGTATCTGCCTCCATATATATCTGCCTCCATATATAAATGACCACAGTTTGTCAACTGAATATGTTAAGTAATTGCTATGTAGTAATTTAGAATGAAGTCCTGATCCCCTTGAAGTCAATGAAAGTTTTGTCATAGACTTTGAATTCTTATTCTCACTAATTACTAATTTTCAATGAGTCAAAATTGAAAGCATTTAACTGTCAGCATGTTCAGATGGTAAGTACTGTAAGTAACCCCAAGAGGAATCTGCCACCAGTCATCTGTTTGGGGCGGGGGAGACTTCAGGTGCTGCCTGCACAGTATATGTATTTTTTTCCACAATTGTGAAAGAGAGAGGGGCTAGTTTATTCCTTTCTCCATTATTTGTAATGATTTCTCTTCAAAGTCCTGAAAAAGAACTTTCTGTATATTTGGTGAATGTC
Source organism: Sphenodon punctatus (assembly GCA_003113815.1). Classification (NCBI taxonomy): domain Eukaryota; kingdom Metazoa; phylum Chordata; class Lepidosauria; order Sphenodontia; family Sphenodontidae; genus Sphenodon; species Sphenodon punctatus. Next base: position 1,859,371 of record QEPC01004523.1, read on the forward strand.
TTCCATCTTCTCCACAAGGACAGATTTGGTATCTTATGTCCCAACATGTGGATGTTGTGAATTTGAAGGGTTTTTTGTTGTTTTGTTTGTCTCTGTATCTAGTGTTGCCAACTGTAAAAACAGTTTAGCTGCTACTGTGAGTAAAAACAAGCATGCACGTGCTGCAGTGGCAACCTGGCCGGTTCATGTCAGGAAGCCACCACAGACATGGTCCTAATCAGGTCAGGCCATGGAACAAAGGTTCACAGGAGATGCATGAAAGTGCAGCCACCCCGCCCTACACTGCGCCCAGTGCCCTGCCCCAAACTAGTGCCTCTTTGGGTGGTGCTACATGAGATGAGGCCCCACTTTCACCACCTCTTTGCCCAGCAGGAGATGGGGGAGCTCCTTGCCAGGTAGAACAGTCCTGTGCTCCCCAGCAAGAATCGGTTCCCCTCATGTCAATTTCAAGCGGGAAAGTCTTGAAATTGGAGTCAATTACCTCAGGTTCAGGCTGGTACGCCTTGTACTTGATGGGGGGTGATCCTCACCAAGGAGCACTACTCTCCCTGGCAAGGAGCGCCCCCCCATTCCCCACTGGTCTATTTCAAGCCAGGTTCAGACTCAAGACAGACCAACACGGTGATGCAGCCAGGGGACACTAGGGCTGTTCCCCTGGCTCCAGTCGGGGACACAGGCTGCTGCTTCTCCCTGGGGTCCCCTCCAACAGCTTATGGGTGGGCAGCCTGGGGGTGCACTCTGCCACCCCAACAGATGACTGGTGGCAGCTTTCTCTGGGGCTCTGATCTTGCTGCCACAGGCCTGGGGTTCTGCCCATGTGATGGGCTTCCTGGGACAGAACTGGAGCGGGAGGGGGGGGACAGGTGGCAGCAGCTCCCTCACCCACGGGACCCACTCGTGGGTCTGCCTGTTTGAACTGCTCCTGCCGCTGCCAACAAGAGTGGCAGCAGTGTGGCCTACCACTACTCTTTCCGGCTGTCTCCCCATGTGAAAACACCCTTTGGGTGTGATCCTCTAGGATATTGCATGTGTGCTAGCACTTAGTGTGGGTATGAGTCCCATTGAAGCAATTAGGATTTGTGTGTGTGTTAAATGCTAGCTCGGATGCCTTCCTGCAAGAGGGTCATGTAATCCGTGATAAAACAAACTTGGGACTCTTAACTACCTTGCTATGTTCTTAAGCCACAAGGATCAAAACTCTGCAGCTAGCAAACAATAAAATGTGTCTTGGTGTTTTTCCCATGGAAAAAATAATTCAGATTTGAAGGACAAATGGAATTGGATTTCTTTCTAAATGTAGTTTAACAATTTTCAGTCTTACGAGAATATACTAATGCTGTTGAACTTGATGTGTTGCTCATGATTTAAAGTGATACCTTGTGTATCTCCTGAATCACAGGGGATTCACTGATTGAGAGAAACTTGTGAGTTGATCTAACTAGAGCAGCCAAAAGGAAAACCGAATACAAAGGTGACTTTTTATCTATTCAATAAAATCTTTTTGAACCTTACAATACCAGTCTGCGTATCATGAACGAAAGCTTTTGACTATTTCATACCCACAGTTGACTGGTATACATTACAAGTTAAAAAAGAACATGAGTGGGACATGTTTGTCGTGGCTTAGTGTATCCTTGCTACTGAGATTAAAATTGCATATAAACAGAATGCAGCTTAATTCTGGAGATACTAAACAAGGTAAAATCACAATTTTAGCAAGAACTGAAAACTACAATTTTTTTAATAGAACTATTCACTGCAGATGTGAGAACTAAACTAGGAAGTAAGTGTGGTAACTTATTGTGTGAGGGGAGAGATCTTTTTCAACTAAAATTACTTAACCATGAATTAACTTGTTGAATTTTGGGTTGCTTAGCTGAATCCTTTCTGTTGTTGGGCTGGCAGTGTAAGTTGGTACGGGACACCTGAGATGTTAGTTTCCATCCTTTTCCACTCTGACATCTGTTCTTTCCAGAATTCAGCTGCCTCATTATTTGATTGTACCTAAAAGTGTGTTTAAGGTATAGAAACACCTAAAACTTGCGGTTTAAGATCTAGATGATGCACTTAATGCAGGAACAGGAAGAAAGCCCTGGAAGGGTAACGTCATAGATAAGATTAAATAGATACTTTTGTTTTCCATTATATAACTCTTGGTGGTTCAAATATTTTTATTTCCTGACTTCTCTTTTTCCCCATCCTATTAAAATAGGAATACTCCTTTTGAATGGGAGAGAGAGAACAGTAATCTTCTGCAACATTCTTCTCTATTTCCCCACACTCCAGTGTCACTCATTTTCTTTCTTGGAACAATATTTCCCCCTTTTTACACAGCTTCCTTTCCCCTCCCACATTTCCTTCTCTCGGTTGTTGGGTTTGGTTTTTTTAAAACTACCACGCATGGTATGAAGGCTGGGTGGTAAATTTCCTGTAGTGAGAGAGAAACAATTATCTAATTAGGACTAGGTTTAGGTTAACTGTTAGGGAAAGATTCCTAGCTGTTAGAACCGTTCAACTGTAGAACAAGCTGCCTAAAATGGTTTATGGAATTTCCTTCCCTGGAGGCTTCCAGGAAAGGACTAGGCACCTGCCAGGGCTGTATTAGGATAGGGTATCTAGCCTTAGGGCCAGGGGGCTGGTTCCTTCCAATTCTACCATTCTAGCACTTGCATCCAATGAAGTCTCTTTAAAGGCTGGAGGATCAGTACCATAAAATATTTCTCTATGGTAGTTTACAAAGGTATTTTCTCTGTTTTAGGGTGATGTGACCACAACACTATAGCTATGATAAATTTTCAGCTAAACTAGGGGAAATGCTTTATATCTCTGGAAGCAAAGCACTTACTGACAAATGTGGTGGAACAAAAAACTTGAGATCAATATATAAAGTTCTGGCCAAGTTTGAAAGCAGAGTGATGAGCATCTTCGTTTTCTATAAAACTCCCCTCTCCAGAAATGACACTTTTTAAAACATGTGGATGGGGGCGAGCACCTATTCCTGGCCCATTTGAATTCCCCCCTCACCCGACATGCGTGAGCAGTCCACGGCCATCCCATCCAATCCACACCCCAGCCACGCCAGTTTAAAAATGAAAGCAGAGTGAAGAGCATCTTAGTTTTCTTTAAAACTCCCCTCTCCAGAAATGACACTTTGAAAAATGTGTGGATGGGGGGGGGGGCGCACCCATTCCTGGCCTCTAGCATCTCTGCTTCCATGTCTCGCCATCAACTCAAGCTTAAGATGTCCAAGACTGAATTCCTCATCCCCTAAACCTTCCCCTCCCTATGGAGCAGCATGGGAGAGTGAAGAGCATCTTAGTTTTCTTTAAAACTCCCCTCTCCAGAAATGACACTTTGAAAAATGTGTGGGATGGGGGGGGGGCGCACCCATTCCTGGCCTCTAGCATCTCTGCTTCCATGTCTCGCCATCAACTCAAGCTTAAGATGTCCAAGACTGAATTCCTCATCCCCTAAACCTTCCCCTCCCTATGGAGCAGCATGGGAGACGGGAAGATAATTTTATTTTTATAGCACTCCCCTGCTGTTACATGGCACTTGGAGTACCTTACAATCATAAAATACAATATTAAATAATTTATAAGATAGTTCAAGGAACAGAAAACTTGGGTGAGGTTTTCTCAGTTGTTACCAGCAATGGATAATGGACGTCCATTACCAGCACTGATGGTGGTACCGTAGCCTGGGGTTCATCTTTGACTCTCCCTCTCCTTTGCACCTCAGATCCAATATGTGGCTGTCCTGTTGCTTCTCTTGGCATAACATTGCTAAATTCTACCCCTTCTTTTCTGCTTCCACTGCCAAACCCTAGTCCATTCAGTCCTCTCTTGCCTTGACTATTGCAACCTCCTCCTTACTGGCCTTCACACTCTCACCTTGACTCCTTCATTTCTATTCAACACTGCTGCCAAGCTCATTCACCTCACCTACCACTTTGATCATATTCAGCCTCTTCTCTGCTCCTTCCATTGGCTCCCTCTCCCCATTTGCAGTCAATGCAAGCTCCTTGTCTTTACTTTCAAGGGTCTATCTTTCTGCACTTGTTTCCTGCTACATCCCCACATGAAAGCTTTGCTCTTCTTCTGGCACCATCCTCACCCAAGTCTCCTGCTCCCTGAACCATCTTATATATTGTTTTATATTGTATTTTATTACTGAAGGCACTCCAAGTGCCATGTAAAGGCAGGGGACTGCTATAAAAACAAAACTATTTATTATTATTATCTTTGCCTCTCTCCCATGCTGCCTATGGTTGGAACACCCTCCTTGAACACATTTGTTCTGCTCCCTTCCAACCTCTCTTGAAAAGTTAACACTCCCAGCCTTTCCCCTATACCCCTCTTATTGCCTTTTATTCATTTATTTATTTTATTTATTTTCTGAATTTATACCCCATCCCTCCTGAAACAGCTTGGGGCGGCTTCCAACAATAATAAAAAATACATATAAAACCAAATATAAAACAGTTTAAAATACATCAAAAACAATTTAAGTGTTTAAAACAGGGCCCTGGGATACAATTTAACATTAAAACAATAAACAGGGTAGGGGAGATTAAAAAAACCCTAACTCCCACCCCAAAGGCCTGGTCCCCTTCTCTGTAACAAAGCTAAGCACATGCACCTGCCACTTGGTGACTGTATCCCTGTCCCTCCCTATGTTCGCCTCTCCCTCTCTCTTCTAGATTGTAAGTTTCTAGGGTAAGGATTTGTCTCTAATTAATGATTGATTGGTGCCAGGTACAGTGCTAGTGCTATATACTTAATGATAATTAGTCAGGAATTTTTTCATTTGGTTCAATCGAACTCATTCTGCAGCTTGCACCCATTGCCTCTTGACCCTGTCCTCCATAGTGAGGGAGAACAATTCTCCATCTTCTTTATGGCCACTTTTCAAATATTTGTAGACTTATCACACACACCCACCCCCTTAGTCATCTTTTCTTCTGCATTAAATACCCAAATCCTTCAGTCTCTCCTCATATTTGTGTTCCAAACCCATTATCATCTTTGTTGCTTTCTTCTGCACCCCCTCTAACTTTTTAAAATGGAGTGCCCCAAATTGAGTGCAGTACTCCAGCTGAGGCCTAACTAGAACTGAGTAGAGTGGCGTTGTGGGTGTGTTTAAACAAGCAAGGTGGAGGGTGGGAAGGCGTCCATGGCTGCTGCGGTGCACCCACTCGGGTGGAGTGCATGAGGATGGACTCAAACAGGCGGGTTCCAGTGTGGCTACTCCGGTGACAAACGGACATATTTTCCATGCCATGAACCACGGGGGAGGGGGAAGCGTGTCAAGCTGGCCTTTGCAACTGACACGTCCTCAGCATGAGCACTGTGGAACTGTGGCTCCCCAGTGTTCTCAGACAGTTTTCGTGACTTGCAATGGCTATGTCCCCTTCCCACTGCCTATAAGCAGTGGCAGGGTCTCCGTGGCCACGGAGCTATTTGGCACAGAGCACTCCAGATTTCCTGGCAGTGCTCTGTGTGTGGTCATGAGCGATCACAGGAGCATGCGTTTCCCCCGCTACAGCTTCAGACAGACGATGAACTCCGTGGTTCCCGGATGGCCATGCGGGGGAGTATCTCATTAAAAAACCCAATGACTTCCCATGTCTTGCCTACAATGCTTCTGCTGATGCAGCCTATGATGACATTAGCCTTCACCACACTGCTGACTCATGTTCAGTTGGTGTCCCACATGTAGGCCTAGATTTTTCTCTGCCAAGCTACTGCCAATCCAGTTATTCCCTATTTCATATTCATGCATTTGGTTTTTCTGCCCTATGTGTATAATCTCACATTTGTCCTTATTGAACTTCATTTCATTCTTTACAGGCTTTTCATTCTTATTAAGGTCACTTTTTATCATAGCCTTCACTGTTTTCAGTCCTCCCTATTCTGTGTCATCAGCAAACTTCACAGTTATACTCGATTTCTTCATCCAAATAATTAACAAAAATGTTGAATAGCATTGGTCCCACAACTGACCCCTGCTTTAGATAGTCTCCCAATCTGACATTGACCCATGAAATTACTATTCTTGGCTTGCAATCATTGGCCCATTCATTCCATCTATGCTACATTTCTCCAATTTCCTTATGAGGATATCATGTGGAATGGTGTCAAAAGCCTTACTAAAATCCAAGTAAATTTTTATCTACTTATTTTATTTTTTCAAATTTATATGCTACCCTTTGCACAAGGGCTCATTCCCCCTATCCACCCAAAACAGTTGGTTTGTTAAAGGAGATTAAATTGGTTTGGCATTTTTTCTTTGTAAGCCCATGTTGGCTGTTGATAGTCATCTCCTTGTCCTCCAGAGGTTTACAAATAGGATGCTTTATAATTCACTCTAGTAACTTCCAGGGTAATGAGGTCAAACTGACCAACCAATAATTTCATGGATGTTCCTTTCTCCTTTTAAATATAGACATAGCGTTTGACTCTCTCCAGTCTTCTGGGACCTCACCTGTCAATCAGGACTTGGCAAATATAATTGCCAGTGACTCTGAGATTACATCAACCAGTTCCTTCACACCGTAGGATGCATTTCAGCAGACCCTGCTGACTTTTATTCATTTAACTTCTTGGCTTGCTCTTTATGTTATTTGTGTAGCTTCTTGCATTATGCTTATGACTTCATCAGTGTGGTTACACATTATTTTTTGTGAAATCTGAAGCAAAGTAAGCATTGAGTAATGTTATGGGTGTGCATATCGTTTTCGTTATTTACAATAACAATAACAAAAAGTCTTTTGTTATCGTTATTGCAATAGTGAAAACAACTGGATAATGACGATAACGAAAACGACCATGTCATTATCGTTGTCGTTGTTATTGGTGCTGTAGCAGCTGGGTTTTGGAGGGAAAACGTGGAGAGGGGAGGAGGGAGAAGACATCTTGAAGTCCTAAACAATGTTGAACTCTTGAACTGTGCCTGTGTTGGGAGGTGTGAGAAGCTCAGCAGTATCTGATGGATGTATCACTGGCCAATGAGTCTTATGGCACTCTATGATTGCTCAATGCCTGCTGCCTCCCATAACCAATCGGGGGGGCTTTGGGGGAGGGCACTGTAACTGTTTATAATGGGAGGGTCAGGCTTTTTGTCTCTGTTCTGAGACTGAGAGCTCTGCTTGTCAGGTTCCGTTTACAAAACTGTGGTGCTTGCTTGCACACAAAAAATCCTCCCTAGCCCTCATTGTATTAATACCTTTCCTTCCTCATACCCTACATTTTTACTTTCTCCCTTTTCCTGCACTGTATATCATATATAGGGGACCCTGTACAGTATATAGAGAGAGGTAGTACAGATTAGATATATATTATAGACCTATAGAGTAGATTTGAACAGTTATATAGACAATTAGATAATAGTTTTCCTTTCCCCTTCCCCCGTCTCCCTTAGATTTAGATAGATATTAGTTGTGTACATGTATAGAGAGATTAGATATTATATAGGTATTTAGGCTAGTCTGTTTTATTTTATATATATTAGGATTATAGGATAGGCATATTGTATAAATATAGGTTATGTTTAGGTTATGTTTTATATAATTAGATCACATACCTGTCTCTTATACACATCTAGATGTGTATAAGAGACAGGAATTTAGTCTTTTCAGTCGCCTAGGATCCTCGCGTGCTAGGGATTCAGTCTGAGGTCATGGCGTGCTACAACCCTCCTCTCTCCCCCAAAAAAAGACGTGACAGAAACCAGGAATATTTCAAAGAAAGAGGGGATGTTTATTTATCTGGACTAACAGAATATAGTCACATACAAACAGTACTGCCTAGTCTGGACGGGTGATTACAGGGTTAAACTAAGCAGTGTAGCGGGGAGCTCCAGGTTGTGGAGAACAGAAAGTAGGCTAGTCTGCCCAAGGTTAGAGACAAGAGGGAGAGAGAGGTGAGTGGTTAGGCGGGCAGCAAAGAAGTCTTCAGGGGGTGGTGAGTGAAATTCCAAGCCTGAGTTTGAAGCAGGGAGGGAGAGAGAGGATGTGAGGAAGATAGAAAATGTGTTACCTCTCCTTTGCCCATTGCAAAGGGGACAGGTGAGCCCTATTGATTCTGCAATGAATTGGGACTGGGACAGACGTAGGCCTGGGAGACCCTTGGAGCAGATCGCACAAGAGACCTGTGTACATCCATGTCCAAAAACACTCAACTCTACAATGGGGAGCCTGGGTCAATTGTAGGGAATAGGGGACAAAGTCACACAGAAACTCACAATGGGTATTTGGATACTAGAAAGAAACTTCCTGGATGGGTACTCGGGAGTCTAGGACTAGACAAAGGTTTGCAATGGACATTGAATAGGGTATTTCCAGACAGGGAAAAGGATGTTTTGGGGTAAGTTACTAGAAAAAGCCTCCTGGGTGGGTACTTGGGAGCCTAGGGGCGTTTATACACGAGACAAAAAAGGCAGCTGATCCTTTGATCAGCCGCCTTTCTTTGCACTCGTCTACTTGTTCCAGCTGCGTGTTACCGCGCGTCGGAGGGGGCAGGCGATCCTGCCCCCTCCGACGCGGATCCCCGAAGTGCCGGCTTTAAGCCGCACTTCCGGATTCCCTTCTGAAGTGTGCACGCGCAGAAGGTCGCGCATGTGCACTGAGCTCTAAGACGGGTCTGATGCTCTTCTGAACATCAGACCCGTCCGAGAGAGGTAGGCGCGGGGGAGATGCGGCACATTAAACGATCCCGCTTGTGAGCGGGATCGTTTATAAACGCCCTAGGACTAGACAAAGGCTCACAATGGGGGTTGAATGGGGTCTTTCCAGAGGGAGAAGGATGCTTTTGGGTATGCAAACGTGACGTCAGGCTGGATGGACGGGCAGGAGAATCAGATACATTGGTTTACTGAAAGAGTCAAGGGCAATCGGGGTATGGTGCTAGGCGGGAGGATCCTATCTCTGGAAGTTACACAAAAGGGGAAGTCACCTGGTATTTCAGTTGCTCCATATCTTTTAAGTACTGGCTTCTCCTGTTTCTTTTTTAGACTAGGGGTTTTGCGTGAGGCTGGTCTTCTGAAGGGAATTTGTAAGAAGCCAGCTTGACCTATTTTTGCTCTCCTTTGCCTTTCCACATGGGATCCCACCGCTTCTTTCTATACGCCCCTTCCAAGTGAGAGGGAGGAGGGTCTTTTTTACTCATGTGTAACAGTAACTCTGCTGTCCTTGAATCTTCTCTTAGGAATTTGTCATTTCCACTGACTAGTGGATCCACAGTTTCCTTGCTCTTTCTTTTACATCTGATGTACGGGTGATAATTAATTCATCTGACCATTTTTTCTTTATCCGTATTTGCAATAGTCAGTTGAATAAATGATCACAGTATTTCTAAAATTACCTTTTGTTGTCTTTTGTTATTCTTTCTATCTTTCTTTTGCATGGGAATAGCTTCTATTTGGTCTGCCAGTACAACTCAGTTGGATTCTTTGGTCTTGTCATATGTCTATGCATGACACATTACCTACTATATCTGAGTTTGTTAAAGCCTGACTACACAAAGTCCAGTGTCTGTCTTTGTTTTGTTATTTTGGTGGGTATTCTGCCTTGGCACCAGGCAATGGGAGCACTCTTCATAATGTCATTGACTTGCTAGATTTCTCTGGACCCAAACCCTGACAACAGTTTCTGGTGTAGACTTTTGGGCAAAAGCAAATGTGAATCCCATTGAAGTGAATGGGACTCAGATCTGCGCTATTAGTGTGCATGCTGTCTCTCCAGAGGAGCCTGCTTTAAAAATTCTTGGGCCCTGGGCAGTAAGAACATTGTCCTCCGCTCCATTAAAATGCTAATATAATTTTGGTCTTAACTTCTTTCTCTGAAGGACTATAGTCCCATTGAATACTAGTGGCTTAGTCCTCCATCTTTTTTAGTGGCTCAGATCCCATTGACTTTAATGGTGGAAGATGTTCTGAGTGCAGCAGCCACACGAGATGCCCTGGGGAGGCTACACCTTGGACAGCCTTAATGCAGTTTGGGCAGCCAGACCACACAATGCAGTTTGTGTGCCCAACAGCTGCTAAATGTTTCCCCTGCTGCATGGTGGGGTGAGCAGATGGCTATGTGCTGTGCCCTCAGGAAAAGTCCAAGTATGTGATGCATAGCAGCCTTCACCCAAATGGAGTGAGGCGTCCAAGTCATGGTGGCTTGTGTGCCAGGGTCCCTTCTGCCCCGCTGTGTGGCAAGCTCCGTGGTGGGGCTTTGAGCAGTGGGAGCTTCCCGCATAACATGCCGGGGGCAGGGCTGGGTGCCAGTTTGTGTGGCTAGCACCTCAGCCCGGCCTGTGAGCACTGGCTGCAGCCCAGCTGCCCTGTGGGGGGTGGGGGAAGGAGCCGTCTGCCCATCTCCTGCCACTGGTCCTGCAGTGTGGTGGCAGCGCTTGCCCGCCATGGGGCCAGGCGGGGAGTGGGCCCTCCCAGCTCTTGTGGCTGCACCCAACGTCTAGTAAAATACATGAAGTTCTAGTGGTTTGGGTAGCATCAAAACTTGAACTATCAGGGTCAAGCCCTAATGTCTGTTAAGTCTAGAGCAACACTAATGGAGGCACAATCTTTCACCATTAAAGTCAATGGGAGTTTTGCTAATGATTTCAAAGGGTGGAGGTTGTCAGCCTGGAGCAGAAATAGCGTGGGTTCACTGTTCTTAGCAACCTTTGCCCATTGCTGCCAATTTGGGGCGGGGTAGGGCTACCATGGGAAATATAGAAACATTTTTACATCCAAAATTTTAGGATAAGTCAAAACATTGGTGTAGTATATACATGTGCTATGTACACTAGCACCATGTTTATTAATTTCTCTACATGATCTGGACCCTGCTCCACTTCCACCCAGAGCCCCCTAGCTGCACGTTACCTCACCATGCACAAACTGGTCCATATGCTGGTGGTCTACATGCACCTACACACCCTACCCCTAATTGATATGGGATGGCCCCATAGGAGCATGCTGTAACACTTGGCAACTCCAATCACAGAAGCCATCTCCTACTCAGGCAGCACGTCTCTGCTATAAATTGTATTTGCCAGAAAGTGGATGTTTACAGGGTTAATCATGTGTGAAGCCTAGATCTTCAGACCCCCATAAATAAATAAGAATGTAAGTAGTGCCATACTAGGTCAGACCAGTGGTCCATTGAGCCCAGCACCTGTCTGACAGTGGCCAATCTCAGTCACTTAGAACAAGTACCCAACATGTCACAATGGGGAAGATTCATTTCCTGTTGTTCACTCCCACCTCCTGACAGCAACGTGCTTCATGTGAGGCTGCCCTTGATGACTATTTGGAAGTTGCAGCTGGTGCAGAATGCGGCAGCTTGCCTGTTTTCGGAGGTGAGGCATTAGAAACACATTACATCAATGCTCCGTAGTCTGCATTGGCTCCCCATAGCTTTCCAGGCACAAGCCAAGGTGCTGGTTTTGACCGTTAAAGCTCTAAATGGTATGGGCCCCAAATACTTGAGAGACTGTCTGTCCTTCCATGTCCCATCAGGGCCACCGTGATCAGTCGAGATCGCCCCACTGTGGGTGCCATCTGTTAGTCTTGTTCATACAATGGGGCTCAAAGGCCCTTTTCCCACAGACACTAACACTGATAAAATGGGTGTTATATTTTATTACACTTGTTGCAGGCCACCTATAGAGCACACCTGCAGCCCTGCAACATGTATAATAAAACATAACACCCATTTTATCAGTGTTGAGTGTCTGTGAAAAGGGCCTTAGAGAGTGGCATTATTATAGTTTCAGTTTTATTCTCTATCCCTTTATGAATAATTCCCAACATTGTTTGCTTTTTGATGGCTGCCACACGCTGACCTGAGGATTTCAATGTATTGTCCACAGTGAATCCAAGGTCCTTTTCCTCAGTGGTAACTCCTAATTTACTACTAGTACTTATAATTTCTATAGCACTACTAGGCGTACACACCACTTTACAGTCACAGGTTTTCAGAAAGGTCCCTGCCCAGTGGATTTACAATCTAAGGTGGAGGGAAACACAAACACACACATATATATTCCCATTTTATAGATAGGGAACTTGGAACTGAGACTGAAAGGTTGTGACTTGCCCAAGGCCACGGAGTTCATGGCTAGGACAGGATTCAGTTTCCCAGGTCCAAGTCCAGCACCTTCTACACTATGCCTACTGGCTCTCATTTAGAACCCAGCATTGTGAACATAAAGTTTGGATTGTTTCCCCCTATGTGCATAACTTTGCACTTGGCCACATTAAATTTCATCTGCCATTTAGATGCCCAGTTACCCACTCTTGCAAGATCCCCCTATAATTCTTTACTCTGCTTGTGTTTTAACTAACTTGAATAACTTGGTGTCATCTGCAAATTTGGTCACCTCACTCCTTACTCCTCTTTCCAGATCATTAATGAATGCATTAAACAACACCACTCCCAGTACATATCCCCAGGGCACTCCATTATTTACTTCCCTCCATTGTGAAAACTGACCATTTAGTCCTACTCATTGCTTCCTATCCGTCAGCCAGTTACCAGTCCACAATAGGACACTGCCTCCTGTCCCATGACTTTTTAACATCCTCAAGACTCTCTCATGAGAGACCTTATCAAACGCATTCTGAAAATCCAGATACACTATACCAGTCGGCTCCCCCTTATCCACATGCTTATTCACACCATCAAAAAATTCCAATAGAAGCACAATTTCCCATTGCTACATCTATGTGACTCTTCCCCATTAAGCCATGTTTATCAATATGCCCCATAATTCTGTTTTTAATAATAGTTTAAACCATTTTTCCTGGCACCAGTATCAGACTCACCGGTCTGTAGTTTCCAGGCTTGCCTCTGAAGCCCTTTTAAAATATCGGTGTTACATTTGCTACCTTCCAGTCCCCAGGTACAGTGGCAGATTTTAGTGATAGGTTACAAACTACCAGTAGTAGATCTGCAATTTCATATTTGAGTTCGTTCAGCACTCGGTGTACACCATCTGCTCCCAGTCATTTGTTACTATTTAGTTTGCCGATTTGCTCTAGAACCTCTCCCAGAGTCACTTTGATTCATCATCTACAAAAAACAGTTCTGGTGTGGGTATATTTCCCCAGCTTCCTCTGTGGTGAAGATTGAGCTAAGAATTCATTCTGCTTCTCTGCAATGCCCCCCCCCCGAGCGCCCCTTTTACACCCTTTTACACCCTGGTCATCTAATGGGCCCAACTGACTCTAGCAGGCTTCTTACTTATTTAAGAAGTTTTTATTATTAGATTTTACCTCTTTAGCAAGTCTCTCGTCCAGTTCTCTCTTAGCCTGCCTTATTGGTGTTTTACATCTAATTTGCCAGTGCTTATGTTCTTTCCTATTTCCATTTTTAATGGATGCTTTTTTGACAATTATTTAATGAATAAATAACTGTAAGCCACTCTGAGCCTTAGAAGGACAGGGCAAAGGTTTAAGTAAATAACTTTAGGTACAAAACAGTCCTCTGCTCTCCCCTGGATCCACATGCTCTGCTACAGATCTACTGTCCCTCTCCTTTTATGAATGATCCTTTGGGATATGGCCAATGCTTCTTCCCCCACGCCTTCAGGGGAAGCTCAGAGCCTGCCCTTGCAGCAGCAGGTGCTGACTAGGAAGCATCTCCAGACAAAATGCAACCTACACACAAAGCAGCTACCCGGAGGAATCGGTCAGCAACTTCCTGGAGGCCTGTGGTTAAAATGGGCCCCTTCCTCAGAGTTTTGTAACCCTGTCCCACTGCATTTACACGGAGCAACCCAGAAGCAACAAGGGATGTACAGGAGCCAGGAAAGCTTGATTCCCATGTGGCCCCATGGCAGGCAAGTAGCCAGGCTACTTAGAGCGCCTGACCGTACCAGCAACACAAGCAGGAGCCTGGACCTGTCCTGCACCCCCTGACCAAAACCCTGTCCCTTCGTGTGGCAGTGCGCCACCGCGGACAGTGCTCAAAGAGACCCTGCCTTGGGCAGATTTACCCAGTCGGGGGAAGGTTGCTATAGGACGTGTCCTCTGCTTTCCCCAAGGACGCAGCGCACAGCTGCCAGATGCTCACCCCACCCCCCATGGCAGGGCGAACATCTGGTGGCGCAGCCGCACATCCCGTGGTCCGGCTGCCCGAGGCGTGGTAGCCACCCCATCTCATGTGGCCCTGAGCGCAATCACTGGTGAGGGGCGAGGCCTGGGCTGATGCCGCACCGCAGTACAGGCTCTGGGAAGGGAGCAGGCAGGTGGGCATTGGACGGCCGCTCAGGCCCTGCTGCACGAATAGCAGCCGCCGCCGCCGGCTTAGCGCTTTCCTCTAGGACTAAGCCGAGGCCGGCTCCCTTGACCGAGCGAGTCTCGCGCCCACGCTCTGGGAGCAGAACCTGCTGCTGCAACAGCAACCCCGCCTCTCCGCTCGAACGCATGCGCGCTTCCCTCCGGCCAGGGCTCCCCACGTGACCCGACAGGGGGTTGGTTGGGGTGGGTCCCGCGCTGCGTCTCTCCCGGTCCCGGCCGGCGGCGCAGAGGGGAGGAGGAGGGGGGGCGAATCCATCATGGCGTCTATGCAGGTGAGAAGCCTGCGGCGGAGCTGGGTAGTAGCCCTCAAGTGGGGGGCAGGAGGGAGAAGGAATGGCAGCCGAGTAGCGTCACCAGCTCGGGGTGGGGGAGAGGGTGCTGGCTGGGGGCGGGAGCGGATGGCGGTTGGAGCGGAGGCTCCGCACTGGTTTCTGTGGTTGCAGGTTGGAGACAACCGTCCTTCTGCACTGATGGGCGGCGGCACGGGCTCCGCCAGGAGCCTGAGGGCGGCGCAAAGCGAGACACCCCCCACCCCAACTCCCTGGGGAGGGGGAGACGGGCAGGAAAATCTCCCATGGTTGGGTTCTTCACTTCGCCTAGTTTCCTTGTGTGTGGAACTAGCTGGCGAAGCCTCTCTCCCGTGAGCGGTGAGTGAGCTGCGTGGGGGGATTCTCCTAAGTCTCTGGAAGAAGTTTCGAGGGGTCGCGCTCTCTCAACTCTTGGCAGGAGTTCACGGTGTGGGCAGGGACCTGTCTCTTATACACATCTAGATGTGTATAAGAGACAGGTGCTTGGCCTGGGCTTGTGAGTTTAAGGGCATGCAGTATTTTGCTACTGTGGCAGTTTTTGTCATCTCATTTATTTTTGCTCTCTAATAACTTGTCTAGGGTGTGTGTGTGTGTGTATGATGGGAATAACAGTGATTTTGAGGTGCAAGTTACTTTTTCTATACAGTGCACAAACCCTAAAGTTCAAGAGGAAAGGCCATTCATTGCTAAATCTTTTCTTGTTTTTTTTTTTTCTTTCTCCTTTCTTCCCAAAACAAAGATCTTGCATCTCATTGTGTAATTCATGTCTCCTTTTAGTTGGAAGTGAGGGCAGGAGATACTTCCCTTTTCATCTGGTTGAGCTGTATAAATCCTCTTCCTATTTTGTTATCCCCCTTCATTTTGTTATCCCCCTTCATTTTGGCCTTCAAAATGAAACATACTTATCTTGACTAAACTATTAGGCAGCTCATAATGGCTAGGATATGGAGATAGAAAAAGAACAAAAATCAGGCTGTATTGTTTGACATTCTAGCTTTAGGGAGTAACTGACAGTAATATTAAATAGAACTAATGTAAGAGAACTTGGGCTAAATATGAAGAGGAGGAACTCTGTGAAACCTACAAGATTCTGGAAAATGTTTGTGGAAGAAGGAGATATTGCAAGACTGAATACAATTCTTGAGAACATACAGTATATAGCAATCCCAAGAAGGATGATGAGTGGAATAGTTAAATCTTCCTTCTTTTTCTTTGTCTGCTGTCTGTACGGTGCGAATCTGCTCTTTAACACAGTACTACTTTAAAGGACGATGGTGTGTGGTTAGTTTGGACTATTGCCAAATAGATTTTTTGGGAAAGGGGAAAACCTATTTTGAAAACAAGTAAGAAAATCATGGGAAAGTGACTTGTGAAACTTAGAGAATGTTGTCAGACTGAGACTTGGGTTTTAATCCTCTATGCCTCCGTTTCTTTGGGTGCTTTCAGAAAATCACCTCCCCACCCACCATCCACCCACTATAAATGTTGCAGGGTAGCAGTAGTGCCCTATGGGTGCCCTGCAACATTTATAGTTGGGTGGTGAGGTGCTTGTCTAAAAGCACCCCTTCTCTGTAGAATGGGATAATGGTTATTACCTTGTTTTGTAAAAGATGCTGAGACCTATACATAGCTTTAAGAGCTAGGTATTTCTTCAAAATTGGTTTAGCTAGCGTGTCTGTCTTTTGGTAAATGTTAGCGTTGCAGAAGTCTAATACAGAGCTTGTTTTTATATAATGTATGATGACCCCAAGGATATCTATTAAATATAGATAATGTCTAACATACCCTTTATTTCCCTAGGCCTTTTGATGAAAGAATCAAGGGACTTGATGAAACACTGGTCCCCCCTCAATGATATTAGCTTCCAGTCCTCAAAGTGGTGTACTAGTGCAAGTCCCATTGAAGTGCCAGCACAGCACTTGGGGAATGTGAGCCAAACATTTATAAAGCATGTTTTTGGGGTGTTTTTTCATGGTAATATGAAGTAGGGAGCTTTTTAGTGTCAATGGAGAATCTGCAAAATAGGCTGTTTTTAAAGGGCCATAAACTTGACTTAGTAAAATATTTTTTAAAAAGCATAACTATTGTTCTAAAGATGTTCCATACTATAACATCTTCTAACTACTTATAGCAATATCAGTTAGACAATTTTGTTTCATAAAAGCATCATTCAGACTGTCAATTTCCATCTGAATTTGCATGAAATCTTTGAGTAACCTTTTTCAAAAATCTGTTTTCCTAGATAAGACAAGAAGAATGTGCAGGTTTTGTGCAACTTGTTTTGATAGGTTTGTTTTTGTTTGAAACTTTGTGCTATCTTATTCTAAAGATGTAATCTTACTCCAGTTACCTTAAAATTGACTTGATTAAACATGATTGTGTCCTTTTTTTTGACATAGTGGTGTAGGCAGGCATCCGTGCTAACCGAAATTGGGGGGGGGGAGGGGGGGATGTAGGGAACACAAGTCCTTGTGTACATTATTCGTTTTTGTTTTTTAAAAAAACTCCTTACAAAAAAATAAAATAAAAAAAACCATTGTGTCATAACTAGCCTAGAAGACTCGAGTGAGCTGTTACTGGTAAATGATATGTTAGCATCAAGAACTAAGAAAGTGAAAGTCAAGCAGTTAAGAAGTGATGGAATTCTTAATTTAGCTAAAATAATTTTTGCTTCTCTTGTTTAACTACTCTTAGATGGAATAGTTAATCTTTGTTTAACTGGAGACACTCTTACATGGGGTAGGGCAGTCTGGTTGAACTTTTAAACACATTCATTCAGCTTCTTCTATGTTGTAGTTAACAGATCTCTCAAGATTTTTTGAGATGCTGAATACCTCCAGTAAAAGCAAGGAAACTTACATTTAACATTTGGGGCTGTAGTAGGAAATCTACTATTTGTGGTTGATATTATAGCTGCCCCTTGGAGCGTGGTAGGTTAAATTTGTACTCCATAGGGGAAGATGAAATAGGGGTATTGGGTTTTTAATTGTGTATGAGTAGGAAATGGAATGCTTTTCTCATACTTCCCTATGCTATTGGATTGTATATTATTATTTTGTCCATCTTTTAGTAATTTGAGGATGACCTTACTAATTTTCTATTTCCTTCCTCTTTTCATTTGATTATTAGAGGAACTTTGTTTAATCTTTTATAATTGAATCTTCATTTTATTTAATTTTGTGTTTGTTTTGCTATTGTTGGTTATATAGTCTTGATTTGTGATTTTTTTATTGTTAAGACCAATGGCTAAAACGAACTACTTACCTTATATTTAACACTTCTAATATTTGAGGTAAAAATGAGCTTTTTTCTTTAAAGGGAAGCTGAAGGGGTTTTATGCTTTATAATGATACTGAGCCTATGCCATGATTCTATAACTGGTTGGAATTTGGGGGTTTCAAAAACTCTTGCAAAAAGTACATGAGAGTGTCTCTTGGGTGAAGTGCAGGCAAGATGTTGAAAACTCGTGCTGGAAATGTGATGCTTGTGCTGCCAAGAAGGGCCCCCTTAAAATGGGAAGAGCCCCAGTGCAGTAGTATCTGGTGGGTGCTCCGATGGAATTGTTGCCATTGATGTAGTCGGGCCCTTTACTGAAACTGAAGCCGGCAACCAGTACATCTTGGTTGCAACGGACTATTTTACCAAGTGGCCTGAAGCCTATCCGATCAGAAATCATGAAACTCTCATGGTAGCAGAGGTGTTGGTCAATCAATTCTTCACAAGATTCAGGGTCCCTGTGGACCTTCACTCAGTTCAAGGGAGAAACTTTGAGTCCAAAGTGTTTCAGAGGGTCTGTGAAATCCTGGGGATTCATAACACTTGAAACACCCTGGACATGCACAATCTGATGGCATGGCAGAGAGATTTAATCAAATTTTGGGAGCTCAGCTGGCCACCTTCGTACAGCAGCATCAGAGGGACTGGGATGAGCATATCCCCTCCTCCTGATGGCATGCAGAACTGCAGTTAATGGGAGCACAAAGTACAACCCTGCACCCCATGAGCTGAGGACCCCCCACTGACCACCTCTATGGAACACCATAGGAAGAACCAAACCGTGGGGACTATTTGGACTCTGTGGAGCCTTGCAGTACAGGATTGAAAAGGTGCACCAGGAAGTACCTTAAGATAGCCTTTGGTAACATGAAAAGACTTTATGATGTAAGATCCTATGGGGAAACCTTTGAGAGGGGGGAATCTTGGGTGGTTTTAAAACCCCAGGTGGAAGAAGGGTAGGAACCCCATACGAGATTAGCCCTGGGAGGGACTATATGCTGTGCTGGCCCGCATAAATGAGGTTGTTTACTGGATCCAGCTGGGTCCCAGAAGTAAACCCAAAGTCATTCATAAAAATCACTTGAGAAGGTATCTCAGACACAGAACATGCAGTTGGCTGTTACCAGATCTTGCCAATAAGACTCGAGATGTGGGTACTGTAGAAGCAAGGACAGAGACTGAGGGGAACCTATCTGAGGTAATTTATTTATTTAAATTTATATGCCGCCCCCTCCTGCTATAAGCATTTTGGGGCGGCTAATAACATTTAAAAACACATAATAAAATAAAATACATTAAAAGCAACAGTAATAACCCCAAAGTTAAAATAACCCAGTACCAAAACCCTTCCCTAGCCCAACCCACCCATCCCATCTCCCTCGGTAAAGGCCCAGTGGAACAGCCAGGTCTTACATTGTCTATGGAAAGAGGGGAGGTCAGCAGCTAGGTGGACCTCCAATGGGAGGGAGTTCCACAGCTGCGGTGCAGCCACAGAGAACGTCCTCCCCATGGTCGACACCCAGGAAATCCGGGCGACCTCAAAGAGGGCGCCCCCGGCCGACCACAGAAGTCAATCCAAGATCCGGAGGGTGAGGCTGTCCTGCAAGTAGGTGGGGCCCAGGCTGTTTAGGGCTTTAAAGATCAACACCTTGAATTGGGCCTAGAAGACTATCGGCAGACAGTTCAGAGATTGGAGCACTGGAGTAATGTGCTTGTGTTGGCCCATCCCCTTCAGGAGACGTGCCACCGCATTCTGCTCCAGCTGCAGTCTTTGGACCATCACCAAGGATAGCTCTGCGTAGAGCGCGTTACAGTACTTTAATCTCGAGGTAATAAAAGCATGGATGATTGTGACCAGGTCCGAGACATATGGCCTAAGCCTATGTACCAGATGTAACTGGCGGAATGCACCCTTCACCACAGCTGCTGCCTGGACATCCAGGCAGAGCTACGGATCAAGGAACACCCCCAGACTACAGATCTGAGATACCAGGGAAGGGGTCCGCGGACCCCATCAGTGATGGGGGTCATCGCTCCCCTGACTTTCTCCACAACCATCATCTTCATCTTGTCAGGATTTAACTTCAGACGACTCACTCTCATCCAGTTCCCCACAACTGACAGACATCGGGTAAGCACTGAGACTACCAGACCTGGGTCTGATGAAAACGAGAGATATAGCTGGGTGTCATCAGCATATTGATACCTTACACCAAACTCCCTGACAACCTCCCCTCAAAGGTTGCATATACTCATTGAACAGGAGAGGGGATAAGATGGAACCCTTCAGAACGCTACATGTGAGGCCCCGGGGAGAAAATGAATAATGGCCCAGCACCACACATTGGGTTCTCCCAGCCAGGAAAGAGAGGAACCATTCAAGAACAGTCCTGCTGATCCCTGCCCGGCCCTGCAGCCAAGTCACCAACAACTCATGATCAATGGTATCAAATGCAGCTGAAAGATCTAACAAAATCAGCAGGGTCGATTGACCTTGGTCCAACTCTTGGGAGAGGTCGTCGACCAAGACCACAAGCGCAGTCTCCGTACCATAACCCAGACAAAAGCCAGACTGCAAGGGATCAAGGAAGTTGACCTGGTCCAGGTGCTCCTGAAGTTGTTGAGTCACCACGCGTTCAGTTACCTTCCCTGGAAAGGGACGGTTAGAGACCAGCCGATAGCTGGCCAGGACATCAACGTCCAAAGATGGCTTTTTGAGCAGGGGCCATGCCACAGCCTCCTTGTGACATTCTGGCACTCTGCCCTCCCCGAGGGAGGCGTTGACTATTCTGGACAGCAACGGCCCTAATGTCTCCCGGCTGGCCTTAACCAGCCAGGACGGGCATGGATGTAATTCACAATAAGTGACTCAAACAGTCCCAAGAACATTCCCTGCATTCGAGGGTGACATGTCTTGAAATTAATTCCATAAAACAGGACAAGATGGGGCTTCAACTGCCTCTGGTTCACCCACTGTTAAAAGTGCTGTGTCAAAACCGTGGTAGATTTGAGCAATTTTTGTCCACAAACAAGTCACAGTGAGCATTTGATGACTCTGAATCCAGACGGAGGGAGTCCGGACTGACCAGCCCCCTCACCAACCAGAAAGGCTCAGCCGGGCGGGACTTAGCAGACGCAATGAGGGCAGCAAAGAAAACCTTCTTTGCTGTCTGCATCTCCACGGCATAGGTACGTAACCAGACTGTCGCAGTCAGTCAACTTCAGTACGAGAGTGATGCCACCGTTGCTCTAACCGTGCCCTTCTCGCTTCATCTGCTGCAGCTCCTCCATATACCATGGGGAGCTGCATTGTCAGTAATTCGGGAGTGGATGCTTGGGAGCCACGCAGTCAATGGCCTCCATCAACACAGAATTTCACAAGGTCACAAGTTTATTGAGTGAGCGGCCATCGAGGTCAGAGGGAATATCCCCTAGAGCATTTCGAATTGACAATGGGCACACCCAAGGTAACACAAGCAGGTCTCTTATGCAGAGGAAAGTCCCAGAGAACCTGGGGTGATGAAAAACTTTTGGGAATTAGAGGGCCCTGTATACTCTCAGGCTCAGTTTGAATAACTGGTTTGGGGAGTTCGTTAATTTGGTTGACAAAAGGGCCTGGAATACTTCGTATTGGGAAAAGGGGCACCTGTTGTAAATACGTAAATAGTGACTTAGCCTCCTCTTCTAGTTATGCTTGTATTTTTTAAGTGTTCCTCTTAAGTGCCCCTGGTAAGACATGCTTTCTCCCAGTTGTTTGGGGAGCCTGCATGCCCTGGAAATGGGCTTCAGCAGGACAGGCAGGCAGGGAGGGGGGTGGTATGGATCTGGTCTGCTCCAGCCCCCTCCCCCTCCCCCCCCCCGGGAATGTAAACTCTCTGTTGGGATTTGTCTACAATGAGTTACATTCCAGAGAGAGCCATCAGCCACACCTGGGCTCGCCTCTCAGCCTCTTGTCTTATAACAAAACTGGCCAACCGGGGCCAGGTACTAGGTGGGACAGCTTTTTGGTTTGGAGTCAGAGTGCAGAGCTGCAGCCTAGCTGGAAGTTACATGCTAGAGTTCTGGGGGCAGAAGGCTACAGAGACAGATGGCTTTCTGGGGATCCCCTGGAGTGCTGGACTGGAAGAGTTCAGTGGGATCTGACTGGAGGAGCTGATAGCTGATCCCTGCCATTCCTCTCAACGTGTACATTTGTAAAGAAATGGACTCTTATACCACACAGCAAGTCTCCAGTTTTTCCTGCCAAAGGGATGCCGACTCAGCTAGGCTGCCCCTGGAACCTGGGGAAGTGGGGTGAGCAACAATATATATCTGTCGTGTATTGCTCAGTTTATGGCTCTGACTTTTTACATGCCTGAGGAAGGGACCTGAAAGCTTATATGCTCACCAATAGTTGCTCATCCAATCAAAGATATCATCTGAATTATTTTGTCTCCATCTCTTACATTTGGGATGAACACAGCAGCCACACTTACTCACTGAACAGCTATATATAGGGTCAGATTAAAAAATGGAGAGGCCCCCTGCTAAATTGTAGTTTGGGTCCTTCTCACCCCTTCCACTTAGTCTGACATGGTCTCAGCACCTCTGCTCCTTTTACTAGCTTCTTGTTTGTCACATGCTTTACTCCCCATCTAACCCACGCTACTGGCTCCCTGTTTCCTTTCCACCCTGCTTCCCATTCTTTTCTGTCCACTCCATTCTTCGTATTCAGCTCCATTTTCTCCTTGCTTTGTCTACCTGCACCTTTGACTTCCCCTATCCCTTCCCTGCCTGGTTTGCTCCCTGTTTCCTTCTTCACCTGGTCCACTTGTTTTCCTGCCCAGCTCACTCCGCTTCTCCATGGGCCCCACTCCTGCCTGGCTGGAGAAGGTTCTGACTGGGACAGAAGTGGCATCTTCAGCAGAGATTTCATTGGTGGCAGCAGTCCTAAGGAACAAATGCTGTATATGGTGCAGTAAAGGGGGCCCCTGGGCAACAGCTTAGCACAGTGGTTCCCATGTATCTTCCATGCTAGTTGAAACTATTTTTTTGATTTTTGGTTTTCAGTATGGGATTTGTATTGGAGGTATTTCAAGAAAAACGTTCTTTTGAACAGTGAAGCTACTCAAAATTGGGCCATAGATCGTTGCAGTGCCATCCCAGGGTGTAGTTAGCCTGAGATAAAACTGTCTATAATTAAGCTACAGTAAACATTTGTTTATCTTTTGTTTTTAGTGAGAAGCTGTTGAAGAAATTTTCCCCACAAGCTTGAAATTGACAGTGCTATATTTTGGTGCATAAATGTGTCATTCTAAAAAGATGCTTTAAAATATTTCTAATTCAGTAGTATAGAACAGTTATTTATTAAGTGTTTATATAGTGCCAGCAATGTACCTGGCACTTTACAACTGTTGAAAATAGACAGGATCCCTGCCCTGGGTGGGGGGCTTACAATCTGAGAGAGACAAGAGAGGGGAGACACGGGATGAGGGCATCCGAGGGAGAGACAAGGATACATTCATGAAGGCGTGAGGTTACAGGTACACGTGCTTAGCTTAGTTGAAGTTGAGGCATCTGTTGGTGAAAACTTGTGCTTTTTTCCATGTCAGAAATCTGATATCTGATTTTAATCTTTGAATCGTAAACTTTATGATCTGTTTTGTTTCTAATATTTAAACTTGCAATATTTACCCACTTAGGACCTAGTTCTGTGTGTTGTGCACATCAAGGACAAGTAGTTGAAGTCCCTCAAAGCGTAGGATGTTCAATAAAAGCATAAGTCCTTAATATGTAGAGTTGTAGTTTTTACTTATATGAAGTTAAAAGGTAAGCACTGCTCAGAAGATGTTGAACTTGGAGCAAGAATTTGTAGTCTGAAAGGCAGACAAGTCCAAAGGTGGATTGTTGCCTTCTGTTGTTGTCATCATGATAGCCCTCTGACAACAGTGTTGTCAGTATTGTGACAATACTGCCACAAATTATCATTTGTGTACTCTGATTAATAGAAATCTTTATTTCTATATAGCGCCCCCCTGCCTTGGCACTTGGAGCACTTTACATATAACACAACATTTTTAAAATCCTCACAACAACCATGTGAGGTAGGTTAGGCTGAGAGAACATTGTGTCTGGCCCAGGGTCACCCAGTGAGGTTTTGGGTAAGGTGAGACTTGAACTGCCCCTCTTTCCTGGTCCAAGTACTGCGCACTTAGACATTACACCACTTTTTGGAGTCTTGCAGCCAAAAAAGAGGTACCCAAACTGTATGTATGTTCTCCTGCACCCTCTTCCCACATTATGCCCCTAGTACTTGCTTCTCGTTTCAGCAGGAGCTGCCCAGCGCAGTGCTGGTGGGTGGTGGAGACAGGAGAGTTAAGCAATGTTGGCAGATGTGCAGCAGTTGGAGAGAGGAGAAGCAGGTGAGAGGTGGGCTGAGGTAGGGGTAGGCAGAGGCTGCAGTGCAGTGATAGCGTATGACACTGAGGACATGTGTGAGGGCTGGAATAATGTTCGATGGCAGCTCTTTGCCATAGATGTGCAGCTCTTTGGATTGGGAACTTTGCTCACCCGTGTAATAGACTATCTTAATAGAGGTCTGAAAGGGGAATTAATTAATTTTGCAGGTGAACTTCATGCTGTGTTGTAACTTGTGAGTTCTTTACTTGACAGCCCTAACATATTTTTATATGCAATAGGTAATATTTTGAAAGAATCATCTGTGTAAAGATACACATTTGCATGTCAAAAGGGTGATTTTAGCTGTCATTTTGTCAGGTAAGAGCATACATGTAAGGCCAATTTCATATAGAAACCTGTATCTGCAGTTTCAAAAATCTAGGCTATAATATATTCAAATTGTTCTGGGAAAACAGAAGCGATTTTTAAAAATTAATTATAATAATTGTACTTCAGGTATTGTGTGATAAATATTCTGTATTTTCTGGCTATCAGCACCTAGGAATTCAATATCTTGAACTGTGAAAACTTTGTCTTGTAATTGTCCTACTTACCTAACCCCATTTTATTTCATTGTGCTAAATAAATTACTGAAAATGGAGTAATCTCTGCTGGGAAGAAGGTAAAGATCCAAATCCTGGTTTATATTGATGATGGGGGAATGTAGAATTTGAGAAAACTGTTCTTCAGAATGTTTTTAGAGAATTCATGACACTTGGTGGACAAACTAAACGTCAGGTTTATTAAAATTGCTATCTTCATTGGCTTAATGAGAATATTTTATTTATATTAAAATTTATATGCCACCCCCTCCTGCCTGAGGCATCTCGGGGCAACTAGCAACATTTAAAAACATATTAAAATACACAATAATAAAAATACAATTAAAACAACCTAACCCACCCACACCATCTCCCTCACTTAAAGGCCCAGTGGAACAGCCAGGTCTTACACTGTCTGCAGAAAGAGGGGAGGTCGGTGGTCAAGTGGACCTCCAACGGGAGGGAGTTCCACAGCCACAGAGAACGCCCTCCTCATGGTAGAACCCCGGGGAGGGCGTCCCCAGCCGGCTGCAGGAGCTCATCCAGGGCCTGGAGGGTGAGGCGGTCCGGCAGGTAGGTGGGGCCCAAGCCTTTTAGGACTTTAAAGGTCAGCACCTTGAATTGGGCCTGGAAGACTATCGGCAGCTAGTGCAGAGATCAAAGCACTGATGTAATGTGCCCTCGTCGGCCCGTCCCAGTCAAGAGACAGGCCGCCGCATTCTGCACCAGCACCAAGGGTAGCCCCACGGAGAGCGCATTACAGTAGTCCAGTCTCAAGGTAATAAAAGCATGGATGATTGTGGCCAAATCCGAGTCTGATACGTACGGCTTAAACCGACGCACCAGATGTAACTAGCGAAATGCCCCCTTCTCCACAGCCACCACCTGGACATCCAAGCGGAGCTGTGGGTCCAGGAGTACCCCCAGACCGTCCGGGCCTGAGAAGCCAAGGGAGGACGGACCCCATCAACATTGGGGACCATCACTCGTTCGACTTTCCCCACAACCATCACCTCTGTCTTGTCAGGATTTAATTTCAGGTGGCTTACACTGAAATTTGAAAGGAAAGGAATATGAAAGGAAAACAAAGAGATCATACATGTAGGAAGATACTTTTTGCAATCACGTTTTCTCTTTGTGGATGTAAACATGCTTTCATATTGACCTGATTTTGGGGGAATCGGGAGGTAAATGTCTCGCTATCTCTTAAATACAAATGAGCAGTTTGAAGATATCCAGGTATTGGTCTTTGAAATTAACTGCGTTCTGTGTCATAACTGAGGCTGCTGTAGTGGCAATACTTACAGCTTTATTTTTTTGAACAAAAACAGGCTTTTTCATCCTTCTTAGCACCAGTATCCCTTCTTTGATACTAGATTTCCCCCACTTCTTAAGAGCGTGCATAAACAAAATGTGATTGTGACTACCTTCCTTGTCTGCCACACCTCTGAGATCTGTTACTTATTTTGTGGTGTCCTGAAAAAACACCCACGTTCCATAGCCACAGAATCAGAACCCACAGAGCCCCAAGTGAGATTAATAGAATAGGCCTACCTCTCAAACCTCTTGTCAACTGCTTGCACAGTTTGGCATGTGTTATTGGATTGATTGGAGTTTGGTTCTTATTTTTAAGGGGTACCCTCCCCCCCCAACTAAGATTTAGAAATCCTTTTCTTAATAAAAGGATAAGAAATGGAGAGTCGGGCTATGACCCCATTTGAAGAGAACTGAACTAGAACATTATTTTAACATATGTAATGTACTTCCTTAATGATATTTGAAAGAGAGAGAGAGAGATTTACTGATGGGCTTAATGCTTTGTATAAAATATGAACTTTTAAAATCTATGTTTTCTATGAGCTGATCAATATTGATGGAAATTTGGTATTCCTTGATCCTTCAGATTTTCACAAAGAATGTGATATAGTAGAGTTTTTATCAATAGAAAATTCATATCCATATTTGAAGCTTTTTAAATAACAGGCAATGTAAGACCACGGGGGCGGGAAACATTTTACAGCTGGTATGCATAATAGTGAAGAAAATGTTTTGGCAAGGAAATCTCATTTTGAAGCTTCCATGACTTCAATGCTAAAAGTGAGTGTGGGAGCCAAAGGCAAGAAGAAAGGATTTAAAATGAGTAAGAGACAGTTGGTTTTGTGGTGTAGCTCATTCTGACAGTGTTCTATTCTGCCATGTGGTAGACTTTTATTAAACTTAATTGCATTCTTGCTCCCAGCTCTAAGGAGGCAAGGACAGGAAGAGTATAGTCAGTTTTTGCCTCAGTATCAAGGTAAAAGCAAAGGCATTGCATTGTTTAGCAATAACTTTGGCCAATCCAGGAAATGTTGATTGCATGTCAAACTCTTACCTTGTCTTCTGGAAGTATGTTTGCTGTGACACTAGCAAAGAAAGGGCAGTTTTGTGATTTGCTTTCCCCATGATCTGTCATATGTTTTGCAGTACAGCTGGTATGAATCAGAATTAGTTTGCAACATAAATACAATTGTTGTGAAGTTCCCTGGAAAACAGCAGAAGTGGAAATGTCTTGAGCTTGAAAGACTAGATATATTATAGGTAACAGTTGGTAAACTGTGTTTTCATATACTGACCTATTTGGGAAAAGACATGGGCTGCTTTCACTCAGTAGGATAATTACACGATTGTGATTGCTTTCTACAAATTCTATGCTTGTGAGTGCACTTTTTCACATTCACCCCATGAGCAGAGGTTACAGTAACTGTGCATTACCAGTCTTAGAAATCCTACTCTTAGAGTGATGGGTGGTTGGTGTTGCACAAAAGTTTGAACATGGGAATGCTCTTCCTGTGATGGATGTTATAGTAAGTGTATAGTACTTGAACTAGGAGGTAGGGTGGGACCCCGGTTCAAGTCTTGACTTATCCAGAAACTCGCTGGGTGACCTTTGGCCAGTCACAATATTCTCTTAGCCTAACCTACCTCACAGGGTTGTTCTGAGGATTAAAAGTTGTGTTAAATTATATGTAAAGCGCTCTGAGTGCTGTGACGGGGGGGCACTATATAAAAATTATCGTGCAAAATTGTGAACGTGGGAATGCTAGTGCTCTTACAGTTGCGCAATTGATCCTCCATGGACCATTTTTACTCATAGATGCATGGAAAAAATAAGGGGGGAAACGGACAAGGGACTTGCCATGCTGCTTCTCATCTCTGTGGTCAGTCTGCCTGCTCCATGGGCTGAAAGCATGGAAGGAGAAGGCAGCTGTGGACATCTCACTCCCCTCACTGGAGCAAAACTGAAACAAAAGCTTTTATTGATCTTTGGCAAGAGAAGGGGGTCTAACAACAGCTGGGTCTTTCATACACAAATGAGTTGGTGTTCATTTAGCCATGGTGGAGCACAGGTAGAAAAGAATGCCAGAGCAGTTACACTCCAAGGTCAAGTGCCTCTGAAGGTGAGTACAAGAAACAGAAGAAAAACAATTTGAAGTCTGGGAATACTGACAGTAAAACAACAAAAGAAAACCATTGGGAGTTTGAGTTTCTGCAACTCGGGGGCAGCATGGTATGCCTTAAAGGCTTTGGCTCTGGTGTTGTTCAGTGTGGATGGACAGACTTCAGAGGAAAATGAAGAGCAAGAGGCCCTGAATACCCAGGGCTGCAGTGCCCTGATGCCCCTTTCCTCTGAAAGCTAAGAGAATGTTAAGACAGTTGTGCTGTAACTGGAGCTGGTTGATCCTGCCAACCAGATGCAAAATGATGCTCCCATGTGGAATTGTATGGGCCTATTGGGGGTATTACAGGAAATCAGCCTCCCTAATGAACTACCTAGCATCTCTCACAATCAATTGGATGCCACTGAAATCGGTGGCGGAGCTCATGCCACCGGATACTGCCACCAAATCGGAGACAAATGAGTTCCGTGTTTGTGCTGGTTATTTCGTGGGGGAGGGGTGGGCACATAACAAAAGCATGGGGATGCTTTTCACAGGGAAATGCATTGGAAATTCTATCAGGATTCCTATCCCGCTGTATATTGCAGTGGGATCACAGCATGTGGTAGATTGGAACTTGGGTTAATGATTTCCTGTTTGTTTTCACAGAGGAATGCACAGTGCCATGATGTGGATGAGGGAGATGCAGAAGAGAAACAAGGCTTCACAGGTGAACCTTGTGAGGGGTCAGGTAAAGAATTGTATGGTGGCAGCAACTTCTCTGTCTTGGAGCATGGCCACAATGCATGAGGCCATGCTTGTAGAACTCCAGAAACAGTGTGAACTTCTGACATCTTACGAGGAGCACAGAAAGGAAATGGAGGAATGTAGACTGGCCATTGCAGAGTGGTAACTGTCAGACAGTGTGCTGAACACAAAAGCAATAGAGAAACTGAGTGACGAGATGTTTGCTAGGTAAAAGGATGGTTCAGGCATTTCAGGATTCTACCTAGTCCATACATGGTGTTCCTGGGCAGGCACCATATCAACCCTTCCACCTGTTCAAAGGGTGCCCTTTTCCCATATTGACACACATGACTGGTAACCTGTCACACCACAGCACTCACCTGCATCTTCTACACATGCCACATCAGTGGTGATGCACAATGGCGAGCAGATAAGGAGATCCAAGCACAAGGTAAACATAAAGCAGGAAGAGTTGAAAAATAATTTTAAAAAGCATTTTTGTAGCATAAAAATAGAAATCTCAAGTAAAGATAACGTAGTTGTCTGTAGATTTAGGAATGGTTAAGAAAGATTTCGTTTTCCAAGAAATCTGAATGAGAAATTATAAAAAGTAAAGGGACATCCTGTTTTCGTAAAATCTAAACATTTTAAAGAAAAAACATGCATTTCATTAACTTGAAAGTACACAGAAAAAAATCCAAATAGAATACTGTTGCTGCTTGACAGAAAAATATCCAAAAGGGAAAAAATTTTCCCCTGATAAAACGCACATTGTAAGAAAAGATGTTTTTTAAAATTTATATTAATTTTTATTTTTATTTTCAAAGTATAATTTGTATTTTTTAAACATTTGATAATTGCATGGAAAAGTAGTGCTGTTAGTAGTTTAGAAACTAACAATCCAAGCATTGAATTGTAAAGGTGTGTGTCAAATAATGGGTGTTTTCAGATGTGACGCTGCCACACATTCCCCCTGCCCCGTGGTAATTCCTACGTTGTGTGTTGGCCATCCCCGGGTAGGTGGACTTGCTTCCAGTCCGAACCGGCGTAGTCCATACCACACTTCTGGAGGTCGGGAAATAGCGAGAAGTTCTGTGTTTGCAGCTACCACTGATGTGGGAAAGCGTGGCCAGGTGCAGTGTCATGTCAGTTCTCCGCACCATGAGGCGTGACTAGGTCGCTCCACCCAGAAGTGGGTAGGACACCAAACGTCATTGCTGGGCAATGAAGCAGCATCAGGCTGTTGCCCAAGAGATTTAAAGGGCCTACTCAATAATGACGACTTCACAATGATGGATGAGGTGGAGCGAGAGGAGTCCCAAGTGTAGCTGAAAGGAACAGTTCAGCAGCAGCAGCAGCCTACAGCCGCTCAGGTGAGGCACAGTTAGATGTTTAAAAAGGATGACTGAATGATAATAGATGGGGGCCCTAACATGAACGATGTCAAGGTGCCTGATGCAAACCTATGCCCTCATCCCCAATAGGGAAATAGAGCTGTAGCTGGCCAGGATGCCCCACCAGCCCCAACCCGGGATGCAGCTGATCGTTCTCGTACATGGGGAGTCACCTGGGGCCGCCCAGAGACTCTGGCCTCGGATTATGGGGGTGGGGGACAAGCAGACCAAGGGAGATCTGGTCGTGTGCCACCAGAATGTTTCCTCGGGGCGGGAAGTGGAGGTCAGTATTCTAGATGCCCTAAATGGCTGCTTCCTAGAACAGCTGCTTCTGGAACCAACAAGAGGAGGAGCTATTCTAGATCTAGTCCTGAGTGGCACGCAGGACCTGGTGCAAGGAGTAACTG
>QEPC01004523.1:1912986-1931055 GCA_003113815.1 Sphenodon punctatus
GTTATTTCCTCTCCATATGTGAGGCTGGAAATAACTTTCATTTGAAAGATATCTAAGATCTGTCTTATAGAAGCCGTTGGAGCCGCATGGTGTAACCTGAGAAGACCTCCAACTGCTTGTTTCGCCTTACTTATCTTCCATTCATTATGCTTAGTCCAGCGATTCTGTGTGGAGAATATTACTCCTAAGTACATATACTGCTAGATTGGAGTAAGCTCTTGTCCGCCCATCTGCCGCTTATAATTAGACTGTGCTCCACCAAAAGATATCACATTGGATTTCCCCATATTAACAGTGAGGGCATTTTTCTGACAGTAAACATGTAAAGCTGTTATAGTCTGCTGAAGACCCCGCCTTGTTTGGGAGAGTAGAACGATGTCATCTGCATATAAAAGACAAGATATTGGTCTTTCCCTTACTTGGGGTGGGGTAGAGTTAGCCACCGAAGTTAAAGGGGCTAGATCATCAGTATATAAATAGAAGAGAAGGGGAGCAAGGAGACATCCCTGTCTGACCCCTTACCTTAGGGGAAATTCACGTGTGATAGTTCCTCTGGCACTCATCCTAACCACTGCCTTTTGTGTCTTGGTGAAGCTTTGTCACAAGCTCCAGCAAGTCCACAGGGAATCCCCATTTTATTTAGTTTGGCCCAAAGCAGGTCTCTACCAAATCGAACGCTTTGGTAAAATCTATGAAAGCGATGAAAAGATGCCCCCTTTTAATTACAACATATTTATCAGTGAGATGTTGACTTTTCCTGTCAGCGTACCATTTGCAAATGATTGATATTGATCTATGAACTCATAAAGTAGTGAGGTTCAAAGGTGTTTTGCTCAGTATGTATCTCAGTATCTGAAACTGGCCATTTTTTTTGCAAGAGAATTGGTTAGATCCTTTGTTACGAAGACCTACAAGTTCCCGCTTGAGTAAATGTGAAAATACTTTCTTGATTAAAACGAAGAACAGAACACCTTGCATGTAGCTTCTAACTTGTTTTATTATGAATTCTGTAGTCGCGATTAAAACGAGATCACTGTAAAATCAGTATGCAGGAATTGTCTAAGTTTGTGCAAAATATTGATTGACGTGCTAATACTTATAGTTGGAAAACTGTTTATGGGGATAATACTAACATAAAATAAATGCTTTCTGAATTTTCCTACCTATTGGCTGAAGTAAGGTCCTGCACTCAACTTTTCTGTTTCTGTAATGTGCTAAACAACTTTCCAAAATTGCATTTGACCACTTCCAAAACTTGGAAGATACCGGTAGAATTCTGTGTTAATATTGGTAAAAATTGCAAAACTTACTTCTACTTTTAAAACATTATTTCCATGTTAACAGAAGGCACTAGAGCTGTATTTACCAACCTTTTCCACGTGGTCTCATTTTGAGACTTTAAGCCTGATAATTAGTCTTTCATTCCTGGTTTCTGAATTATTTATATATATGTTACGCTAAATTTGTGAAATTACTTCTTTCATGAAATAAGCAGTGCTGATCCCTAACTCATGAAATAGGTAACATCTCTGCCTAATTATTAAGTAAACAAATCCTAAATCATGAAATAAGCAGTGAACTAGGCAGAGAATTTGCTTATTTCATAAAAGGTGGTTTCACATATTTCTCATGACATATCCCATAGTTTTGGAACCTCTGGAATAGAGAATTTGAGCTATAAGGTGTGTTGTCACGAGTGGGGAAGGAGCGTTTGGTTTTGGCAGCTGGTTTTTGGGGTGTGAAGGTGCGTTGAGCTTTTGGAGGAGTTGGGAGCAGATAAACTGAGGCTAGGAAGTACATAAAAATTTCTTGTTCAAAGAATTGTCTTCCATTTGATTTTTGCTTTGCTTGGGTACTGACTGCTGCTTATATAGGATAAACTTCTGATTTAAGAATAAAGTCTGCAATGCCTTAGTTGCATTGCAGGTGGAATTTCATTGGTTGACAAACCATTAAAGCATATTTATTGGATTATTTGCTACCAAGTATAACCTTTATACTAGATTTTGTACTTTTAAGCAAAATGTTAGTGTACAATACTAGTTGGGACATGCTTCTGGATTCTGTAAACAATTTCATACATAATTCAAAGATAAGATACAAGGATAAAGTGGCCTGAAAATATGACCAGTAACTCTGGATTAAAATGATTTGTCTTGAATATAGTAATTTGGGTTATATTCAAATGACTTATGGGGCAACAAAGCCATGGGTATGTGTTTTTAAAATGGAGTTTTATCTAATGGTTAGAAGAGCTAGTGTGAGATCATTCCATGAACTGGTATTAACAGAGAAGGAAAATACTGTATGCAAACTATCAATTTTACTTCTAATTTCAACAATCCGTGCCATAAAACTTGATTGACATATCCGGAGAAAACAGGCTACTGACTATATTGAAGTATATCAAATCAAATATTTATTAAGCGTGACCATCAGGTCCTTGCAATCAAACAGAGACATTACATAAATACAAGACAAAACAACAACAGGTCCGGGACAAACCCCAGCGACAGTCAACCAATCTAATGGATCCAGACTAAACTGGGGGAACAAAAAGGCATCCAAAGGCCCCATCATCCTCAGGAATAAAACCATCACCCAGAGTCGTGTGCAAAAATTTGAGAAAATTTTCCCTGCAGTCAAAAGCCTGAACTAAAAAAAGCGATACATCCTTCAAGCTATTAGTATCTGTGGCTAATAGAAGGATGCAGAGTAAACCAAACTGGGTCCTACCAGGGAATAAGTCAATATGGGGGGCCATATATTGCGAGCGAGGGGCGTCATAAAGATGGCAGGAAAATTAAGTGTGACACAGTTTCAATCTCCAGGAGATCGAAGGGGCACAGCCTAGCATCCCACGGGATTCCTGCATAACGGCCCTCCAGGAGACGAGTGGGGAGCATATTTAGCCGCGCCCCAAAAAGTAGAGCAAAGCGCTTGGCCGAGATGGAAGAAACTAAATAAGCGGCCATGGTGCCAGGGTTCGGGGCGACATGCTTATAATGGACCAGGGAGGAAAAGGTACTCACCACAGCAAAATCCTCCTGAAACCCAATATCAGAAATCCGGGTGCCTACCTCCCTACGGGCTCCATTCAGCAGGACAGACTTCAAGTGGTCGACAGGAAGCCCCCAAAAGGCTAGCTGGTGCGTCACTTTCTTCACCCAGGATGAAACAAAACGATCCTTGGCCATAAGGGCCAAAAGTCCTAATTGGGTGTTTTGGAAGAGGCGGAACCACAAGTGAGCCGCCTGCTTCCAATTGATCTTGTCCCAGGCAAGTTGGCCAAACTCCACTCTTATGGGTGCCGAGGGAGTCCTGTTTGGAATAGAAAGCAAGGATTTAAAAGTCTTAACCTGGACAGTGTTTAAGGCAGCAGAAAAATCCACCGCCCAGAGCGCACCACCATATAATAACTGGGCACGGACTTTGGTGTCCATAATTCGAAGGGCAATCCCTAGACTGCCATGCCCTTTATATTTAAATAATCATGCTGTAGCCGCAGCTGGTCCCTTAGCTTTATTGACAGTCAACTCCCAGTGGGAGGACCAGCTGAGTGAGGAATGGAACAGGATCCCAAGGTATTTATATGACGAGACCTGTGCTATTGGGTGTGCGTCGATATACCACTGATAAGTCTCTTTCCCCCGCCTGGAAACCAAAACTTTGGTTTTCTTGTAATTGATGGCCAATTTGTTGACAGAGCAGTACTCGGAGAGCGCCGTAACTGTGAAAGGCCCCACCCTCTTCTGTGAAAGGTCAACTGCATCATCCGTGTAGAGTAGACAGCCCACATGAGGCAATGCCAACTTGGGGGGAAAAAAATCGGAGCGAGACAACCAGGGAACCAAATCATTTAGAAACAGATTAAATAGAGGTGGGGGGGCAGTAGGCAACCCTGCCTAACTCCTGACAAAATGGAACGCCACGGCAAAAGCTGGCCTTGATTAGAAAGTCTGACTGCCACAGAGGAATTCCTATGCAACAGCCGGATCAAAATAAGGAGCCTGCGGTCGATCGAAAGACCGACCAGCTTTTCCCATAGCAGGCCCCCGTCCACCGTATCAAAGGCAGCCCTCAAGTCCACGAAGGCAGAAAAAAGCTTGGAGTTGGCCTGAACATATTTCTCGGCTAGATGGAAAAGCACGAGACAATGATCAAGCGTCGACCTATTGGCCTGAAATCCTGCCTGCCTGTTCCCTGTGCAAAACCTGGGACTCACCCAGCCAATCATTTAAGATAGATAACAGATGCTTGGCATAGAGCTTAGCTATAATACTTAGAAGACTTATAGCCTATAAGTCTATAAGTTATAGGCTTAAAGTTGCCTGGCTCGGATCTGGAGCCACACTTGTAAATCGGGACAATGACCGCCCTTCGCCAATCCAGTCCTGTCCAGAAAGGTAAAAAAGGCTGTCAAAAAGGGAACCCACCAGTCGGAAAAGTTCTTATTTTATTTTATTTATTTGTTTATTTTATTTACATTTATTAGCCGCCCCCTCATGCCTACGGCATCTCGGGGAGGCTTACAACAATAAAAATACATTAATCACAACAAAAGATTTTTTTTTATTTTATACACATAAAGCTTTGTTGTTCCACAAATCATTTAAAAATGTAAACATAATTTAAAACCTTTCCCCAAAGAGTTTATTTTTCCTTTCCTGTCAGTGTGAGACTCAAAAATATGAGACGTTTATAGCAAAGGTTTCCCACTCCCTCTTCTTTGGCTCCAGGGAACATCTACAGGAAAATAAAACTAAATCTACAATATGAAGAAATTACAGTTGTAAAATGTAAGCAATATTACTGGTATGAATGCTGAAAGACAGAAACAAATCTCACAGGGACTAGAAGATGGGGACATTAACTTATTCGCAGACCATTTTACACACAAAAAGTGCACAGTTCATTGCAGAGATAGGTGATACTCTGCGGGCTAAAAGATCACTGTTTTACAACATAGCATAACTGATAACCAATACATTTATAAAACAGTATAAATAATTTTAAAAACTACCCACCCCCCCCAAGCATTCCCCTCTCCCTACCCTACCCTCCCAGCCTGCC
Source organism: Sphenodon punctatus (assembly GCA_003113815.1). Classification (NCBI taxonomy): domain Eukaryota; kingdom Metazoa; phylum Chordata; class Lepidosauria; order Sphenodontia; family Sphenodontidae; genus Sphenodon; species Sphenodon punctatus. The sequence continues at coordinate 1,918,060 of QEPC01004523.1, forward strand.
CTTCGAAGGCCTGGGCGAACAGCCGGGTCTTACAGGCTTGACGAAAAGCCATCAGACCCGGGGCCAGGCAAGCTTCCTCCAGGAGGGAGTTCCAAAGCCGCGGCCCGGCCACCGAGAATGCCCTCTCCATCATGGCCCCCCCGTTTAACCCGGGGGACCTCCAAGAAGAAGCCCCCGGCAGACCGCAGGGGCCACCCTGGGGCGCGGAAGGCGAGGTATGAGGGGCCCAAACCGTATAGGACTTTACAAACCAACACCAGCACCTTGAACCTGGCTCAGTACGCTATAGGCAGCCAGTGCAGAGTGCGGAGCACAGGTGTGATGTGCTCCCGTTGCCTCATCCCCATAAGGAGACGGGCCGCTCAGCCGGAACACAATCATAGCTGGAGGCCTTTCCTGTCTTAAGGGATTGGATAAGATTGGCCACCTCAAGCTCCTGGACCGGGGGCCAGGGTGGAGAGGTCCGACAACTGTGCAGAATCCTTCTCGGGTTCCTGGGCTGGAAAAAGGGTCTAGAAATGGGACAACCAAGCCCGACTAGAAATAGGAATAACCCAGGACTCTCGAGGTTTTCCCAAGGGGGAGTTTGATTCACCAAAAATTTCTGAAGTTTCTGATATGAGCGGCTGAAAGCAACGTATCCCAAAATCGCACTAAATAGGCAGCCTTTTTGCACCTTAGCATGGAACCCCTTCTTGGCCTTAAGAAATTCGGACAATAACCCCACATTCTTCAACCTTCTGTAGGATTGGAACAAAATACTTAGATGGACCTTCGATGCCTTACATTCCTGATCATACCAGGGAGCTCCCCTACTAACAGCCCCTCAGGCACCGCAGGAATGTCTCGGGACATGGACAAGGCACGGCCTCAAAAGAGAAACAAAACTGAGAAACCGGCTAGTCAAATCCGACTGGGAACCGGTGCCTATCATACGGTCCCTAATCGCCAGGCAGGAAGGAGAGTGCAACACTTCCTCAAGTTCCTTACTCAATTCGGTGGACCAAGGACACCTAAGTAAGCCAGGACTATCCCTACTACCTGCATCCCCACTAAGGGCCCCATACCCAGAGATACCCAGTTGGAGGCTTAATAATAATGGGAGATAGTCACTATGAATTTCTTGACCCACCGAGAAACTGGCTAAATAAGGGAGAAGGCTTGGGAAAACTGCGATGTAGTCTACCACACTACTGCCCTGATGGGAAACAAAAGTAAACTCACCATCCTTGTCCCCTGGAGAGGCACCATTCAAGAGCTGCAGGTTAGAATTGGCTAGCAGGGCAGCCCATCTGAGACCAGTAGCATTAAGAGACTTGTCCCTAGAAGTATATTGAAAATGATTAGTCCCTTGATGATAGTCATGTTGAAGAATTAATTTAGAATGAGCTGACCCCCTCAGTTAACTTTATCTGGAGTTCCTTATGCACTACAATCAGTGATCAAGAAACAAGGTCTTACGGTGCAACAGAACATAAATATGTTTTAAAATGTAGTTTTGTCTAATGGTAGAAGAGCTATTGAGAGATCATTCCATGAATTGGTATGAACAGAGAGGGAAAAGGCCCTATGCAAAGTAAATTTTACTTCCAAATTCAACAATGAATACCATAAAGCTTGATTGACATGATATCTGGGGAAAACAGGCTACTGAAGCAGAAAATGAATAAATACTGTGATCTAATGAGACGTTACAGGATATCGGAATGTCCAGGGGATATGTGACTCTTAATGATTGGTCACAAGAAATTTGTAGAGCAAGAAATTGAATTACAGCAGGAATCATGTAGTTCATGTTTTTTGCAGTTAACTATCTTGTCAGCTGGCAATACTTGTGCAAATTTTGAAGAGAAACTGATTGACCAAAGTTTACACATTTGCTACTATTGCTATCTACCACCTATAGTTGAAGTAGCAAGCTTTTTTCCTCTGCTATTAAACCATTATTGCCAACCCAAGCACTCAGTCAAACTAGTGTAATAATATCAGCTTAAAAAACAATGGAGTCCTTAAGAGCCACATTTTTAAGCACCCCAAAGCATTAAAGCCTTTTTAAAATGAGATTTGGAACTTTTCCATAATTTCAAGATCCCTGGAGTCTGGTAAAGAAAAAAGAAACCTTGCAGCTCACGTTATTGTAAAATAAAAGTTAGGTAGTCTCATCTTATTAGTGATGTTTTGCTGTTTTTTAACTGTTCTCTGATGGATAAGGAAATTTGTGCCAATATTTTCAGTCTGGAGAGGAAAGCTGGGTTGGACGTATTGCGACTTTCTTGCTTGTGAATGCAGCATTTATAAATTCGAGTCATGGCTTCTATAGTCTGCTGGGATCCATGTTTAGAATTTTCGCCCATGCACGCCACTGACACCCCTCCTATCACCTTGCTCATTTTTTATTACTATTGTTGTTGTTACAGTGATTTATATCCCACCCCCTCCTGCTCCAAGGCAGCTCAGAGTAGTGTACAAATATATTAAAACACACATAAAAATAATATTAAATACAATATAAAAATTCAACCATTTTAAAAATACAATAAATAAAAAAACAATAAACAGAGTGGAGCTAAAAAAAATTCCCAACCTAATCTCCAACCCACTCCCACTACCCATCTCCCCCACCAAAATCCTGGTGGAACAGCCAGGTTTTACATTGTCTTGTAAAGGAGGGGAGGTCCGGGCCAAATGGACTACCACTGGAAGGGAGTTCCACAGCCGCAGAGCAGCCACCAAGAACACCCACCCCATGGTCGCCACCCAAAAAAACTCAAGGGACCTTGAGGAGAGCGCCCCCGGTTGACCGCAAAGGTTGATCTAGAGTCCAGGGGGTGAGGCGGTCCCGCAGGTAGGTGGGTCCTAGACCATGTAGGGTTTTATAGGTGAGAACCAACACCTTGAATTGGTACCAGAAGACTATAGGCAGCCAGTGCAGTGAGTGGAGCACCGGTGTTACGTGCTCCCGTCGACACTGCCGCATTCTGCACTAGCTGCAGTCACTGAACCATCACCAAGGGTAGCCCCACATAGAGCGCATTATAGTAGTCCAGTAAGAAGGCATGGATGATAGTGGCCAGGTCAGAGTCTGAGATATACGGCTGAAGCCGCCGTACCAGATGTAGCTGACCGGAGACACGCTCCTTGCCACAGCCACCACCTGGACCTCCAGGGCTATTTAAAAACAATAGCAGTGGTTTGGTCTATGGGTGTTTTGAAATGAGACCACAACTTGCTGGGGTCCATGTTCAGTCCATGCAGTCCCCACTCATGTTGGGTTTATTATTATTATTATTTTATTTTACACCCCACTCATATGTTTAGCATGTCTAGCCTATATAAATGGGAAGCTCCCTGCATGTATTTCATGCGCTTGTAGGCAGCCCCCACTAGCAACACCAGTGAGAGTGGAAAGAGGGGTGGGAAGCAGTTGCTCTATGATTTTTACTTGCGACTCCATGGTGCTAGCAGACCTGTGCACGCAGTCGCTGCACGTGACCTGATTGACATGATGCAGACACATCGGCACACAATATCCCGCACTCTCGAAGACCCTGCTGTGAGTGGGGATGTTTGTCCAGTGGGTGCTGGCCACGTGTCCAATGGGAGTGCATGCCTAATAAATGGGCAGGTGGGACATCCCTATTGTGGGCTATTGTCTCGTTTAACACGCTATATTAAAACAAACACCTTAATGCCAAACTTATTTCTCCAATATGTAGGCTTGATATTATCATCCAGCTTTGCAAACATCATGATACTGAAGTAGAGTTGCACTGATAGTGATGTAAAATGTAGTGCATTCACTCGATTACTTTTGGATTTTCACATTGCTAATCTGTATTTTATTTTCCTAGGTGGATTGTGGACATGGAAGGTGCTCCAGGCACGTTATATGAAGGAGAGAAATTTCAACTTCTATTTAAGTTCAGTAGTAGATATCCATTTGATTCTCCTCAGGTAATTACTCTTTCATATCTGTTTTACTTACATTTTTATATTATACTTAAAAGGTATATCTTAAATATTCTCTACATCTGTTAATATTTTTACGGATGTGGTTTAAAATGCACACAACTGTTTAGGTGCCCCAACTTCTAAGAAGCAAACCTTCTTCAATGAATGACTGTGTCAGAGCAAAGTGAATCTGCTATGTGTGTTTCACTCTATTTCTGTTGGGGGCTTGCTGTGACATGTGAAGGAGCATCAAGGTTGGTTTCCCTTTGGATTATTGAAATAGGGTGATATGGGTGGGAAGCTGCCTCATCGCTTTCCCCCCCAACATCTGGTGCTGTTCCTTAACATTGGGTGTTTTCAAATAAGATGCTACCCCACATGGCCACCCAGGAGCCACGGATCCGACCGCCTGTCTGAAGGTGGAGTGACCGAATGTGCGCTCCCATGAGCTATGGAGCACCCGCTTATGGCTATGCATGGAGCACTACCAGGAATTCCGGATTGCTCCATGTGGGGCAGGCCAAATGGATGCGTGGCAACTGGCAGCCATGGAGCCCCTACTTGTATGAATGGCGGCAGCCAGCCATGCCAGCAGACAGGTCTGCCACTCAGACGCTGTGGGCGTGGTAAGTGGCTCTTGCAAGTCAAAAGAACTGGCTATGAGCACTGGCAAGCCAGTTTAGAATTGCTCTCCACACACTCCACCTGCATAGGTGCTCTGCGGCAGAGCCATGCTGCAGCCACAGATTCTCCACCCCACCCCCCATCACCTTGCTCATTTAAAAACAGCCATTGTTTCTTTACCAGTCTCCTAACCGTACTAACCAAAATAGCAAAGGAAGACTTGGTGGGAGTACAGTGGAGGAACATTAACACTGGAGAGTAAGCATGGAAGCAGAGGCTTGATGTAAATAAATACTACCTCTTTAAGGAACAACCGTAGTTCTTCCTGAGTCTGTTGCAAGATATGAATGCCCTATGACAGCATAGTGTCCTGGAGTACGTCGTATCCCATTCTTCCTCTCACCCTGCTTTCCAGGTTGGAAGCGGATCCACCACTGTGCGCCCTGGACAGCTCCCGGGCCATCAGGTTACTATGGGCCCCCGCCCTCAAGTGCAAGTTCTTCTCAGCCCCAAAAGCAGCATAACGCTATGCCAGACCATCATTCTCCGCAGCCCCCCTTTCCTTCCCACCTTCCTTTCACCCCTGCTCAACGGTCCCTAAAGTGGCTTAATATTGGATTCATTTGTTCAAACTTCTGTTTTATTTTTAATAACAATTATAATAATAAAAATTATTGTTTTTATTATATAATATAGGAAGTTATGGGTATTGGGTGCTTCTTGCTGGAGGATCAGTCTGCACCTGTTGCTGTGTGGCAGTCCTGTAGCAAGGCAACAAGGAAAGTCATAATTTCAGACACACACACCCCACTCCCACCTAGTGTTGTAGCCCCCCTGCAGCAGCCCAGAGGCAGGGAGAGTGAGGGGAGCTGTGCTGGCTGTAGGGCAATGTAGTGGCCTGGATGTGGAAAGAGCAAGGCGGTGCCGCGGGAGGCAGGGCAGTGCCCTACCAGCTGCCCCTGCAGCCCCCATTTCTCATGCTTACCATTCACGTCCGTTGCGGTGTTCTGGGGAGTAGCCCGCTGTTACCCAGTGCTCTCCTGGCCATCTGTGAACACAGTAAAGAAAACCGCACATAATTAGATAGCAGTAAATGGAAGTCTTTGTCATGCAGGTGCGCAAACACAGCCTTCCCCTCCGTGCATTCACTTGCCATTTGCCGCTGCTGGCTCTGGGGTGGGGACAGGCACAGAGGTAATGGGATCGCCACACTCTGTCATGGTTTCCATGGGGGGAGTAGTAGTGGTTGGAGCCATAGTGTGAGGGGCCTCTTAGCACCCTAGAAGCACTCAGGTGGCTGGACCTATCCCCTCACCCTTTGCCTGTGCCATCTCCTGGGGGGCAAGTTAGGAAGGCAGATTCCAGACTTGGATTTTACTCCTAGCACTGCTTTGTGGTGTTCGCAGCCTCTGTCCGGGCAGGTCAGGCAGCTTTTCCCATGGCAAGGATGCCTGGCCACCCACTGCCCACCAGAGGGGACCTGACCCCGCCTGGACAGCAAGCGTTGGGCACACTGCAAACTGGAATGAGTGGGGATACCTCATGTTTGAATTTGGCGCAAATTGGGCTTCTAAAGCGCCAGTGAGATCGACAGTGGAGAGAAGGGTAGAAAGCGGACGCTGCTCAGAGCGCTCTAGACTTTTCACCCATGACTCTATGGTGCTGGCAGACCTGGCTGCGAGGAAGTTGCACACAGCCTAATAAACGAGATGTGGCCATGTGGCCACGATAGCCTGGATTCACCTGCACGATGGGCCTGCGATGTCCCTGAACTAGACCATCAGTGGGTGGTGGGTGTTGCCCACGTGGCGGGTAGGGACTAACATCTGGCAGCTACCTAATAAATGGGCAGCACACATCTGCGGAACACCTACCTGGTGTAAGTTATTGTCTTGTTTGTTTTTACCCTATGTGAAGGATTGGGAATTAGGCTTATTGTAGCTGCTGGTGCTTTGCCTTTCATTTTTCCCTACTACTACTACAAAATTGGAACCAATTAGTTTTCTAGAAACAGAAGCTTGACTTAAGGGCAATAATTACCAAAACTGGTCATCTAGCCTCTTTGACCATAGCAGTGTTACCTTGATTTTCTCTTTATGGTCACTTTATTGTCTTAGAATATATGTGAATTGAACAAAATTTATCTGAAATTTTAATCAAAACTAATGTTTTTTACATAGTATATAGCATGCTGTGGTCTTATAAACCACACTTTTCTGTCTTGGGGCAGTTACCTGTTTCCCAAAATATTAATAGGTATTTGTGGTTGTAAAAAGGTTCAAATAGTCTGTTCTTGTGTAGACCATGTAAGCAGTCTCAGTTCCTAGGAGAAAAGTAATTTGAAGCTAATGTTTGTGCTTTTTACACGGTTTCTATTTATAAGTAGCAGTTATATTTTCAGTTTCTGAAACTATCATCACAGGGAATTATTACTCAATGGAAGTGACAGAAGCTGGACTTCTAAAATTAGTTTCCAAAAGAAGAAAAATGCATTATTTAGAGTGTTAATTCTAAATCTTNAATCCGATAATGCCGGTACGCCCGGTACCGGCATTATCGGATACCGGATTTACCGGTTTTCCCGCCCCTAATAATAATAAGAGGTCCTCGTAACTTCCATATTGATGTAAATAGCAAACAAGTTTATAAATGCTTGTTCATTTTATTATTGCAGAAAATTGTTCTTGTTCAGCTGTTAAGAGTACAAATTCTCATGAGTGAAGGCATATTCTGTCTGTGTCCAAGTTATAAGAGACCTTGTATAGATGCAGAATTGAAACCGTAGCAAAAAGATGAGCCATACTAAAAAAAAAAAAAAGTCCTTTAAGTAGTAATAGAAGTTCCATCTGTAATTTGAAAATGACAGTGGCTTGTTTTCTCTGTCTGAATTGTTTGTGCACTTTTTTCTTCTGAATATCATTGAGGGAAACCGAATACATGTTAGATATTAAAATGCCTACGCTGTCTAGTAAAGACAAGGCCTAAATGTTGGTAGTGTTTTATCTCTAATATTAAAGCCTACATAAATCGTATTACGCAGTTAGTTTTAGGACTCTTTTTTGTTTTTGTTTTTATTGCAGAGGCGACCTCCAGATAATTCATTTTATGTCAGGACATGTAACAAGAATCCAAAGAAAACAAAGTGGTGGTATCATGGTAAGTATTTAACTTGAGGTAGGAACTTCTGGGGATAGTAATGGAATATAAATTGCTAACCTTGCTCTTTACACTTCTACCAAAAAAATTAAATTAAATTAAATTAAATGCTTAATGAAATTGTGCCACTCTCCCAAGATACTGGAAATTAAACTTCTGTAAAGGAATAGAGGGAGACAAAGTAGTTCAGATGATATCTTTTATTGGGTCAATGTCTGTTGGTGAGAATGTGCAAGCTTTTGTTCAACACAGGCTCCTTCCTGTTCGCCATTGTGGCCTGAAAGTTTGTATAGCAAAAGTAGATGATGACTAGCAAATGAAGAACGTAGTATCTTCATTATAATTTAGTTACACTGAACGTTAATTATGGCCAAACTTGTATTGGTGATGTATGATCACCAATTTTATATGATCCCTGAATTAAATAAATAATTTTGTATTCAGAATACCAGAATAAAAATATCTAGATGGTTTTTAACTGACTCATGCTAGAAGTATTGATGCAACTCCTGAACGACAGTAGTTGGGATCTTCTTTTCAGTAGATGCCTCTTTGTCAGAGTTTAATTGGATGCCAGGCTTAATCAAAATATCATGATGCTTCAGTTTTAACAGAGTATTCTCATTAATTTAGGATTGACCTAATGAAAACTGCAGTATCAAGTACATGCCTAGATGCGTTTGTAACTCAAATGTATTTATCATGTACATATGTTGTTTTCAGCTTCTAAATTTAACCTGATGTTTAATGTAGCAAGTTGTCGTAAGCAAAAGTGATGTCATGGTCTTGCAGCTCTGTGGTGCTCGCTTCTTTCTCCCCTGTCTCCGGTGAACCTCTCCGATGGGTAGGTGCTTAGCCACTGGAGGCAGAAGAGTGCAATCTCTGTTGCGCATGCGTTGTGGAGCTAGCCCCCCGCTCTTCAGTCTTTCTTCTGCCTTCGGGCCACTTGGAGCGTTTTCGCCGTGCTCGGCGCCTGAAAGACAAATTAGACAGGGTTTTCAGGTTAAACTTAGGTGAAAGGCTTGCCAGAAGGGGGTCCTCCCCAGTATTGCGTGCCCTGAGAGTAACAGGGAGCAGAGCTGGATCAACAGCCACAGGACAGCGGACAGCGGAGCTCCAGCAAGGCTCAAACCCCGAGAGGGGGTGGGTCCGTGTGTGTGTGTCAGGGAGCCAGGTAAGCAAGCGGGGCCACACGAACAGGGCCAGCCAGCACCAACGGCAGCCCTAACAGTCTGAGTCGGTTCCCTCGCAAGGTGCCTGGGAACGGGGGATCCACTGGAGGTTTAGGGTAGTTAGGACCCCCTCGGAGGCTGGGCTCCACCCACCATCCCCCCGCTATTAGGAACAGCAGCGGGAGTGGGTTCCGCCTGCACAGCAAGAAGCCTCCCAGGCAAGGGGCGGGAAGAAAGACTGTCTGAGAACAGCTCCCTCACAGAGCTGCTTCCAGCTGCAGGCCCTACTGTGGGACACAGACTNGGCACACAATATCCCGCACTCTCGAAGACCCTGCTGTGAGTGGGGATGTTTGTCCAGTGGGTGCTGGCCACGTGTCCAATGGGAGTTCATGCCTAATAAATGGGCAGGTGGGACATCCCTATTGTGGGCTATTGTCTCGTTTAACACGCTATATTAAAACAAACCCCTTAATGCCAAACTTATTTCTCCAATATGTAGGCTTGATATTATCATCCAGCTTTGCAAACATCATGATACTGAAGTAGAGTTGCACTGATAGTGATGTAAAATGTAGTGCATTCACTCGATTACTTTTGGATTTTCACATTGCTAATCTGTATTTTATTTTCCTAGGTGGATTGTGGACATGGAAGGTGCTCCAGGCACGTTATATGAAGGAGAGAAATTTCAACTTCTATTTAAGTTCAGTAGTAGATATCCATTTGATTCTCCTCAGGTAATTACTCTTTCATATCTGTTTTACTTACATTTTTATATTATACTTAAAAGGTATATCTTAAATATTCTCTACATCTGTTAATATTTTTACGGATGTGGTTTAAAATGCACACAACTGTTTAGGTGCCCCAACTTCTAAGAAGCAAACCTTCTTCAATGAATGACTGTGTCAGAGCAAAGTGAATCTGCTATGTGTGTTTCACTCTATTTCTGTTGGGGGCTTGCTGTGACATGTGAAGGAGCATCAAGGTTGGTTTCCCTTTGGATTATTGAAATAGGGTGATATGGGTGGGAAGCTGCCTCATCGCTTTCCCCCCCAACATCCGGTGCTGTTCCTTAACATTGGGTGTTTTCAAATAAGATGCTACCCCACATGGCCACCCAGGAGCCACGGATCCGACCGCCTGTCTGAAGGTGGAGTGACCGAATGTGCGCTCCCATGAGCTATGGAGCACCCGCTTATGGCTATGCATGGAGCACTACCAGGAATTCCGGATTGCTCCATGTGGGGCAGGCCAAATGGATGCGTGGCAACTGGCAGCCATGGAGCCCCTACTTGTATGAATGGCGGCAGCCAGCCATGCCAGCAGACAGGTCTGCCACTCAGACGCTGTGGGCGTGGTAAGTGGCTCTTGCAAGTCAAAAGAACTGGCTATGAGCACTGGCAAGCCAGTTTAGAATTGCTGTCCACACACTCCACCTGCATAGGTGCTCTGCGGCAGAGCCATGCTGCAGCCACAGATTCTCCACCCCACCCCCCATCACCTTGCTCATTTAAAAACAGCCATTGTTTCTTTACCAGTCTCCTAACCGTACTAACCAAAATAGCAAAGGAAGACTTGGTGGGAGTACAGTGGAGGAACATTAACACTGGAGAGTAAGCATGGAAGCAGAGGCTTGATGTAAATAAATACTACCTCTTTAAGGAACAACCGTAGTTCTTCCTGAGTCTGTTGCAAGATATGAATGCCCTATGACAGCATAGTGTCCTGGAGTACGTCGTATCCCATTCTTCCTCTCACCCTGCTTTCCAGGTTGGAAGCGGATCCACCACTGTGCGCCCTGGACAGCTCCCGGGCCATCAGGTTACTATGGGCCCCCGCCCTCAAGTGCAAGTTCTTCTCAGCCCCAAAAGCAGCATAACGCTATGCCAGACCATCATTCTCCGCAGCCCCCCTTTCCTTCCCACCTTCCTTTCACCCCTGCTCAACGGTCCCTAAAGTGGCTTAATATTGGATTCATTTGTTCAAACTTCTGTTTTATTTTTAATAACAATTATAATAATAAAAATTATTGTTTTTATTATATAATATAGGAAGTTATGGGTATTGGGTGCTTCTTGCTGGAGGATCAGTCTGCACCTGTTGCTGTGTGGCAGTCCTGTAGCAAGGCAACAAGGAAAGTCATAATTTCAGACACACACACACCCCACTCCCACCTAGTGTTGTAGCCCCCCTGCAGCAGCCCAGAGGCAGGGAGAGTGAGGGGAGCTGTGCTGGCTGTAGGGCAATGTAGTGGCCTGGATGTGGAAAGAGCAAGGCGGTGCTGCGGGAGGCAGGGCAGTGCCCTACCAGCTGCCCCTGCAGCCCCCATTTCTCATGCTTACCATTCACGTCCGTTGCGGTGTTCTGGGGAGTAGCCCGCTGTTACCCAGTGCTCTCCTGGCCATCTGTGAACACAGTAAAGAAAACCGCACATAATTAGATAGCAGTAAATGGAAGTCTTTGTCATGCAGGTGCGCAAACACAGCCTTCCCCTCCGTGCATTCACTTGCCATTTGCCGCTGCTGGCTCTGGGGTGGGGACAGGCACAGAGGTAATGGGATCGCCACACTCTGTCATGGTTTCCATGGGGGGAGTAGTAGTGGTTGGAGCCATAGTGTGGGGGGCCTCTTAGCACCCTAGAAGCACTCAGGTGGCTGGACCTATCCCCTCACCCTTTGCCTGTGCCATCTCCTGGGGGGCAAGTTAGGAAGGCAGATTCCAGACTTGGATTTTACTCCTAGCACTGCTTTGTGGTGTTCGCAGCCTCTGTCCGGGCAGGTCAGGCAGCTTTTCCCATGGCAAGGATGCCTGGCCACCCACTGCCCACCAGAGGGGACCTGACCCCGCCTGGACAGCAAGCGTTGGGCACACTGCAAACTGGAATGAGTGGGGATACCTCATGTTTGAATTTGGCGCAAATTGGGCTTCTAAAGCGCCAGTGAGATCGACAGTGGAGAGAAGGGTAGAAAGCGGACGCTGCTCAGAGCGCTCTAGACTTTTCACCCATGACTCTATGGTTCTGGCAGACCTGGCTGCGAGGAAGTTGCACACAGCCTAATAAACGAGATGTGGCCATGTGGCCACGATAGCCTGGATTCACCTGCACGATGGGCCTGCGATGTCCCTGAACTAGACCATCAGTGGGTGGTGGGTGTTGCCCACGTGGCGGGTAGGGACTAACATCTGGCAGCTACCTAATAAATGGGCAGCACACATCTGCGGAACACCTACCTGGTGTAAGTTATTGTCTTGTTTGTTTTTACCCTATGTGAAGGATTGGGAATTAGGCTTATTGTAGCTGCTGGTGCTTTGCCTTTCATTTTTCCCTACTACTACTACAAAATTGGAACCAATTAGTTTTCTAGAAACAGAAGCTTGACTTAAGGGCAATAATTTCCAAAACTGGTCATCTAGCCTCTTTGACCATAGCAGTGTTACCTTGATTTTCTCTTTATGGTCACTTTATTGTCTTTGAATATATGTGAATTGAACAAAATTTATCTGAAATTTTAATCAAAACTAATGTTTTTTACATAGTATATAGCATGCTGTGGTCTTATAAACCACACTTTTCTGTCTTGGTGCAGTTACCTGTTTCCCAAAATATTAATAGGTATTTGTGGTTGTAAAAAGGTTCAAATAGTCTGTTCTTGTGTAGACCATGTAAGCAGTCTCTGTTCCTAGGAGAAAAGTAATTTGAAGCTAATGTTTGTGCTTTTTACACGGTTTCTATTTATAAGTAGCAGTTATATTTTCAGTTTCTGAAACTATCATCACAGGGAATTATTACTCAATGGAAGTGACAGAAGCTGGACTTCTAAAATTAGTTTCCAAAAGAAGAAAAATGCATTATTTAGAGTGTTAATTCTAAATCTTTTCTTTTTTTAGGTCATGTTTACTGGTGACAATATTCCTGTTCACCCTCATGTTTATAGCAATGGTCATATCTGTTTATCCATCCTAACGGAAGACTGGTCTCCAGCTCTTTCAGTGCAATCAGTTTGTCTTAGCATTATTAGTATGCTTTCCAGCTGCAAAGAAAAGGTATGACTTCAAAAATTATACTTGAAATAAAGCATTGACTAAG
>QEPC01004523.1:1934990-1952482 GCA_003113815.1 Sphenodon punctatus
AGACCTGGCCAGGACAATGGAATATTTGTCGCTACACGGGTTCTTAATAAATCTGCAAAAGAGCCATCTCCAGCCGACTCACAGTTTGGAGCACCTAGGGGTGCTCATAGATACCAACTTAGTCACATTGATACCCCAAGCCAGGCAGGACAAGATCAGGGCACTCATCCGGTTGTTAAAGATCCAAAGGCGGATGAGGTTAAAGACCCTGGCACAGACTTCGGGGCTGCTAGTTTCTTGCACAAAACAGGTGCAATGGGGAAGGCTCCATATGAGACCCTTGCAGAGGCTGCTGCGGCCTATACAGCGAGAGCTAACAGCGGGGCGTAACCCATGGGAGCGGATTCCCCCAGGGCTAGGTCACTCTGTCTTGGTGGTTAGGCCCCAAGCCATTTGCCAAGGGCGTTCCAATCACAGAGCCAGTAAGGCAGACAATCACAACAAATGCCAGCCTCTCAGGCTGGGGGGCTCACTCCGGGAGCCGCTCAGTCCAGGGGCGGTTGAGTAAGGCAGACCAGGCACACAGTATAAATTACCTGGAACTGAAAGCCATACGTCTCGCAATGGGACAATTGGTTCCAGGGACGAAGAACAGGAACATTTTGATTTACACGGACAATATCACTGCAAAAGGCGTATATCAATCACCAGGGGGGTTCCAGGTCACCGATCCTCCACAGGGAATCGGAGATTCTCTTCAGATGGAACCAGAAGAACGTCACCACCCTGAAAGCCTTGCACATCAAAGGCAAAGGCAACGACCTGGTGGACTGGCTGAGCAGGCAAACTCTGGACCCGCACAAGTGGTAGCTGAACAAGACGGTCTTCAAGGATCTCGTGGCAAGGTTCGGCCTCCCAGTGATGGACCTGTTCGCCAACCAGCACAACACACAGCTACCCAGATTTATGGCAAGAACTCAATGTGTGACGGCAGAGGCGGTGGATGCGCTGAACCAGTCATGGCCAGCGGGACTCTTGTATGCGATTGCGTTCCCACCTATTCCCCTGATCACCAGAATCCTAGACAAGACCATCAAGGAAGGGGCTCGTCTACTCATAGTAACCCCATGGTGTCCTTGGAGACCGTGGTTTTCCGACCTCATAACCCTCAGCCACGGGAGATACGTGTGGTTGGGAACAGACCAAGCATTGTTAACGCAGGGGCTTCTCCAGTGCGACTATCTACACAACCTCAACATGACAGCGTGGCTCTTGTCAGAGAGACCCTAAAGAAGAGAAGTTACTCGGACTCAGTTCTCGCTACACTCCAACATGCCAGGTGCCCAGCGACAAGAAGGGCGAATAGGGCTACCTGGAAGGTGTTCGCCTTGTGGTCGGCTGACAGGGCTTTGGACCCGTGTAAAGCAGGGGTCAAAGATATCCTGCAGTTCCTTCAGGAGGGACTGGACAAGGGCCTTAAGTCAAGCACACTGACAAGACAGGCAGCGGCAATAGGCTCGGTCCTGAAAGCAGAGACCAACAGACAGGTATCGGACACACAGCCACGTCAGGCAGTTCCTTAAGGCAGCAAAGGCTCTATCGCCACCAGTACAGCACAGATACCCTATTTGGGACTTAAATTTAGTTTTGGATGCTCTTACTAAACTGCCCTTCGAGCCTTTAAAATACATTTTGACCTCTATGCTTACGCTTAAGGTAGTGTTTCTCATAGCTATAACGTCAGCTAGGTGAATTTCAGAATTGGGAGCCTTATCAATTGAGGAATTCTGTTCTTTTCAAGAACAGTCGGTTACGCTCAGAGTGGATCAAACCTTTGTTCCAAAAGTAAACACTACGTTCCACAAGAATCAGGAGATAGTGCTGTCATCCTTTTGCCCAAACCCGAAACATCCTAAAGAAAAGGTTTGGCATAAATTAGACGTAAGAAGGGTACTAAAAGCGTACCTCTGTAGAACCCAGGGATTTAAGTCAACCTCGGCTCTATTTGTGAACCTTAGAATAGGTTACAGGGGATCCAAGACCTCGAAAACACTCATCTCAAAATGGGTGAAACAATGTATTCAGGAGGCCTATAGGGCAAAAGGTAAGGTGCCTCCAATCCAAATTTGGGCGCACACGGTAAGGAGCGCAGCAGCGTCCTATGTCTTTAAAGCAAGGGCTCCTTACGACAAGATCTGCAGGGCGGCCACATGGTCATCCCTGCATACCTTCGTACGGCATTATAAGATAGATACCTACAAATCAGACGCTGCTTTTGGGAGACGGGTGCTGCAGGCAGTGCTGGATTCGTCCGGCGCGGTTTGCTCCCACCCATAAGGATGTATAGGGCTTGGGTACATCCCATTGGAGAGGTTCACCGGAGACAGGAGAGAAAGGAGAATTGATCACCTACCTCGGTGAATTCCTTTCTTCCTTGTCTCTGGGGAAACTCTCCGGTCCTCCCTACAAGACAGCACCAACCAAAAAAAAAAAGGAAAAGAAAGTAAGAAGCAGATAAACCCATTAGCCCTCACTTAGGAGGGTTAGAACAGTGGGGGACAGGAAGTAATAGTGTCCCGGTAGTATGGTATAGCAATTAGATTCTCTGTTGCCCTTAATAGTTTATAGGGCTGTTATAAAGTATGACTGCAACCTAATGCAGAGTTTGTTTGAGTTATTGGTTAACAGTATTCAGTGGAAGTGGACAGCAGCCCTACAGCTTGGATACAGATTGAAGAGTGGGGNAGACCTGGCCAGGACAATGGAATATTTGTCGCTACACGGGTTCTTAATAAATCTGCAAAAGAGCCATCTCCAGCCGACTCACAGTTTGGAGCACCTAGGGGTGCTCATAGATACCAACTTAGTCACATTGATACCCCAAGCCAGGCAGGACAAGATCAGGGCACTCATCCGGTTGTTAAAGATCCAAAGGCGGATGAGGTTAAAGACCCTGGCACAGACTTCGGGGCTGCTAGTTTCTTGCACAAAACAGGTGCAATGGGGAAGGCTCCATATGAGACCCTTGCAGAGGCTGCTGCGGCCTATACAGCGAGAGCTAACAGCGGGGCGTAACCCATGGGAGCGGATTCCCCCAGGGCTAGGTCACTCTGTCTTGGTGGTTAGGCCCCAAGCCATTTGCCAAGGGCGTTCCAATCACAGAGCCAGTAAGGCAGACAATCACAACAAATGCCAGCCTCTCAGGCTGGGGGGCTCACTCCGGGAGCCGCTCAGTCCAGGGGCGGTTGAGTAAGGCAGACCAGGCACACAGTATAAATTACCTGGAACTGAAAGCCATACGTCTCGCAATGGGACAATTGGTTCCAGGGACGAAGAACAGGAACATTTTGATTTACACGGACAATATCACTGCAAAAGGCGTATATCAATCACCAGGGGGGTTCCAGGTCACCGATCCTCCACAGGGAATCGGAGATTCTCTTCAGATGGAACCAGAAGAACGTCACCACCCTGAAAGCCTTGCACATCAAAGGCAAAGGCAACGACCTGGTGGACTGGCTGAGCAGGCAAACTCTGGACCCGCACAAGTGGTAGCTGAACAAGACGGTCTTCAAGGATCTCGTGGCAAGGTTCGGCCTCCCAGTGATGGACCTGTTCGCCAACCAGCACAACACACAGCTACCCAGATTTATGGCAAGAACTCAATGTGTGACGGCAGAGGCGGTGGATGCGCTGAACCAGTCATGGCCAGCGGGACTCTTGTATGCGATTGCGTTCCCACCTATTCCCCTGATCACCAGAATCCTAGACAAGACCATCAAGGAAGGGGCTCGTCTACTCATAGTAACCCCATGGTGACCTTGGAGACCGTGGTTTTCCGACCTCATAACCCTCAGCCACGGGAGATACGTGTGGTTGGGAACAGACCAAGCATTGTTAACGCAGGGGCTTCTCCAGTGCGACTATCTACACAACCTCAACATGACAGCGTGGCTCTTGTCAGAGAGACCCTAAAGAAGAGAAGTTACTCGGACTCAGTTCTCGCTACACTCCAACATGCCAGGCGCCCAGCGACAAGAAGGGCGAATAGGGCTACCTGGAAGGTGTTCGCCTTGTGGTCGGCTGACAGGGCTTTGGACCCGTGTAAAGCAGGGGTCAAAGATATCCTGCAGTTCCTTCAGGAGGGACTGGACAAGGGCCTTAAGTCAAGCACACTGACAAGACAGGCAGCGGCAATAGGCTCGGTCCTGAAAGCAGAGACCAACAGACAGGTATCGGACACACAGCCACGTCAGGCAGTTCCTTAAGGCAGCAAAGGCTCTATCGCCACCAGTACAGCACAGATACCCTATTTGGGACTTAAATTTAGTTTTGGATGCTCTTACTAAACTGCCCTTCGAGCCTTTAAAATACATTTTGACCTCTATGCTTACGCTTAAGGTAGTGTTTCTCATAGCTATAACGTCAGCTAGGTGAATTTCAGAATTGGGAGCCTTATCAATTGAGGAATTCTGTTCTTTTCAAGAACAGTCGGTTACGCTCAGAGTGGATCAAACCTTTGTTCCAAAAGTAAACACTACGTTCCACAAGAATCAGGAGATAGTGCTGTCATCCTTTTGCCCAAACCCGAAACATCCTAAAGAAAAGGTTTGGCATAAATTAGACGTAAGAAGGGTACTAAAAGCGTACCTCTGTAGAACCCAGGGATTTAAGTCAACCTCGGCTCTATTTGTGAACCTTAGAATAGGTTACAGGGGATCCAAGACCTCGAAAACACTCATCTCAAAATGGGTGAAACAATGTATTCAGGAGGCCTATAGGGCAAAAGGTAAGGTGCCTCCAATCCAAATTTGGGCGCACACGGTAAGGAGCGCAGCAGCGTCCTATGTCTTTAAAGCAAGGGCTCCTTACGACAAGATCTGCAGGGCGGCTACATGGTCATCCCTGCATACCTTCGTACGGCATTATAAGATAGATACCTACAAATCAGCAGACGCTGCTTTTGGGAGACGGGTGCTGCAGGCAGTGCTGGATTCGTCCGGCGCGGTTTGCTCCCACCCATAAGGATGTATAGGGCTTGGGTACATCCCATTGGAGAGGTTCACCGGAGACAGGAGAGAAAGGAGAATTGATCACCTACCTCGGTGAATTCCTTTCTTCCTTGTCTCTGGGGAAACTCTCCGGTCCTCCCTACAAGACAGCACCAACCAAAAAAAAAAAGGAAAAGAAAGTAAGAAGCAGATAAACCCATTAGCCCTCACTTAGGAGGGTTAGAACAGTGGGGGACAGGAAGTAATAGTGTCCCGGTAGTATGGTATAGCAATTAGATTCTCTGTTGCCCTTAATAGTTTATAGGGCTGTTATAAAGTATGACTGCAACCTAATGCAGAGTTTGTTTGAGTTATTGGTTAACAGTATTCAGTGGAAGTGGACAGCAGCCCTACAGCTTGGATACAGATTGAAGAGTGGGGGGGCTAGCTCCACAATGCATGCGCAGCAGAGATTGCACTCTTCTGCCTCCAGTGGCCAAGCGCAGAGCTACCCATCGGAGAGTTTCCCCGGAGACAAGGAAGAAAGGAATTCACCGAGGTAGATGACAATTCTCCTTCTGTCCACTTTTTTAACATGACCTGTAATTCTCTTATTCGTCAAAATATGGCACACTAATCCTCTGAAATTTACCTTTTGCTTCCTATGGCTATGTCTGAAGAATACTTTATTTAGTGCCAGCAATGTACCTGGTACTGTACAATCCACAGAGACCGGTCCCTACTCCTAAGGGGCTTACAGTCTGAGAGACAAAGGAGAGGTAAACATCAGGGAAGACAAGAGTACATTCATGAGGTTGAGAAGTTGCAGGCTCACATGCTTCAGTTAGTTACAGGGAATTAGGTTCTGAGTGAGCAGGAAAGGATGCAGTATCACTCATGACAAGCTAGGGAAGGCCTGATGGAAGAGGTGGGTTTTCAGGAGGGATTTGAAAGTTGGGAGGGAGGGAGCAGAATGAATGTATCCAGAGAGGGAGTTCCAGGCACGAGGGGCAGCAAGAGAGAAGGGGCAAAGACGTTTAGAAGAGCAAGGGGTTCGTGAGCAGGCGAGGGTGGAGGCAGAGGAGGAGCGAAGCTCCTGGGCAGGAGCGTGGCGGGATACAAGAGCAGAGATTGATGGAGCAAGGCCATGAAGAGCCTTTCAGGTGAAGCCCAGGAACTTGTGCTGAATACGTTTCCGTAGAGAGAGGCAGGGCGGAGAGGAGGGGCTGTACATGGTCAAAACGATGGGCAAGGTGGATTATTTTGGCTGCATAGATGGAAATGAGGGGGACCAGATCAGAGCAAGGGAGGCCAGTAAGGAGGAAGCTGCAGTAGTCAAGGTGAGAGATTATTAGAGCATGGACTAGGGATTTTGCAGTGGCAACAGTAAGACAAGGCCAGATTTAACAATATTGTACAGAGTAAAGCCACAGGATTTAGCAGCAGCCTGGATCTGAGGCTTAAAGGAGAGGGAGGAGTCTAAGTTGAATCCCAGGCTACAGGCCTGAGGAACCGGCTAGATGGTGACTCCCTCAATGGAAATTGAGAGGGAAGTAGGAGGGGAGCGTTTTGGGGGGGAAATGAGGAGTTCAGTCTTGAACATATTAAGCTTGAGTTGGCGATGAGACATCCAGGCAGAGATGTCAGCAAGACAATCAGCAATACGAGTCTGGATGGAGGGGGAGAGTTTGGGAGTAGAGACAGAAAGTTGTGTGTCATCAGCATATTCAGGTGATACTGGAAGCCATGGGTTTCAGTGAGTTTACCCAGAGAAAGAGTATAAAGGGAGAAGAGAAAGGGGCCCAAAACAGAGCCTTGGAGAACTCCCATTGAGAGGGGAAGCGACGTAGAGGAGGTATCGTCAAGAGAAACATTGAAGGAACGGTTCGAGAGATACGAAGAGAACCAGTCGGGAACAGTGTCCCGGAAACCAAGAGAGCGTAGTGAATCCAGGAGGAGGCCATGATTGACCGTGTCAAAGACGGCAGAAAGATCGCGGAGGGCAAGAACAGAGTAGAGGCCCTTAGACTTAGCTAAAAGGTCATAGGTTATTTTGGCAAGGGCAGTCTCAGTCGAATGGATTGGGCAGAAGCCCGATTGGAGGGGGTCAAGGGAGGAATTTGAAGAGAAGAAGTCTAGACAGCCCACTCCAGGAGCTTGGAAGCAATGGGTAGGAGTGAAATGGGGCAATAGCTGGCAGGGTCAGAAGGCTCAAGAGTAACCTTTTTAAGGATAGGGGAGATGGTAGCATGTTTGCAGGCCAATGGAAATGACCCAGTAGAGAGGGAGAGATTGATGATGTGCAGCAGAGAAGGTGCAGCGGTGGGGGCAATTGACATGGGGAGGTGAAAGGGGATGGGGTCAAGGGGGCAAGTGGAGGGGTTGGATGAAGAGGGAGGTGACCTCAAGCTGGGAGGAAGGCAAAGAGAAGAGAGGCAGGAAGGGGAACATCAGGGAATTTGGTGGGGGAGGGAGAGGGTTGAGAAACGATTGCAAGGCAGAGTTTATCAATTTTGTTGAAGTGAAGATCCTGTGCAGTGAGTGTGGAAGGAGGGGGAGGACAGGGAGGCTTCAGTAGGGAAGCAAATGTGGAGAAGAGACAATCCGAGTTGCGGGAGTGGAATTCAGTTAACTTGGCGTAATAGCGTTCTTTTGTCAAGGGAAAGGGCATCGCTAAAAACAGGGAGCGCAAAGTTGGAGGGGGAGAAAGTCAGCGAATTCACGAGACTTCCGCCAGAGGGGCTTGGTGGCCAGAGCAGAATCTGAGGTGGTGGATGGTAGGGGTGAGTCAGGGATGTGAGTTTATGCGACTGATAGGACGGCAGGCGATGGAAGCATGGGAGTCAAGGGTGGAAGAAAGGGATGAGTTGAAGATGGAGACAGCAGAGTCTAGACAGGTGGCAGAGGTAACAGGTGAGAGATGGGAGGAGAGGGAGGATGCAGAGTCAAGAGGGTCAATGGATTGAAGGTCACGGAAAGAGTGAGAGGTTGAGGAGGTAGGTGGGGGCAAGTGGGAAAGATGGAATGAAGCAAGGTGATGGTCAGAGACAGGAAGGGCGTCAAAGGAGAGATCCGATAGAGACCAATATTTAGATCAGATTAGGTCAAGGGAGTGGCCATATGGTGTGTCGGGGCGTCAGTCCAGAGGAAAAGGTCAAACAAAGAGGTCAGAGACAGGAAGCAGCGTGGTCAGAGGGGGGTGTCCACGTTGATATTGAAGTCCCAAAGAATGAGGGTGGGAATACTATCATCGGAAATAAATTCTTCCTAAGTTATTGCTTCCTGCCTAAGTTATTGTTCTTTTATTTCCTCTTGGCAATCATCTTGAAAAATAGCTTGCCAAGGCTTTTCTTTCAATATCGTCCACTTTGACCATCCAGTTTGTCTTGATTAAATCTTGTCAGAGAAAATATCAGATATACAGAGCTATCCTGTAGGGTTTGTGAGTGAAGCCTCGTCAAGGAAGTCATCCTTGGGCTGCTTGTCCACCTTACACAAGGGTGGGTGGGACTTACGTGAAGCAAAGTCATGGCAGGGAAACTCATGTGAAGCTCCGCTCATGGGCATGGGGGTGTAAAAAAGTTATCAGGCTATTCTCTGTAATTTCACTCATGGATGGCGGGGCTGGATTTTGAGCCCTGTTGTTCATGAGTGAAATCGCTTGAGAATCGTCTGATGACGTTTTTACCCCCCATGCCCACAAGTGGAGCGTCACATGAGTTTTCCTGCCATGATTTTGCTCCACATAAGTCCTCCTCTCCCATAATGTGGGCAAGTAGCCTTAGACCACATTCACACCTTTTGGCAGCTGGCCAGTCCCCATGTATTTTGGCTCTGGGAGAGAATCCGGAAAAGCTGCGTGGGGGGCTTTCACACTAGTGGCCTGCCGCTGAAAGTTTGAATGCGGTCTAAGTTGTAACTCTAGTTTTTCTGAAATAAGACATTGGTTTTGAAAGAACGTTAAAGGGGGAAAATACTTTGGGGTGGTGGAGGGTGCAGGGGAAGAGTGACCAAGTATAAAAATAAGCAGGATTATTTGACTTTTGGAAGTGACTAGCATTTCTGTAGTAGCTAAATGACACTTTCCATTCAACTGCTCAGCAGATGCTTCTCGACACACTAACGATCCACCAATGCTCTTGTGATTGAAAAAGATGAAACAGCAAATAGCCCCAGCACAAACATAGCTAACTGTAGATTAGTCTTCAGTAAAATGAACACAAGATTCAAAAACTAAAACAAAGTAGGCTAAACATCTTTAATAAAATGGACTATGGCACTACTAAAATGGAAACGCTTTCTTATCAATATGATTCTATTCAACTAATACCGATTATCAAGGATATGATGTTGCTAGCTAGTTGGTCTCAATTTTTCACCTCTTTTTTTCTATTTCTTCAAAGCCAGTGTGGTGTAGTGGATAAGGTGCTGGACCTGGACCTGGGAAGCCAGGGTTCAAATCCTGCCATAAACTCACAGGGTGACCTTGAGCAAGTCTCGGCCCCTCAGCCCCCCCCCCATCTGTACAAGATAGGAGTGTGTGTGTGTGTCTTTCCCTGTGTTCTCCCCACTCTTCTCTACCATAGATTGTAAGCAGCCCACTGGGCAGGCACCTGTCTCTGGAAAATATGTGACTGTAAAGCGTTGCGTACGCCTAGTAGCGTTATAGAAATGATTAGTAGTAGTATCTTTTTTTTTTCTTTAATTTTTAAGAATTCTTTCTTGGTAATCCTATGTACTTTGCTAGCCCCTCTTCATTATCTTGTTTAATGGAGTCCATCTTTTTGGCTGCTGTTTGACAGTGTCAAGGGAAGCCAATAGGAGATTATTAAAAGCTGATAACTTTCACCTTGAAGATTGTTAGATGGGAGGTCTACTTTTTAGAGTTGCCCCCCCTCCCCCTCCCCTTTTGTAGATGTTCTACCAGTGCCACTAGCTTTATTCTTGGGACCTTCTTTTGGTCTGCCCTTTTAGGAGAGAAATCAGTCAGTCCCATTTCTTCCATGTCTTCTAGAGTATGGGGAACAACCATAACGATTACCACTTTCAACAAGCTTATGGCTTCTCTGATCAAACAGATAGTGAAGTACTGATAATGAAGTATGAAAACTTTTATAGGCAGTAAAACTGGCAAATGAAACTGTTTCCAGATGCTCAAGACATTTGGATGGGGTTCCTTTGCAGATCTTGCTTGTACATTCTTTCAAATATATTGCTGTCACGTAAGCTTTTACTGCCTATTTTTGACCTCAGGGCTACCTAAGCACAAGTTTTCTGTAGAAGTGTTTGTTCCCAACTTGATTGCTGCTGCTCTTAGGTTTCACAGTCCTTATATCCCTCCTAGGCTGTTGGGAGAGATGTTTTCTTTTTCTACTAACGCTCCTTTCTGTGTAGTGTTGTAACAAAGGAGCTTTACTGTTCTGTTCACCATTCTTTTGTTGACAAAAAGTCTTTTTGTAATTGGAATCTGTGACAATTTTGTCCTAAAACCATGATAGGAAATTTCTTTAATTTATAATAGAAATATAGAACAATAAAAAATATAAAGGGAACAACAAAAATATATTCAAGAATAGACAAATACTGATAGTCCCGATACTCAAGAGTGATAGGTGTATTCAAGCTACATTGCTGTTGAGCAAAATAAACCCTACTCAGGATTTAAATTATTTTTGTTGCATCCTGCAATGAAGTCATTATGCACATTTTGTGGTGCTGGTTTCTGGCAATGGATTTATATCAAATGCAGGATGAGATCTGGAAGAGAAACTGAAAGACAGCACCAGTTGTATTGGAGCTGTGCAAAAGACCCCTGGCAAAAAGTGCTTTTTCTTTATGTAAATGTTTCTCGAACATGGTTAGTGTGATTGTGTTCCTTTTAAATCTAGTATACAATCGAATTTACAATGTAATACCATTTCTGCGGACATGTTGAAATAGGGCCTTCAAATGACTTGACATAATAGGAAGAGACAAATCTGAAACAGTCTGATAGTAACATTTGTTTTTCTGTTTACAAAGTCAGTATTTCTTCTGCTTAGATTTCAAGGAAACATTTTGGTCATCAAAAGCTCATTAACCGCTTTAGCTGATACTGTGAAACATAATTGTTTCAACCTTTGGCGAGAGGTGTGGGGTAGAAATGCTTAAATAAATAAACGTAGTAAGGAAATATATTTATCAAGATTGCAAGGATTGATAAATTCAGAAATAGGTAAAATTATAATACTTAATGTCTGACTGATTATTATATGTTAGCATATTTATTAAATGCATTTTCTCAAGTCACTGAACACTGGCAAATGTCTAATCTGGATTTGTAATATCTTCAGCTCAGCTTTCGAACTCTTTGTTGAACAAAGCTTTAGCATCATACATTATACTCTAGGTTGTTACTTGTGCATTCAAGTACTTTACAGATTTGGGATCTGAATGTGTGTATTTAAAATCTTTTCTTTTATTTTAAAGATGACACTTGTTGATGCCACCCTTTTGTGATCCTCCTAGCAGAAGATAGTCCTACTGAGAAAATGAGCACTTTGATCATTCAGTCTTTGAACTTTTAACCTTTGACTGGAAGTGACCTATAGGCAATGAAGACCACTTCCTTTGACTGCATTTTTACTAGTGTGCGTTTTGGGCACATGTTGATCGCTGGTTCAGTCCATGCAACTGACATGCTTTTATTAGTCATGCAGTATTAATGCAGGTGTCGGGAAATGTCAGAATAATTCCATTTATTTTTAAGCTTTTGGAAGATTCCAGGTCTTCATATATTGTGCAATAACAATAAATTCCTTGGCGGTTTTGGTGTATCCATTGCCGGCAATGGACACCATCCTAGGAAATATTGTACTCCTGCCGCAAAAGAAAAAGATTGATGCATGATAGGGTTTATGAAAAGTTTCAGATGTTGAGATTACAAGCAAATGTTCCAACTTACTTTAAAAGCCACCCAAAACTTTTATATTTCGATTCTATGCACTGTGATCATAAAAACTAGCAGCGTGAATTAACATGCTTAGCTAAAAGACTCTAATAATTGCATATTTATTGAATTATCTGCTGTCAAATTGTTTTGACATGGAAGGTTTTCAAGTGACACTGGCAGAGAGGTACAATGTTATCCCTATGGTGAAATAAAAATACCTTTTTTGTATATAGTTATTCATATCTCTGAAGCAAAGGTATGAGTAAAATAGGGTATAATCAAGACTATATGGGTTGGAGGTGAGGGGATGGCAGTGATGTGACTGAATTTGCTGCAGTCCGTAATTGGGCTTGTAGTTTGTACATGAGAGCTTTTTCCAAGTAGATTGCACACTGTTAATTCCTGCTAGCCATCAGCATGAGCCCTACTGCCTACACAATATTTCATTTATTTATGTGTTTGAAAACAAACCATATAACTTTTTGTTTGCATTCAAAGTTTCTTTTGTTGTGTTGTATGTCATGTTTGAATGTTTCAAAACAATATTTTGATTGAAAACTTTGTCAGAAGATATTTTCTTGTAAATTATTTCTTTACCTTGTAAGCATCATCTTGTCTTTTAATCCTGTAATATAAAGAAAGAAATACATTTTTGACAGAGGCTTAATGTTTTGACAAAAAAGTGTGGACTTTTTATTTAAGTTTAGACAAAAGTATATTTTTCCTAGCTTGCTTGTCCCATATGGCCATAACAATTTCTCCCCAGGTTTTTTCATCATAAAATTTTGATTACAGCTAGGCTTTTTTCTACAGAAAAACAGTTGTTGAATAACAGGTCATTGTTCTCACCACTATGTAACTTTATGATACTGCATCTAGGCTGTCTTTTTAGGAAGCACTGATGTCTTTTATAAACTTACTACCTTTACACATATGCAAACTTTCTATTACAATGCTGTCTTACTATTGCCTTATTGTTGCACTCTTTAAAAAAAAAAATTAAAAAAATCTAATTGTCAATAAATGAATGTCTACATCAAGTAACCATATACTTGATTTTTAAAATCTGAATCAGCTAAGGTTAAAGTAGTAGCAGAATTGGCTGAATATATTTGAGTATTTTTTTACTGCTGTATAATAACTGACAAATTTGAATCATGTACATACTACAGTATGTTATCTAATGTTTTAGAACAACTAAAGTGTAAATGCTAAACTCAGGGGTGTGAGTAGAAATCAAATACAATTAAGAGATGTTTGTAGAGTTGTTGAATCATAGATATATTATTAATGAAGTAGGGTTTCTATACTTAAGAAACTGCCACCTTTTCTACTGTATTAGAAATCCTTTTTGGTCTTTAAAACTGAAAAGTAAAATACTTTCAATAATTTAGTGTATATAAACTTTCACAATGACTTTTTAAAAAACAAATAATACTCCTTGGTTTTAAGAGCCAAAAATAGTAATTTTAAGGGACTGGGATATATGAACTCCTAATTACAAGTAATTTTATTATAGCATGAATATGCAGCTGTAAATTAATCATAATTCAGATTATTACTAATCTTTTCAAACTTAGTATGCATGAGCAGTAACTCCTATTTAATCTATATCCATATTTAACACAACTGCTCTGTATTGCTGATTAACTTGATTGTATGTTTCAGAAATCCATGTATTTGTCTTCATACAGTTTGCTTGTATAATAGTTAATGTCGGTCGCTTATCCACAGTAAAGCAATGTCAAAGTTTAATGCCTCCAAAGGAATTGTTACAGTACATCACATCAAAGATTTAGGTGATTGTTTCCATACTGTGGATTGCAGTAATATAGTATAATGGCTTCAGAGGAGTTTTATAATTATTATCATGAGATCCATGCTGCAGTGTTACATGTTATACTTTGATTCATATTTAAGTACCATGGTATGGATTAAAATGGAGATGGCTAATCAAATAGCAGGCTTCTTTTATGCTACGCTTTAAAACAAAAGAATATGAAAATTTTACTATATGTTAAAATAACATTGATACTATGATTTTAAAATCAAAAAGCAAGGCAAACTAGAAGAATCTCAAGTGAATTTCTCTGCAGTTTACATTGAAGAGCATTCTTCTGTAATAATGAAGTTCTGTTGCTCTCTGGCTGAAATGTAGCCCCCCCAGCCCCCTTTCACTGTTACTCCCATGTAGCAGCCTTTGTCTCACTTAAGCCCTTAGAATAGTACACTTGCGTGGACAGTATTGTGCATTCTCAAAATTGGGTTTACATGGAATAACTGAGAATGTAACTCCATGAGGATGAATTGCACCTGTGTGGTGAAACCATGTCAACGGAACATCTTCTCATCTAAAGTAATAGTTTGGAGCTGAACCTACCTTGGTTTTGTTTGGCAATAGGTACATTGTTAAACACTATGTGTAAAAACAATATTTGTTATAAAATATTTTGTGAATGGAAATAATTGTGACCTTTCATGGTGAAACACTTTCCCACCCTCCTCTTACATCTGTCTGGTACAGTTGTCAGAGTAATTAAAAAATAATGTGTGGAAATCATGAGCATTTACCTAACATCTAAATGTTTAGCCTTTTACTCACCAGAATGTATTGTGTGTTGTAAGACCTTAATGAAATGCTTTCTTTAAATTTGAATACTATAGCAGTGGGGAAAAAATTCCTTGGACTAACCGGTATCGTTAGTGGTACTTTTCGGTGTGCATAGTGTCTACGTGTCTGTTTTGTTCTGATGCCTTTATACTTCAGCATTCCCATTCCTCTTTCCTGACAGGGAAGAGACTATTTCAAATTTGTGGATTATTAAATATAAACAATTCCATTGCTTCACACCAGTAGACTTGTTTGTAACTTGTGCAGTTCCTACTTCAGAGAACTTGCCTTTCTATCTCTGCAAGAAAGTGCTTTCTAACTAATACCAAATATGTAAAAAATATATCAAATGTGTTTGACTACAGATCCTTTTTGCTCGACATGTAAAAGTAATGTTTAACTTAATCTAGCAAAATATAAAGTAAGATATGCTAGTGCAAATTTAATGGTGGCTGTTACTTTTAAGTTCTAAAATTGGACCCATGTGGCTGCTGAACTGTTTCCTTAGAACTTGTCCTGTGTAGGAATCAAAGTTAATCTGAAATATGGGAGGGACTTAAGTGACTGATGATCACTGTAAGACGAATGTATATCAGAATCCTGCAAAAGGAATTTTAACTGCTTGGAATTTAGAATATCTTAAAACTGTTTTGTTTTTTTTGTTTTTTTTTAATACTGCAATTGTGTGCCTTAAAGCTTTAAAATCCAGTATTGCTAGTTCTAAAACTAAAGAACTGCCATTATACTAGTTTGTGATTTCTTTTAAATTACTTTCACAGGCATGTGGTATGGTCTGTCCTCCTACCAGATTTCTTTGCAATTCATGCTTGGTAGCTGGGGATGTAGGCTCCTTGAATGTATAATAATCTGATTGGGTATTCAAGGGCACTAAATAATGATTTTAATCAGACTTCTGGCATCTAATTTTTTTATAGTGGACAAATCATCTTTGCTTTTCAGTTTTTTTAGTAAATGTCTTGTAATTTTACTTGAACATATAGATTTCCAAGTGAATCGTTTCAGTGGAGTCTCATTGAAATTTCCCCTTTTGTGGTTACTCAGCTGTTGAGTAGTTTGAACTAGCTCTGAGTAACTAGGATTTGAGTTACTACAACTGCAGTACCAGGGACGAGAATCTTTTGGTTTAGTGTTGCTGTGCCCTTTTGCTCTATTTTGGTTTAGCTGTGGGTGAAGACATGGTGGAATCATCATACAGGTCAGGTGCTCTGATTTAGGGAAAAGCATTCCTTCTGTATGGTGCCATTATCGACAGTTCTGCTCTCCCTGGAGAGCTTGGTGCAGAAGGGGAACAATAACCATTCTCAAGGTCCTAGGCTAAGAAGTGGTTTGGATGGAGTGTTTTACCAGTCAATTGCTGCAGCCCTATGGATTATCAGCTATCGGAAATTCATGGCCAAAAATCAGAGAGAGTTATGCAAAGAAGGCATTCTGCAAGAATATTCATGGATGCCTTTGAAGGAGAACACACAACCTGGCATCAGGTGTAGATTACTGTACTTGTGTACGACAGGCCCTGCATTGGGATAGACTTGCTTGAGTGCAAATATCCAGGTTTAGGAAGGCCCAGAGGAAAATTTAAGGCCCTGTCTGACACTACAGTGGAGGGGATAGGCAAACGTAGATAAGAGGTCTTTGTTAGAAGAATAGGAGATAAAAGGTCACATCTTTCCTATTGTATCTCCTTGGGGGGGGGGGGGAGTGGGAGTTTTCGGTCAGCCAGCTTTCATGTCTGAACTTAAAACAAGTTTGGTACCCTTCCTCTATGTGGCTCTTTCCTTGACCACCAACCATTGAAGGGGTCTACATCCCCAGCTACCAAGTATGAAAATGTTTGTAAAATTTTGAGCATTTTAGCCAGCCTGGCATTATAGTGGTGTGGTTAAGCCAGGATTTTTTGACCAAATTGTGTGCTTTGGGTTAAAAGTGTCAAACGTGGCATGGACAGGCAGTGATAATGCCTAAACATTTTCTGATATGGATCCACCCTCATATCTACTCCTGTTTGGACCTTACAATCATCATTTGGAACATCCTTTTGATGTAACTAGCATTTACAAGCAAATGTCATTGTAAAAAATCAGAAGCACATTTATTTCCAAACAAAGTATTTCCATGAGTACACAATAAACACAAAACAAGGTGTATTAAATACTATGCCACTTTACATTACATAAACATATGTCAGTGTTTCACTAGAAAACAAGTTTGTTAAACAATGTAATCAAGATACTGTCTCTGAAAAATCGTGTTACATTCATCACAGACCTAACATTAACACCAAACATCCTTAACCCCCAAAATAAACTTGAAAACTTCTTGGTTATATTTGCAAATCGATACTCTATTATAGGACATAAACACGGTCATGTGTCGATTCTGTGGATAAACATCCATTGGAAAGCTAGATGCTTGTTTTGTGTATGGCATATGTTCACGTTGGTTGCAATTGAAACCTAACTTTCCTCTCCTGACCCTAGTCTGTGGGACTAGGTAACTTTGGATCTCTTTGCAGTACTTTCCCCCTATATATGTTCTCCCTGCTAGGCTGCTTTCATAGTGTACTGTTTGAGAGCTGCCTGTGCCGGTGGGATATCCTCCAGGGCTCGTAACCTTGAAAACAGATGCCTTGCTACACTGACTGCACAACTCACTGGTTCTATCATAAAGGTACCACAAACCTTTCAAGTAGCACCACGGTGTTGTCAGAGATGTATTGGGGCTTGTGTCAGAAATGCATATGTAGCATCTGGAAATATGTTCCATGTAGCATCTGGAAATATGTTCTGAACGAATCCTGCACAAGCTCCTAGTCTTCACCTATAAAGCTCTTCACAACCTTGCTCCCCCCTAACTCTCTGCACTTATCACCCTCCATACTCCAGCCCGTGCACTTCACTCCTCCTCTGTCCCTTCTCTCACCCTTCCACGCCTTCCCTGCTCCCCTAAGCGCCTTCGTCCCTTCTCACTTGCTGCCCCCCATGCCTGGAACTCCCTCCCT
>QEPC01004523.1:1973381-1985638 GCA_003113815.1 Sphenodon punctatus
GAGCCCCTTATCAAGTCCTTCTTGGAGGAAAAGCAAAACCTGAGGAATAGAAGGAGACTGCGGAGAGATTTGTTTAGACTTGCACCATCCCACAAAAACCCTCCAGGTGCACTGGTAGATGCACCGGGTAGATTTTCGCTTGGCTGCTAACAGGGTGTGTATTACAGAATCTGAATAGCCTAGCCCCTGCAGATCTAAGGCTTCAACAGCCAAGCTGTTAACTTCAGAAATTCTGGTTTCTGGTAGGTTAAGGGCCCCTGCATCAGAAGGTCATGGGTGACAGGTAGGGATAGAGTGTTTCCGTGTGACAGGTTGAGCAAGTCTGGAAACCAAGGTCGGCAAGGCCAATATGGGGCCACCACTATGACCGTGGCCTGCTGAGTCTTGCATTTGTGAATTGTCCGGCTGCTCAGGGGAAACAGTGGAAAGGTGTACAGGAGACCCTGAGGCCACACTTGACTGAGGGCATCGGTGGCCTCTGACTTGTAGTGAGGGTTCCAGGTGAAGAAGCGGGGTAACTTGTGGTTGGCCGGAGAGGAAAATAGATCGAGTATCGAATGACTCTCTTATTAGCTGGAAGGTGACCGGGCTTAGTGACCAGTCTCCCGGGTCCCATGTTTGCCAGCTTAACCAATCCGCCTCGACGTTGTCCGTCCCCTTGATGTGCAGGGCTGATAGAGATAGGTGTTGTTCTGCCCAATTGAATAGGCGGGATGCTTCCCTGTGGGGTGACTTTGATCGTGATCCGCCCTGATGATTGACGTAGGCCATCGCACTGGTGTTGTCCATGAATACCACTACGTGACACCCCTTCAGGATCGGTAGGAATTTGATGAGGGCCAAGCGAATGGCTCTTAACTCCAGCCAATTGATGCTGTTGGTGGCTTCTGTGGGTGACCAGGACCCTTGTGCCAGGTTGGAGCCGAGGTGCGCTCCTCATCCGGAGAGGCTGGCATCTGTCGTAAGGACCACTTTGGTTGGCTCCATGAGAGGTACCCCTTCCAGGAAGCGTTTCGGATTCTCCCACCATCTGAAGGATCGAGTAATGCTGCTCTGTACTGGCAAGGTCATTGGGATGTTGTTGATGATCTGCAGCTGCCAAGGCCAGAGCAACCGTTGTAGAGGATGAGCATGAAATCGAGCCCACTGCAGGTGTCGAGTGCATGAGATCATGCATCCTAACAGGGAGGTCAATGACCGGAGAGACGCTTGTGGTTGTGTTCGGATGTAAGCTATTAGGGTTCTGATCTTGCTCTGACGAGTGGGGGGAATGAATATCCGGTTGAGTTGAGTGTTGAATATTACTCCCAGGTGCTCTAGGTGCTGGGAGGGATCCAGGTGGCTCTTGGCATGATTGATTTGAAAGCCGTGACTTTCTAGATAGTAAATGGTGCGCTGCAGGTGACTTCGAGCCGGATCTTTTGATGACGCTCGAATCAGGATGTCGTCGAGGTAAGGAAAGATCGCTATGCCCTCGAGGCGCAGGTTTGCAATAAGTGGAATCAATATCTTCGTAAATGTCCTGGGGGTTGAGGCAAGGCCGAAGGGAAGGACTCGGTACTGCCAATGCTGGCCATTGTATGCAAAGCGGAGCCAACGGCGGTGCCCTGGGAGAATGGGGACATGGAGGTACGCATCCTTTAGATCTAGTGAGCAGAGCCAGTCGTTCTTCGAAATGGCGAGGGAGATGGATGCCAAAGTCTCCATCTTGAACTTCTGATGCATCTGTTCAGCCTCTTCAAATCTACGACCGACCGCCATTCTCCGCTTTTCTTCTGTACCAGGAAAAGAAGAGAGTAAAGCCCTTTTCCCCACTTGTGCAATGGCACCTTTTCTATGGCCCCCATTGCTTCGAGCCTGTGTAATTCTGTTAGCATTGCCCTGTGTTTGTTGGGAATGCGAGACACGGGAGAAATACGAAAGTACTGCTTTGGATGGGATCTGAGTTTTATGGAGTACCCTTTTGCTACTGTCTGTAGGGCCCAGGCATCGGATACGGTTAGACTCCATTGTTCTATGAAGTGAAGGAGCCTTCCTCCCAGCCAACCGGAGTCTGGGGAGGAAGCGGCTAAGGAGTCAGGAGTCCTGCCTGCGGGCAGGGGAACTAGGCCGCTTAAAGGCAGATGACTGAGAAGCTGGCCTGTTAGGTCTTGAGCCGCGCCCTTTCTGTCCTCTGCCACGCTGCTGGTTGTTCCAGGGGGTATAAGCTGAGTAGGGACGCTTGTAGCCCTGATTCGACCTCTGAAAGGGGCTAAAAAAGGACTTGAAGGATTGCACCTGACTAAGCGTGTGCTTCTTATCCTTGTTGGATGCCTGCGCAAGGGCCTTGTCCAGAGCCAGGCCAAAAAGCTTACAGCCCCTGAATTTGCTATGCACTAGGAGATTCTTGGCGTGAGAATCAGCTTGCCAGGAACGCAGCCATAGAAGTCGGTGTGCGGCTACGTTAGCCGCCATTCCTCTGGCCGCCCAGGTTACCATGTCTGCGGAAGCATCCATTAAGAAGGCGTGGGCGAGAGTGACATTCGCAGCCAGTTTGCATGACATGGATTCAGAAATGGTCGGGTCTTTGACTAATTTGAACCATTTAATTATAGCTCATGAGGCATAGGATACTGTAGTGGCCATTTGCAGTGTATTTACTAGGGCTTCATAGTTCTTGCGCAGCCCAATTTCAATACCCTTATCTGTAGGATCCTTTGGGAGAAGGTCCTCTGAGGATGGAAAAACTGACTGATGGGCTAGGGAGGCGGCCACCGCATCCACCTTAGGTGGCTTGAAGATAGGATTACTCTGCTTAGTAACGCAGTACAGCGCCTGCTGTGTTTTAGATAGCTTAGCCGCCTTAGTGGGTTGCTTCCACTGGGCCCTAATTATTTTTTCAAAAGCCCAGTCCAATACAACCCCTTTCTTGCCCTGATTGAGTTTAGGAATGTATTCCCTATCAGAGTCCTCCTCTTTTGAGGAGGAATCAGACTCCCCCTTCTTACGAGAGCTTGGGGTGATACGTAGCACTCTCTGGGCTCTCTTAAGGAGCTTAGGTCCCTGCTCGGAAGGGAGTTCCCTGCCCACCTCCTTATGGCCTGATCCCAGGATATCCTCCCACTCAGGGGCATCCTGTTCCTCATCTGCAGAGGATTGAGCTTCCTCCATTTCAGACCCCTCTGAGGGCAAAGATGGCCTAGGAAGAGGAGATTTCTCCTTATTTTGGGATCTGCGCTTCTTGCGCAAGGGCTGCAGAGGGGCTTCTGACTGATCTGAAGAGGAGGAGGAGTCTCCCAACTTGCCTTCCTCCGAAGGGGCATCCTCCTGGTCACTTCCAGAAGAGGACCCCAACAGGTCATGGAGGGAAGGGCCCTGTGGCTTTGGAGGGGCTTTTTGTTTCCCCTTACTAGCCTTCTTAGAGGCTCCCTTAAATGAGGCCTTGGGGGAAGGGGATTTCCGTTTCTGGGCCCTCCGTTGATTACTTTCAATATGGGCCAGTACCCCCATCATAGACTGAAGAGCACTCATTTGGAATCTCTGGAACTCCTCCGCTGTGTTAGCCCCTCTTACTTGTGAGGAGGCAGTGGATTCTGCCTCCTCCATTTCCTCTGCTGCAATGGTGGAGTGCCCCTCCCCCTCCTGGCTGCGTGGCTCCTCTGTCCTCGTGGGGGCTGCGGCCTGGGCCTGGTGCTCTCTCTCGGTTTCAATTTCTGGCCCAGCATTGAATTTGCGGGTCGCTGCGCAGCAGGCGGCGTCTCTGCGGATCTTGGCGGTCTCTGCCATGTCCGACTGGCCAAAGGGTCGTGCATACCCTGCTGGGGTTGAATGCCACAAGCTGGGTCCCCGGGCCGTACCAGCAGGCCGGCACCGGATCGAAGCGAGCAGCCCTTTCCAAATTTCAAAGGACTATGTGAAGCCCCGTTCCTGCATGGGTCGCAGGCATAACTAACAACAAGCCCCCCCGCCTCAGAAGGAGAACAAGAGTGGCGTGAAAGTCCGAAGGGGGAGCAGAGCCCCCACGCTGCACTACCTGAGTTCAGAGGCAGACTTTTGACTGGGGAAGCGAGGGCGCGCTCTCCCTACGCATGCCCAGTCGAAAGTCTGTGCTGCCTTCTAGTGGTCGTGAGGGAGAATGCTCCCTGGGTCCGAATAAATGGACCAAAGGCTATAGAATAGAAGGTTTTAAAAGTTATGGTTTGAATGGCAGAGACCACTTCTTCTCTATACTTTACTTTTGGTCCAGACCTGATTGACTTGATCATCTCCCATATCCATACAGAGGCTGGTCCTTGCTGAATGGAGGGTAATTATATCTTAGTTTAACATAGACATGCAGAGAAAGCCAAGTGTAATTTACAGAGTAGTACCAGACAACATACATGACTATTTCCAGAGGCTATTTGAAAGATATTTGCTAGTGAGATAGTATGTTCTTTTGGCCTGTGTCTCTGTGATATTCATATTTGCATATGCTATTGTAGAATATTCTTGGGGTTTATACCTGATGCTAACTTTCAATAAAACAGCTGAATATTCAAATAAATCTGTATCAAATAAATGTATTCAATGTCTCTGAATTAAATTAGTATTTGTCCAACAGAAGAACCCATTAATAATTCAGAAATAATTTCCAATAACTAAAACATAATTAGAGCCTCCAAAAATAATTAATCAATAGTCCTGTTGGTAACAAGATGGAACAGCCCAGTTTTGTTATCATTGACACGGAGGAAGATGTCAGTTACTTGGTATCCTTGATGTAGGAGCAACCCTCCTCCTCAAACCATTGCATCTTTTCTCTCTCCTTGCTGCCTTTAGACTATCTTATTTTATTTTATTTTTATTTAAATTTATAAAATATACTTTATCTGTGATGTAGGCATCCCATATTATGTCCAGCCTGTCCACATGCTCCAGGTGTGAGCATTGCACCCTATTGATGTAATCTAGGAATGTTCCTGGTTAAAGGAAGGTTCCTTTTGGGAGGTTCCTGGTGAAAGAATTTGAACAGTCATGGCACCACTGAGTACCACTGCAGTCCACTTGTGGGGTTCTGGCTGGAGGTTGTGCTTGTACCTCAAGCTGTACAAGAAGCTCTGCTTTGTAGCCAGATCTCATTTCACTGAACTTGAACAATGATGGGAGCCGTGGATCATTCTCATGTTTGAAAAACTTGTTGAGATTGCCTTTAGGGACTACAAGGCTACAAATCTTGAGAATAAATCAGTCATCCTTCCATGTTGTGACATAGGCCTTCTGCTTCAGAGGAGCCTTCTTTCTGGAGAACAATAATAAATATTTTATTGTATAGCCGTAGCTGTTACAATATTAGACCTGAATAGCAATACACAATATGCAAAATGCTTACATTTCCATGGTACAATAACTTGGGCTTCATTTTTGACACGCACCTCTCCTTTAAACCTTACATTGACTCTGTGGCCAAATCCTGCCGATTCGCTCTCCTCAACATTGCCCGCATACGCCCCTTTCTATCTATCTCCTCGGCCAAAATCCTTGTTCATGCCATGGTTATCTCTCGCCTCGACTACTGCAACCTCCTCCTTGCTGGCCTCCCTCGCTCCCACCTGTCCCCCCTTGTTGCGATCCAAAACTCTGCCGCCAAGATCATTCACTCTGCCCGTCGCTTCGACCATGTAACGCCTCTCCTCCTCTCCCTTCACTGGCTCCCCCTTCCTGAACGTATCCTGTTCAAACTCCTGGTTTTCACGTTCAAATCGCTCCATGACCAAGCTCCCCCTTACCTCTCGGACCTAATCGCCCTACGCACTCCTGCGCGCGCTCTCCGCTCTTCCTCTGTCCCCTCCCTCGCTCTCCCTCGTTTCTCCTGCTCGCCCAACCGCCTTCGTCCCTTCTCCCTCGCTGCCCCGCATGCCTGGAACTCCCTCCCTGCCGACATCCGCCTTGCCTCCTCCCTCCGCTCCTTCAAATCCCTCCTCAAGACCCACCTTTTCCATGCTGCCTTTCCCAATGCCCTCTAGTCTTTCCCCTTGCTCTTACTGTCAGCCCTCCTCTGCTGACTGCTGCTACCGACCACCTTGTAACCAAGCCAAGTACACGCACCTGAGACTTCGCATCCGCCTGAATGTTTGTTTGTCTTCTCCCATGTCTCTCCCGCTGTCCCCTCTCCTTGTCTCCCCCTCCTTGTCTTTTAGATTGTAAGCCACAGGCAGGGACCGCATCTGATTGTATGTTCTGTACAGCGCCAGGTTGCAACTGGTGCTTTATAAATGTTTAATAATAATAATAATAATAATAATTTGCTCTCTGCCCTCTCCCTTCCAGTAAAGCAACCATTCCTTCCAAAATTATACCAAATAGGGGCGGTTGTAACTCACAGGGCAAGTTAGCTCCTCAGTATCCTTGCCTACAGCTAGAATTTTCCAGACCTCCCTCTGTACCTATGCACAGTTTCCAACCCCGCCAGATACCTAGTAAAAAATTGCACCTAGCCTTAAAGGCCGGAGAGGCTATAAGCCCCAGGTTTGGACAAAATTAATTCCCGCAAGTTCATCACCCGGCGGGCAAAAGCTGACACTGCCTTAGTCTGGAGGTTATCAAAGGGGAGTAACAGTCGCTCCAGCAGCCTTACTCTAGAATTCTGCTGGAGCTCAGAAAGCACTGATCCCAAAACTTTAACTCTCAGACCAGCCAAGGTGGAACAATCAAGCAGGATATGAGCAACCGTATCTTCCTTACCCTTTTCACACAGCTGACATTTCCTCTGGTCATGAAGCATGCCCCGATATCTACAATCTACCAGTGATGAGAGAAAAGTGATGAGAGAAAAGTATTAGTACGCATCCTCGTAAGTGCGACTCGTTGAGCAGAATCCATCCACTGGAAGAGATAGAAAGAGGTCGAGGAGACCTCCCTGTAGGGCATAAAATCAAAACCACCTTCTGCGCATCTAGCAGGACCCCTTCGGTCTGGAGAAGTTGGTCCTTAATTCATTGCTGGACTAGTTTCTTAAAGGCTATAGAGCCTATTCTTCCCCAAACTTCAGGAGAGAATCCTAGTAGCTGGATCAAATGTGAGACCCGGGAAAGCCAGGGCTTCAGAAGACCAGAATCTCGGGCCTCAGCCAATAAAGATTTTCCGGCTCTGGTGGGGCCAAGCACCTTCATTCAGTAATTAATAATAGTCTGGAGGGCTCGTGCCTTCACTGTAGGAAAGATCGTTTCCTTCCTAACTATAACCTGTGGGGAACCACGTGGGATGCCCAACACGGAGGTCAAAAAAGAGTTCTGGAAACACTCTAGCTTGCCTAGGACATCGAGGGGCCAGACCGGGGCAGCGTATAAGGCTTGGTTCAATACCTTGGCCTCAAATAATTTAAGGACCGGCACTACCAACTTCCCCCCCTGAACGAAGTAAAATTTCAAAATTGCTGAGGCCTAGTGGCCGGCCTGTGCTTTCATCCGCTCATATTGTAGGCTCCATTTGGCAGTGGAGGAGAAGGTAACCCCCAGGTATTTAAATTGATTTACCTGGGAGATGTGTTCCCCACCAACATGCTAGGGATACAGGCTTTTAGTCTTCCTCCGCCCCACTACTAGCACTTTTGACTTCGAGTAATTGATCTTCAGACCTTCCTTCGAACAATACTCCCCCAAAAGTTCTGTCTGCTAAGTCAAATTCGAGTTTGAGATACCAGCATGGTATCGTCCACATAGAGGACAATAGATAAACGTCTCTAACCCACTAAAGGGGCATGCGTATCCTTGGTATTCATATGCCGGACGACATTGTTCAGGTAAAGATTGAACAACACGGGGTCAGCAGGCACTCCTGC
The DNA here is from genome assembly GCA_003113815.1 of Sphenodon punctatus. NCBI lineage: Eukaryota > Metazoa > Chordata > Lepidosauria > Sphenodontia > Sphenodontidae > Sphenodon > Sphenodon punctatus. The sequence continues at coordinate 1,981,180 of QEPC01004523.1, forward strand.
CTGACCCCCAGTTCAACTCAAACTGGAGCAGATAGCTCCCCCGATCTACCCAACTTAATTTGCAGTGTGTTCCCCGAGTGCAGATTAATTAACAGAAACAGTAAACGCGGGTCGATGGAAAGAGCTCTCAGCTGAACCCATAAGCGCTCCCTAGAAATGGAATCAAATGTTTTCTCCAAGTCCATAAATCCCCAAAATAAATTCCCCTTGTTGGCCACATCTTTGGTTATTAAAGCTGAGAGGACCAATACATGGTCAACCATTGCCCTACCCGCCATAAAGCCTGCCTGTTTTCTGGAGAACCATGGCATCTGCTCCTGTATTGGTTCCATAATTGGTTTGGATCACTCTACATATCTCTTAACAAAGAGGTCATATTGTTCCTTACCCTATCTGTATGCACCTTTGACAGTCTCTGCTTCATCACGGTCCATTATGTCCTTGGTATCCAAAGTTAGATCACCATTGTCCTCTCTAAAAGCGTTTCCCATGTCGTGACCACTTCACCCCTTGGGTGCTGGATCGACCCCTGCGTTGTCCAGGGGTGCCCTGATCGAGGTCCCCTGAGTCTTCCAGGGGGTCACGCAGGAGAGGGCATTCTCGGTGGCTGCACCACTGCTGTGTAACTCCCGGTGGGGGTGTTGTTGGTCCTGGACCTCCCTTCTTTTTGAAAAAGTTGTAAGACCTGGCTGTTCCACCAGGCGTTTGGTGGGGGAGAGGGTGGTGATGGGGGTGGGGGTGCTAGATGTTGACCTCCTTTTTGTAGTTTTAAATATGTTTTATATTGAATTTTATTTGTGTGTTTTATATTGTAACCTGCCTGATGGCAGGAGGGGCGGGGTATTAAATTGAAAAATAAAAATAAATTTAAAAAAATATGACAGTGACCAGGGCTGAGACTTTCTTGGCAAAGAACTCTTGCACACCTGGTGCTTGTTCATGGTGTTCTGTGTGTTCCTTGCTGCTGCTGATATCTTCAAATTCTTGAATCATCCTGTATACTTCATATCCTGCCACCATTCAGCTTCCATCTCCTTTCTCTAGGATGTTGACCTGTTCATGGGTCTGTCATAGCAGAGAATGGGAGCTTTGTTTTGTGTGCCACAAATGCTCCGAAGCAGAACTCTTGCTATGCTGCTGGTTGTGTCTGTGCCTGTGGTGGACAAGTCCTATATGTAAACTGAGCGCCACCATGCATAGTTGATGTGATGACAGCTAAGCACCCATGGTATTAGCTGCACAGGTGATTCCAGATACTTTGTAAAGTTTGCATCCCAAATTGATCCTACCAGTTGGAGTATGCAAAGTTCCAGTTGAAGAATAATTGATCAATACTGAAATTGAGGTGGTTTAGCTTTCATTTTTGCACACCAAGCTGTGAAGTCCAAAGAATCTTCTCCATTTGGCACAGTTTCACTGTATCTGTCATACATGATGCTATAGGATGAAGAGGGCAGTTGCAGTCTTTTGGTGGACATGCCTGGTCCTAAGTAAGCTTTAAGACAGAAGTGCACACTTGTCACTCTCCTGGCCACCCAGGGGCATTGCTTACTGGGATCCATATAAAAAATGTTTAGTAAGGGTCAATCTGTGTGCCAAGTTTCATGCATTTAACCCAAAGTGCATGATTTTAGACTTCACTACCACTCCATTGGTCTCCGAGGAATTTCCTGTTAATCAGAATGGAAAATCATTTCCCGCCCTCTCCTTGGACTCGCGTACTCTAAGTAGGGTGTGTAAAAAAAAATCAGTGACTTCAACTTTTTAAAAAAATATTTTTTTAGACAAATCTGTTTAAAATTTGATACATTGATACATTTGATACATTGTATAAAAGTCAAAATGTACTAAATCCTATTTAAATTTCTGATGTGTCAAATCAATACGCACTCATCAAATCTTAACTGAGCTAAAGGCTACTCCTCCATATGGGAGGGGAACAGAGATCTAGCTTTATGAACTATTTAGAAATAGGGATAGTGTCACACATAGCATTTAAGGCCATGTCCTGAAAATGTTTTACTTTATATGCTTTGTGATAGATCCAAAGTCTATAAGTAGGTCTTGGGTCTACTATAGAACCAAGTAGATCTATAGTGGCTTGGATCTACTATAGAGTGGCTTCATTGATTTCTGTGAGAATACTCTGTAAGTTACTGGCCTATGTGTAAATCTTTGTAGGACTGGGGCATGAAGGGTTGATCTTGGCAAATATTTACCATGCCATGGGATAATCTATACTAAATTACTATAGATGTATGAGTGCATAGTATTGCCGTATAAGTCCTTGGATTGAGGTGTAATTACCAATGGGTTTGAACATGAACTTCCAATGACAATGGGAGCCTTGCTTTGACTTGAGAGCACAGAGTCGGGCCATGATATTTTTTTTAGGCTTTACAACGTAATGAATGCTGTGATTTGCTTCTGTACAGATACCAGCACTTCTGGTTTTCTCTTGATGAGGGACCTTTGCTTTAATTACTTGTGTGAGGGGCATTTTAATTCAAATTTCCATCCAAATCCAATGATTTGGATGGAAATCATCCAAATGATTTATGTAGTGTTTGGGGGAATTTTAATTCAAATTTCTATCCAAATCCATTTAGACAAAAATGGCAAGTATAAAGTTAATTATCTGTTACATAAGAGATACAAGTTCTAAACAAATGTAGAATATGTATTAAGCTACATAATTACTTACATTCATGCAGTTAACCTTTCAATTTGCTTGGTTAGTTTATAAAAAAAAAACAAAAAAACCTGATCCAAGTGTAAAGGCTTTATTTACAAATATCCACATTTTCAATTTAATGGTTGTATCAACTGGTGAGACTACCCTGTCTTCAGGCAAGTAACTAAACTGCACATGAAAAGCAGGATTACGGTTTATTTTAAATTAAGGATTTTTCTTGCCAACTTTGAAATCATTATTTAAATTAGAGACCCTGATTAAACTGTTTCATACTGTGGTTCTGAACAGTGGCTGGTAGTGCTCCATCACATAGTGATCACACTATGAAAAATAATTTTAAACTGTCATTTTCCATCTTCACCCGCAAAATTTTATACTGGAATTTTTTTAGGCTATGGTGCAGGGTATTATAGTGGTGTTTGTGTATAATCCAATATATGGATGATATGATTCTTTAGCATTAGATTCAGTATTAATGTTGACTGATTTATAAAGGGGCTCTCTGCAGGGTAGTAAACAGCTGAATGAACACTTCTTACAATATAGAGCCTTTGTAAGAGGCTTATAAAATAGACTTTATTACTAATGATTAGCTGAAAAGTACTTGTACGTATAAAATGCACTTTTCAAAGAACAGCATGTAGAGAAGGGGTGATGAAGCAAAGTTGTGCAGTGGGGATTTCATGATAAAAATCTGAAAAGAGAAGGGATAAGACATGTTTTATAAACTTCATAATGAGTTTTTGTCAGAATAAAGCATTAGTGTTTATAATGTTAGATGTATTTACTCATCATTGTGGTGGTACTGCTGTGTGAAATCTTTAGGAATTCCAGTGCTCTTTTGGTAAATATTGTTATCCACCACTCAGTGAAAAGGGTTTGCTTGCAATAGTGATGTGACTAGGCCTAATAGGGTCTTGGGGTGAGTCAAATTATTGGGCCCCGTTCCAACCGGAGTGGGGCAGGGTGACACAGGGATGGGCGTGTGAGATGTCTCTGGTACCATGGGGCAGTGAGGCCCTGAAGTAGTGGGTGGGAGAGATGAGCCACCAGAACAAACCAGGGTTTGGGGGGCACGTGTAGGGGAGGCAAGGCGTGAGGCACAGGGGAAAGGTGAAGTGCTGGGAGTAGGGTGGCAGCCATGGCACCAGCTCTTGGCTCACCGAGGAAGGCACAGGGAGCCCCAGAAGAAATAAAGTGATGTAGCCAAGCACGTGCACCTGGGACCTCGCATCTTCGTGAATGTTACACTCCTTGTCTCCCTCTTTTCCCCTTCCTTCATCTCCCCACCCCCCGTCTCTCAGATTGTAAACCCTAGGGCAGGGACCGTGTCTATTCTATTACTTTGTAAAGTGCCAGGTACATTGCTGGTGCTATATAAATGCTTGCTAATAATAATCATAATAATCTTGGAACAGCGGATTGTGCCATGAAATTTTCATGACAGTTTTGTAAAACTGCATTAGCCCATGCAATCTAACTGGCTAGCTTTAAACACACACATACACACCCCTCTGAAAGATACCTACTGAATTTGCATCTTGAAATAATTTTTACTAGGCATTTATAAATTACATCTATTACAAAATGGACACAATCTTTCTCGCGACCCTCGCCGCCTCTTCTCTACTTCCGACTCCCTTCTTAAACCCCCCTGCCCTCCTCCGCCCTCTTCCCTTGCTGCTCAGGATCTTGCATCGTTCTTCACCTCAAAGATTGACAAGATCCGACAGGACATTGCCTCCCACCCGCCTCCACCTCCTG
>QEPC01004523.1:1993622-2063978 GCA_003113815.1 Sphenodon punctatus
TTCAGCAGCACGAGTGCAAGAACGGAGGTGGCGGATACTAGGGGTGAGCCAAGGACGGGGGTTGTGGGAGAAGGCAGGGCGGGAAGAGAGAGGGGCATGGGAGTCAAGTGTGGAGGAGAGAGAGGCGTTGAGAGCAGAGACAGCGGAGTCAGGGGAGGAGGAAGAGAAGACTGTAGGAAGAAAGGGAGAGAGAGAGGAGGCAAAGTCCAGGGGATCAATAGCTTGAAGGTCATGGAAGGGGCGTAGAGAAGGGGAAGAGGAGGGGGGACAGTGGGAAATTAGAGAAGCTTCAGAGGACAGCAAATAGGGGTGAGGCCCCATGCGCGGCGAGGGCCTGATCCCTGCACGGCCCCATGGCAGACAATAGCCACCACACTGTGGGGCAAGTGTAGGGAGCTGGGAACAGTCACAGGGGAGCGGAGTTAGTTGGCCCGTCAGAATCGGCCAAACAAGTGTATGCCCAGCCCTGTCCCACCTCCCCCCGCCTGGACCAAAATCCTGCCTCAAGCCCTGCTGCAGAGATTGCTGCATGGATGACAGAAGGGGCCCAGCCACACTGGTTTCCCTGCCCAGCCTTACCCCCTGTGGGGGGAAGGCTGCTCTGCAACGCATCTTCAGAATGTTTCCAAGGACGCATCACACAGCAGGCAGCTGTTTACCCTATCACAGGATGGGCAAACATCTGACTGATGCTGGCCACATGATGCACTGCTGGCCAGGGAGGGGTATGGCTGCCCAAGGCGTGGTGGCATCTCCGTCTCATCCGGCTACGCCCACAGATGAAAAAGGGGCTGGAGGACAAGTCATATGAGGAAAGTCTGAAAGAACTGGGTAAGTTTAACCATCAGGAATGTCTAAGGGCGTGAGGAGGCCATGATAGCAGTCTTCAAATAAAAAGTTGCCCCCAAAATGAACATTTTGTTCACTGTCACAGAAGAAGAGAGAATGGGCTTGAACTGAAGCAATGAAGATTTCAGCTAAATATTAGGAAACACGTCCTGTGAGAATTGTTGAGCAATGGAATAAGATGCAGAAGGCAACTGTGGAACCTCCTTCCTTGGAGGTTTCAAAACGTGGATGGAAATGTATCTATCTGCAATGCTGTAGACAGGGATATCCTGCTGTGGTGCAGCAGGCTAGACTAAGTGACTCTTGAGTTTTTCCTCAGACCCTAAAAATATATGATTGTATGTTCCTTCCTAGTCCTATTTCTTTCTCTGGAAATAGAGAACAGTTCCTTGCTTTTGTCTTTGTGACAGCAAATTAGATATTTTAAGACTTGTTATGTCTTCCTTTGTACTTCTCTTGGCTAAACATACAAATTTCCTTCAACCTTTCTATATAGAACTTGCTTTCCAGACCTACCATCATTGTCCTTCTCTGAGCCTGCTCCAATTTGTCTGTCCTTCTTAAAATGAGGGGCCCAAAACAGGAACTCCATATGAGGTCATACCAGTGCAAAAAGGGCAGACTTATTACTTCCTGTGACTTGGAAACACTGCTGCTATGTAGTCTGAAATTGTATTAACCTTTTTTTGCAACCATATAACATTGCTAACTCATGGTTGCTTTGTGATCAACCATAATCCCTAGTTCTTTCACATTTATTACTGGCAAGCCAGCTATTCCCCGCCCCCTATCTTATATCTCCACATTTGGCTTTTCTTTTCTTAAATGCATAACTTCACATTTTTGGGGGGTTAAAATTAATTTTCTTAGTTGTGGGTTTTTTTATTATCTTAATTCTGTCTTCTAAGCTGCTGACTCCCTCTGCCAGTTCTGTGTCATCTACAGCCTTGATAGGTATTTCCCTCCGCTCCCTTATCCAAACTTTTACTAAAGATGTTGAGAAGCACAAGATCCAGGACAGGGGCCGGCAGGGACCCCACTTGCTACGTCCTTCCAGGTTTATGAGCTGTTTCTGATTGGCCTTTGAATTTGGTTCTTAGCTAGCTATGAATTCATCTTAATGTAGGGTCTTCCAGCCCACACTTTGCGAGCTTGTCACTGAGAATCTCATGCGAAACTTTGTCAAATGGTTTCCTGAAAACAATATATTATGTCCAGGTTTTTGCCACATCCCAGTAGCTTGCTTTCACAAGTTGTTGTACCATGCATGCCACCTTGCTACTGTAATCCTGCCCATTAGCCCAAGCCCAGGGTGGCTGTTTGTCTGGTTTTATTCTGGATAGTTCTCTTTTTCTGACAATTTGGGCTGTCTGGGATGGGAGAGGAACTGGACCGTGGGCTGTCTGGAATGTTCCCTGTCCCCGATTGTGCTGCCTCCTCAGACAGCAGCTGAGCTGCTGTAACTTTAAAAAAATCTATTACCAAAGCCCCTGCTCTCAGAAGCAGCCTGGGTGGTGGGACAGAGCTTCCACCCCGGCTGGCTGCCCTGGGCCCTGTTACCCACCGCAGCACTGTTCACACGACCCAGATCCTGCTGTGGCTGCTAGTGCCACCAGCTACAGCTTGAAATTTCCTACTGTGCACACTAGGGTAAGCCATTTCTTGAATCTGGTATGCTGGGAAATAGTCCTAGCATCGCCAGATTCAGGAAACGGCTGCTGATCCTAGCATGTGCATGTGCGCAACACAGAGGTGCACAGCAGGACTTCCAAACAGCCAGGACTTTTGGAGGCGGCAGCAGCAGCAGGCGCATGGGTAGAGGGGCTGGGCTGGGCCGGCCTGGCCTCACAGGCCGGTGTGTGAGAGTAGTGACTGTGTGAATGGGTTTGACTGTGACAGAGAGGGAGGTGAGAGCGTGTGTGAGTTTTGACTGGGTGTGTGAGAGAAGGTCAGAGATAGTGTGCGTGTCTATGGCTGCTTTAGACGAGCAGGTTGCTGTTGCACGACCCGCTTGCGCGATATTTCAAAATCCCGCCATGTGGGATTACACGAGACGGCCGGCAGGAATCATGCGTATGAAGGGCGGCCGTGCGTTATTTGCTGACCGTGAATTAAATACCTAACAATCGAGGTATTTAATTCACGGTCAGCAAATAACGCGCAACTGTCTTTCACGCGTGTGATCCCCGCCGGCCGTCTCGTGTAATCCTGCTTTGCGGAATTCCAAAATATCATGCGAGCGGGTCGCACGAGGGCGACCCGCTCATCTAAATGCAGCCTATGTGCGAAGAATTACGTGTGAGATAGCCGAGTGTGCCAAGTGTGTCTCTGTGAGCGTATGTCTGTGTGAGTGTGTGTATGTGAGAGTTGCTCCCTTTCACTCCTTATGCTCCCCTCCTCGGCTGTCCCCTTTCCCCCTGTGCCCGCATCTCTTCCCCATGGCTGTCCTAGTGGCTTCCTTCAACAGTACCTTCTAATAGACAGTGGACTGAGCAGGTGCAGGCAACCTGGTCAGTCTTCCCCCCACTAGGGTGAGTTGTGCAGCAATTTCCATTTTAATTATAATAAATATGCAAATTTAATGCAAACTGGCCCTGTGTCAGTGGCCTCCCTCCCCAAGCCTGGTAGCTGAAGGTGGGCCCTGGCTAGCCACGGGGGTAGAGGAGAGCGAAGCAAGACCTCGGTGCAAGGCTGCTGGGCCCAAGACTGTAGCCCCCTGTGGGGCCACGGGGAAAGCAGCCGGTGAGCTTGTTTGTCCGTTGGGCTGAAGGAGTTCGGCCCCTGTTTCCACAGGGGCGTCCAAGCCGGAGGAAGCCTCTGGCCTCATTCACCGCCAATGGTTCTGACTGACGGAAAGTGGCGCCGCTCCAGGCCCGTCAGGGCTCCGGGAGTTAGTTAGAGCCTCCAGGCCGGCGCAGGGGAAAGGGAGACGGACTAGGCCATTTGTGCGGGGTTGGGGGGAGCGGGCGCCCTCACTGCCCGGGGAAGCCTCCTCCGGGCCGCGGGGGAGTGTCCGGAGGTTGGGGAGGGATCGGGGCGGGCCTCGGCTTGCCGGGACGGTGACGGCGGCGGGGACGGGGGGCGGAGCGGAGTGGTTGGTTGGCTGGGGCCGGCGGCGGCCGCGCGGCGTGGCGGGGTCAGTTCTCTTTAGTGTTTGCCGATGCTGGAGGCGTCTCTAAAGTGTCCCCGGGAACCAGGTAACCGAGCGCGCAGGGCCGGCGTGGCCCGGGTCTTTCCAGACGCGGGACATGGGGAGGGTAGCAGGCAGCGAGCCGCGCCGTCTGTGCTGGGGGGACGGGACGGAGCTGCCGCAGCCGCCATCGTGCGCACTCTCTCCCCGCGGCGGGCGGCGTCTAGCAAGGCCCCGGGTGGGAGATGGGGGCCGTCTCCTTCCCGGCGTGGCGGGGCAGTGGCGTCCAGATGTCACCCGCCCCGTGATAGAGCAAGGGGGTGTCACTAACTTGGCTGGGCATCAGCCCCGGGGCGCAGCAAGGGGGCTCGGTCAGCCCGCCCCTGGCCGACACTTATCCCATGCTCAGCGGCTTTGCTTACATCCCAGGACACTGCCTGCCCCTGTGTAGGCTCACAGGGTCGTCCTGTCCCAGAGCGGAAGCTTCCCATAGCCCTGCCCTTCTTGCTCCTGGAGGGCTGTGCTGCTCCCACTCCATGGCACGCCACCTTGTACTGCTCAGAATGGAAATGTCCTCTTTTCCTTAAATAAAGGCCAGACTATTACAGCTGATGGCATAGGAACATAGATTTAAGAAGTACCACTTGATTTGTGGATTGACTGCTTATTGTATCAGCCTTGTCTTAAATACATTCAGTACTTTTGTATAGTCAAGACATGTTCGCTTTTTCTAATTCTTTTAAAGATTTGTTTTGCTACAGCATGTTTAAATAAATATAATTAGTTGTTGTTATATTTTTCATCGTTCATGACAGTTTTGATAAACTTCAAACAAGAGTACTTTAAAATATTACAAAAGACCTACATTATAATGCTTATACACAGTGTATTGATTGCACATGGGAATAAAGCTACAAAGGGTGTTATTGAGACTTAACCTACACTTTAGACCTCATCACATTCTGCTAGAATTGTTTTTTTTCCCCTATTATAAGCTGAAAGTGAAATAATTATCACTGAAATTACAGTAGTAGTAGGTTTTAGCAGTGGCGTAGCAAGACTGTGGTGGGCCTATGCTTGTGTCCCAATCATGCCCCCCACGGGCAAAAGGTTCCACAGAATCAGGGTGGGGAGACAGGGCTTTCCCATGAAAGCTCCCAGCAGGCCCTCTGGAGCAACAGCAGTCTTGCCACAAAGCTGGATGGGGCTCAAGGCAGCACGGTCTCTTCTCCCCTCGCTCTTAATTCTTTCTTGGAGTTCTTTGCAAGTGTCCAAAGTAGCAGTGGGAAACTTTCAGAGTGGGCAGAGGTAGAGTGCTCGCTCCACTCCCTCCCTCCCTTGACCAGTCTGAAATTTTTCTAGTGGTGCTCTGGCCACTTGTAGAAGACCCCTTCAGGCCCCGGGGCCCTGGCTCAACTGAGCCACCTCGCTCAATGGTAGCTACACTCCTGGGTTTTAGAGTTAATGCAGAACACTTAACTGCACTTTTAGAGTTATTTCACAAGGCTTTCTCGGCTTCTAATTATTGACTTCTGCATGTAACCCAGTCAATTCGGCTTCTCAGTGGTTGAAAGACAACCCCCCAATGATGGGCACAGAAATGCAAGACATGTCCACAAACTTGCTTTGCTGTGTGGTCTGAGCTGGCTGGGACAGAGCAGAAAGTAGGTATGGCTAGCTGGGGAGGAGATAGTAAACTGGAAGCCCTTCTGCTGTGGCTTTTGCAAACTTCCAAATATTCAGACACTGTAACAGTTGGTACATAGTGGCACAGTGTGGACGCCTCTGAAGACAGCATCCTGTTCTCTGTAATTTCAACAGGTGTCTGTCTAGCTGTCATGGTTGCTGAAAAAACCTCAAAATATGAATTAGGTTTAACTTGTGCACTATTGGAACCAATCTGGAGCATGTAACAATTGCTCTGAAAGGTATGAACTGTTCCATTCATCTCACCGAGATGTTTTCCCAGGTAATTTAACTCACGGTCCTGAAACCACCTGCTGTCAAATCCCATTCATTTGGACTACTCGGGACTAAGTGATTTCAGGATTACAGTCTTGGTTATTGCTATTTCATTCCTTGTGTAAGAAAGGAGAGGAAGGTCTACACAGTGGGTGTCATTTCCTTTGGAGTACAAATAAGTGACATTTGAGAGATACTATAACTTATTCTTTTTTTCCCTTGAATAAAGAAGGACCTGGACCCAAGCTGACTTTCAGAGTCATGGGCATATTCAAGTCACACCAAGGGGAAGTCAAGCTTGTGGAACCCAGTGTTGCTCAGCAAACTGTATCAGCAGTGTCTTGTTTTCAGTGGCAGAACTTGGATGATCATCAGCACTTTTCCTCATTTGGCCCCTGATTTAGAAGCTATTTTTGCACTTACTGCAGTTGGAAACTTTTTTCTGTTAATGAAAACTTAGTCAGAAAACAATGAGAATGTTAGGTGCTGCTTAATCCGATGACGATGTCAGTCCCATTTATAGTAAGAAAACTTGAACTGGTGTAGCTTCACAGATGTGGTGCTTCTCATAAGCAGTAATATCATGAGAAGACCTATTCATTCAAAATGTAATTTAGGCCTAGTATACATTTAGAAAAGTGATACAACTATATAGTGTATTATTCTGCTGCACACCCTTTAATGTAGCTACACTGGAGCACAGTAGGACTTTCATTTATGGATATAATATGATGAAATAGCTCAGTCCATATCTGGGACTAAATTTTAAAGTTATAAAAGTTAAAATAAATTCTAGACAATGTTTGCTAATTCAGCATGCCTTGTTCAGGACTCAAAATGTGGGCTCCCTGCTTAAGGGTCTTCCGTGGAAATACACCTTTTAACTCTGGGAACAGCATTATCTGAAGTGTACTTATGAAAGATGGTCCCACAATGCATCATTCTGTACAATGTTTAGAAATTTAGAAAATAATCCCCATATCACTATATATACAATATACTGAGAAAGGTACCTGTGTTGTGTTTATGGCTCTAAGAGGCTTGTTTGAAATAAATAAATATGTTGGTCAATTAATCAGCGTAGATCTCAATAGCGACTGAGGTCTTTCAGTGTTTTAATCACCAAATAACTAGTCTATTTCGAAGTACACAATTATACATTGCAATTATATAATGTACCCAGCAGTGATACGTCACACCTTTTCTTATGTTCAACGAGTTCCCTCTTTTGTACTATGTGATAAGTAATATGGAACTTTTGTTCACCAAATAATACCAGTCTAGAGGTTGAACATTAAAAAGTTGACTTTATAACTACAGTTTGAGTTTGCTGAACATAAGCTGTATCTTGAGCACAGAGACCAATTTCTTAAATTGTGAAGTTCCAGTATTGCCAAGCCCCAGTAACCTTCGGTCTCCAGCTTTCTATCCTATGATATTTTGACAAGAGAGGAAAGAAAATCTGCTGTGCTGCACAGAGACAAGTTGAGTCAATTTAGGAGATGCTTAATAGCTGGAAGACTTAAACCTGCTGGCTCAGGATAGGTATGAGGAAGCGTGATGGACCCACTGAGGTTCAGGACAGTGCACTGCTAAGAATTTCAGGATTTATCTTCAGTGCATGATAACTGAAACCAAAATAACTTGTAATCCACATATTTAGTTGCTTAAGTATAATTAGTTTAATCTGCATCCCTTCCAGGGATGTTCAGGAGGTAGGGTGTTTAGACATGCATCTCACCACCCATTAGTCACGCATCATGCATGGTGCAGGGTCGCGGCACCAATGGAGCCCCGCAAGATGTGTGATGGCTGGGTATTGGGTGGGGAGGTGCTTGTCTAAAAACACCCCTCATCTTTTTCTGTGAAAATTATCCAATGCTGTGCAGTCTGATGCTTTCAAAGGGAACACACTTCAGTTACTGCTTGTTTCAGAGGGTGCTTTCTCACTAGACAAAACACACACCATTTGCCTCCAGGAAAAACTCTGGGACGCAAATGCTGCATGACTTTTGTCACATGGGAAAACTCTGCATCCTCTGCATGATTGGAGCCAAAGCTGTGTGGTTTGTTTTCCCATGTGACAAAAGTCACGCAGCATTTGCCTCCCAGAGTTTTTCCTGGAGGCAAATGGTGCACATTTTGTTTTGTGAGAAAGCAGTCTGTCTATGCTTGGACTTGCACCACAATAACTCAAGGTAGGAATGACTACAAAGTTATTTCAGCATCCATTCCACCTGCCGTTCCCAGCAGAAAAGGAGCAGAGTGCTGAAATTTCTACTAGGGCCATGAAGAATGAAAGTGACATGATTCTTAACAGTTTTATGACTGCTTACAAGACTCTTAAGCACCAGTGAAACTGACAAGCTGCTTGCCAAAATTATGAGTAGCAACAGAGTGACTGGTGCTCGCTGTAAGGTTAAGAGGAGAGATTTCCCCATATTCTGTGATTCGATTTTTCAAGTCCTAGTGAGTAGAGGAGGAGGGATGGCCAGACACGGCTCATGTGATCCACTTGAACCAGACATCAACCTCAGACAATCTACCAGGACTCCTGCTAGCCCCCAGCTCTAGGGCACCTCAGTAACTGGTCTCAGGGATGGAGAGGATCACTCCCCTTTAGAGAGCCTTTCCCACTGCGCTGAAGGATCTCTTCTTAGCCTATCTCCTCAGAGGAGACACTCCTTGGGGTGCTGAACCTTTCTTCTCCAGAGGTGTTCTCTGAGACGGTGGTCCCTCTCCCTACAACATGATCTGCCTGAGACTAGCTTGTGATCTACCCGTAGACCACAAGCTATCTCTTGACCACCCCTCGACTAGAGGAAAGCTCATTGCCTTGCACTTGTAATGAGAACTCTCACCATCTGGAATAATGAGTTGGAAAGGGTCACAGAGCAACAAAACCAGTATTTGTTCACGTTTTTTCTTACTTGATGTATCCTACCTCTTTTTTGAGCACCTAGTTCCTTGTGTGTGTGTGTGAGTGTGTGTGAGTGTGAGTAATGTAAAGTTGCTGATCTCTTCATATGAGGTCAAGTGGAATTGGGGTAGTTTAGGCCATACTTTTCTTTAACTTGCTAGCAGAACCTGGCAATTTGTACCTTAGGGCACAGTGCCAATTAAGAGCAAGTGTTTGGGGAATATTTAGTATTTTGCAGCAAAGATTATAATTTTGGTGTGGTATATGTATAGTCCGTGCCAATGAAGTTAGTAGCTTGACTACTTTCTTGCAGCTTTTCATGCCTCTTATGGCACAGGATACTATTCTGTGTCATAAGTATTTTTCCACAACCTACATTTTTGTGTGTGAAATGATTGCCTCTTCTCTGACATAAATGTTTCTTGCCACAAAAAATTGGAAACTCTTCTAGCTTCTGAAATACACAGCTTCCATTCCAGTCTGTTTACACACACACAAACGTGTACAATTATGTAATTTAATAACTAAATAAATAAAATTCTGTGCCCCTATTGATCCTCCCAGATGTTTGTTGTTGTTTTTTTTAAAAAAGATTCCATAATTTAATTTTCTTATACAGCTCTGTTTGTGCAGAGAAATTTTCTCCTCTTATGAAATTTATCCCACCATTATTAGGAAAGTAGTTTTCTGTTACATAAAGTGACAGGAGTATATCGAGCTGCTTGCAGGAGGGGCGGGATATAAATATATTAAATAAATAAATAAATATCAGTGACCGGTATAAATTATACATTAATGTCACATTGTGATTTCTTCATTGATTTAAGGTGCTAGCTGCCTTCTAACTGCCCCGCCTTTCATATCTACATAACATTCCTGAAGACCTGAAGAGAGAGTGTGATCTAATGGTGGAGGAGGTTCTAGAACTTAGACCTGATGACTTCTGTCTCTTTTTGCTTCTCAGTTGCTCTTTGCTTTTGTAGAGTCACTTATTCATTCTGGCATCTGTGTGTTAGTTTAGGCATCTGTAAAATAATACCATACAGATGTGTTTTGCGTTTCAGTTAATGTCTGTAAAAAGACTTGGATGAAAATTGCTATATAAATGCAAATTACTATTTTGTTTTTATTTATTTATTTATAAATATTTTTTAGCTGCCCACTCATGCCTACGGCATCTCGGGGCGGCTTACAACAAATAACAAATACAATAAAATTCCATAAAAACGATTTCAAACAACTGCATAAATAATTTAAAAAATACTATCCCATATCCAACCCCCCCCAAACTACTCCACCCTCCCCTCCGAGGCCTGGGCGAACAGCCAGGTCTTGCAGGTTCGACAAAACGCCAGCAGACCTGGGACCAGGCGGGCTTCCTCCGGGAGGGAGTTCGAGTCGTGGCCCGGACACCGAGAACACCCTCTCCATTGTAGCCCCTGTCTCACCCAGGGGACTTCCAAAAAGGCGCCCCCCCGTGGAGCGAAGGGATCGCTCTGAGGCACGGTGGGTGAGGCGGTCCCCGAGGTATGAGGGGCCCAGACCGTGCAGGGCTTTATAGATCAATTCCAATAACTTGAATCTGGCTCGGTACGCTATCGGCAGCCAGTGCAGAGCATGGAGCACAGGTGTTATGTGCTCCTGTCGCCCAGTCCCCATAAGGAGACGGGCCGCCACATTCTGCACCAGCTGCAACCCCTGAACCAGAAACAAGAGAAGCCCCACGTAAAGTGCATTGCAGTAGTTCAGCATCAAGGTGATGAAGGCATGGATAAGAGTGGCCAGGTTGGGCCTGGAAATGTATGGACAAAGCCTCTGTACCAGGTACAGCTGGCAAAAGGTGGCTTTAGCCACCGTCTCCACCTGCTGATTCAGACGGAGACCGGAGTCCAACACCACCCCCAGACTTCGAGCCTGCTGGGCTATAGGAGGACGCCCCCCCCCCCCCAAGGCGGGTCAAGACCTCTCCCGCCCTTCCCACCACCATCACCTCCATCTTATCGGGATTTAGTTTCAGTCTGCTCTGCCTCATCCAATCTGCCATGGCCTCCAAACGTTGGGAAAGCAATGAGACAGCAGGACCTGGGTCAGTTGAAAATGAGAGGTACAGCTGAGTATCATCGGCATATTGGTGACATCGCACCCCGAACCCTCTCACGATCTCCCCCAAGGACTGTATATACACATTAAACAATAATGGAGACAAGATCGAACCTTGTGGAATGCTGCAGGATAAGGCCCGGGGGCTTGATGTTTCAGCCCCCAACACCACCCGCTGGCTTCTCCCCGAGAAGAATGAGCGGAACCACCCAAGGACAGTCCCGTCCAGACCCCCTAGGTCTCACAACAGTCTCAACAGCAACCCATGGTCCACCATTTTAGATAATTTAATTGTAATGAAGAGTCTTGTATATAAAGACAACACCCTTCAGACAACACGTAGGTGTATGCTGATGAGGAGTTAGGACACAGTTTTCCACCTGTTGAGCTGTGGTGCTAGCACTGAATGCTGGAATGAGTCTCAATTGGTGCCTCCACACAAGCTGCAGTGGGCTCGATCCCGCGTGCCCCATGGTGGGCAATCGCTGCCACCACACTTTGGGGCCAGCACAGGGAGCAGGACAGATGTNGCGGATGGGCAGGCCACTGTCGGCTGTCCCGCCATGTCCTGTGGCAGACCAAGATACTGGCTACATGAACAGGCGCCCAGCCCTGCTCCATTCCTCTCACCCAGTCTGCTCACTATCCTGCCCCTGGTTGTGACCTGGTCGCATGGGACTGGAGCTAGCACTTGCTGCCCAAAGTCCTACTGCGGACCTCGCTGCATGGTAGGGCAGTCGAGTATCAGGCACACGAGTGGCAGCACACTACTGTGCCGTGGGCAGCCTTACCCCACTTTGGGAAAGGCTTCTACATGCTGTGTCCCTGGCCTTTTTCTGATGATGCAGTGCATAGCAACCAACTGCCTGCCCCATGGTGGGGTGTGTATCTGGCAACAGCCAAGAGGAAGATGCACTGTATCACGTGGTAAAACTGCCCGGAGTGGGGTAAGACGTAGTAAGCGCACCGTGTGGCTGCACCCAATGAGTAAATGGGACTCTCACGGACAACTGGGGCATTATGCTGCTCGTCCCAGTTTCCTTCATACTACTTCTGGTCAAGCTGCACAAAATCCACCCCCTTTATAGCTTTTCTTATAAAAATGTGGGGAAAGGGATGGATTTTGGGATGGGGTGCCTGCAGTTAATTCTGCAGGCACCCCATTCAGTGTGGTACAGAGGGTGTCCCTTTGCTCCACCCCTTTCTGATGTGATCACACTTCTTTCCAAGCATGATGTCACAATGCTCCGAAAGCAGGTGTGGTCATGCCAGAAAGGGGTGGGACTCCCTTTGCCCTGTCCCTTTCTGATGTGACTGCAACCCTTTCTGAGCATCATGACACCACGTGTCAGAACAGGGCAGGGGAGTCCCTTGTTCCCTGCCCATCTCCAGCGTGGACCTGCCCCTACCTGAACAGCTCAGGAAGGGCCAGGACAGAGTCAGGGCAGTGCACCCTCTTCCACCTGCCTTTCTGCATTTATGACAAGGGGATTTACGGTTTAGGTGCAGATGCTACTGTCAGTTCCTAAAAGTATAACTTTCGTGTAATTCTAGCTATATGAAATTAAACAGAATTTGAACTAAGTAATTTGTAGCCCTTCCAAAGGCATTCAAGATGTACCCACACCTCTGAAACTATTTTGGCAGCATACAGTCAAGTTCATTCTCAAGGGAAAATGTTTCCTATTCAGCTGAGCAGACAGCATTATGAGCCATAGGTGGGTTTTTTTTTTAGCAGCCTAAAAATGGGTGTACTTCAGTCCTTCCCATTCCCTTCAATCTGAACTGTTGACTTTAGAAGACAGAAATAAAACTCAAAATGATCTTGATAGGATGGAAATCTGGGCCAAAACTAACAAAATGAAATTCATAAATGTGAAGCTCTGAATTTAGTTAAGAAAAATCAAATGCACAAGTATAGGATGGGCGATACCTGGCTTGTTTTTAGATCATTTAATTGTAATGAAGAGTCTTGTATATAAAACCAAAGGAGTAGTACATATGAAAAGGGTCTAGGGGTTGTAGTTGATCACAAGCTGAACATGAGTCAGCAGTGTGATGGAGCTCCTAAAAAGACGAATGCAATTTTAGGCTGCATTAACAGAAACATTGTGTCCAAGTCACGAGAAGTAATAATTCCACTCTATTTGCTGCTGGTCAGGCCACATCTGGAGTCCTGTGTCCAGTTCTGGGCACCACATTTTAAGCAGGACATCGACAAATTGAAACAGGTTCAGAGAAGGCCGACAAAGATGCTCAGGGGTCTGGAAACTTAAGTCCTATGAGGAAAGGCTGAAGGAGCTGGGTATGTTTAGCCCGGAGAAGACTAAGAGGAGACACGATAGCGGTCTTCAACTATCTAAAGGGCTGTCACACAGAAGATGGGCAAAGACTTGTTCTCTGTTGCCCCTGAGGGCAGGACTAGAAATAATAGGCTCAAATTACACAAAAGCAGGTTTTGGTTAAACATTAGAAAGAAATTCCTATTTGACAGTGAAACAAATTGGTTAGGGAGGTGGTGGGCTTTCCTTCAATGGAGGCTTTCAAGCAGAGACTGGACAGCCATCTGTCGGGGATGCTGTAGCTGCAGATTTCCTGCACTAAGCAGGTAGTTGGACTAGATGATCTCTGAGGTACCTTCCAACTCTGATTCTGGAGTGTGATCCTTACAATGTTGAAGTCAGTGGGAGCTTGCCATTTATGTCAGAGAATGAGAGAAGTCAAGCCAGTATCATTCACTGCCTCCATCAGTAGGGGGGTTAGTGTCAGATTAAGATACGTTTCAATAGTCTGATATTTGTCCATTTGTAATGAGTTTCAAAATAAAAAGTACATGCGAGTACTGCTTTTCTCACACTTCAGAAATGAGAGACATATAAAGCAAAACACTTCTGAAGGTGTAACTTTTTGTTGCTATTTATTTTTTATGGATATGCTTTATATTTGTGTCAAAAGTTCTGTGAAACCAGGACTTTGATTTCTTTAGATAAAGACTAATGTGACAGCGACCCGCTTTGGACTGGACTTCACCTGCACATCTGTGCAGGTGCCGCCAGATGTTGGCCTAGGATTTACCCAGACCACGTCGGCAGCTAGCCTGAGCTCTGACCTCGGAAAACCTCCGAGGTCACAGCCTGGCCTATGACCCACCTGCCTGGGCCAAAGTGGGTTATTACGTCTGTTCCTGGACTGGCTGTCATGGCGGGGCGCAGAACCGGCTGGCCGCATGTTTGGTGTGCTCCCCACCTTCCTTGGTGCCCAGGCTGTAGGCATGTCTGTTCGGCGCCCCAGTCTGGACCGTGTCCGCCTCACCTTTGCTGCCACACATTCTTTACCCTATGTTAATAGAAACATGCAGAGAGAAATGCCAAGGAATTTAGACTCTAAATCCATGGGGCTCTGTGAAGAACAGTTTGCAGTCTCACAGCCTGAGTTAAGAGAGACTCTAGCTAGTGGGTGTAAAATACAAAAAGAAGAGATGGAAGAGGGAGGGAAAAATAACAGTGGAAGTAATGTGTGCTTGCACACACTAACTAGGTGCACAATTTTTAGACTTGATTATGTTTGGCCACCTACCTACTACTACTTTAAGTCAGCCTCTCAGGACTGTTGTTAGAGAAATCCCAGTATTTTATTATACAGAACAACAGGAATGAATTGGAGGCTGCTCAGAAAATAAAATCAGAGCTGCAAAATAAAGTGCTAATTTTAACACTATGATAGTACACAGAGATTATAATTTATGCACACCATGTTTTTAAGCACAACAAATCTTTACTGTAACTATTGGAAACTACTCAGGAAAATTACTTTTGTGTTACTGTGTCAATAGTGCCTGCATTTTTGTAGTTAGTGAGTAAATCAGTTTCAATTGGTATCACCCACCAATGTGAGAGAGGTGCTTGGGGTAATGAGGGCAACCAGTTGTGAATTAGATCCTTGCCTTTCCTGGCTGGTGAAAGTCAGCCAGGAGATGTTGGGGCTGTTGTTGGCTGGGATTGTCAGTGCCTCCCTATAGGAGGGGAGGGTGTTGGATACTCATAAAACTGTGGTGGTCCGGCCCTTGCTTAGGAAACCATCTTTGTACACTGACTCCCCGGACAGCTATCAGCCTGCCTCTAACCTTCCCTTTTTAGGGAAAGTTATCAAATGGGTGGTATTTCTGAACCTGTTTTAGTGAGGTTTTCATCCCGGGTATGGCATGGAGACTGCACTTGCGGCTCTGGTTGATGATCTGTGCCTTGAGATGGACAAGGGGAATTCTACCTTGTTGATCTTGTTAAATCTTTCAATGGCCTTTCATACAGTTGATCATGGGGTCTTGTTGACTCGACCGAAAGTTTTGTCGGGGGTGCGCAGGACCGCTGTTGAGTGGTTCCACTATTTCCTGTCAGGGAGGTCCAGCGGGTGATGATGGGCGATTACTCTTTGTCTCCCTTGGGACTTCGCCTGTTGTGCCTCGCAGGATTCTATTCTCTCCCCCCTCTTGTTCAATGTGTATCTGAGGCCACTGGGTGAGGTCATTTGGAGATTTGGGGTGAGGTGTCGTCAATATGCTGATGACACTCAGCTTTACCTCTCTTTTTCATCTGACCCAGGACTCGCAGTCTTGGTGCTTACCCAATGCCTGTCTGGTGTCAGGGACTGAATGAAGGCTGGTTGAAGCTGATTCCTGACAAGACTGAAGTGATGATGGTTGGCCGATCTTGTGACTTGCAGGGGGTTGGGACATCTGTTCTTGCTGGAGTCTGGCCCCCTTTGGTCAACCAGGTTAACAGCCTTGGAGTGCTTTTGGATCCTTCGCTGTGTCTGGAACATCAGGTGTTGGCGGTGGCCAGGAGCACTCTTCACCAACTCCATCTGGTGAGGAGACTGCAGTCTTTTTTTTCTGACTCTGATCTGGCTACTGTCCATGTTCTGCTTTCATTGCCTCAAGGCTAGATTACTACAATGTGCTCTGTGTGTGGCTGCCCTTGATGACGGTTTGGAAGCTGCAGCTGGTGCAGAATACAGTGACTCGGCTCCTTTTGGGGACGAGTTATTGGGGACACATTATGCCAGTGCTCCGAAGTTTGCACTGGCTGCCTATAGTTTTCCAGACACAATTGAAGGTGCTGGTTTTGACCTTTTAAAGCCCTAAACCAGGGGTTCTTAACCTTTTCCCAGTCATGAGTACTGGAGTGACATAAGTGTCTACTTGGGAGCACTGCGTAATTTGCATGAGTGATTTGCATAAATATGCATAAATTGTTTACCCTCTGCAATTCAATTTAATTCAAGTCAACAGAAATTGAAATAATTACTCATATTGACTTCAGTGGATGAAGGACTGTTTCAAAGTGCTCCCAAGCACTACTGACAGCTGGTTTGGGGAGCACTTTCACACATTGCCCAAGCACTCGGGTGCTCCCGAGCACCAGGTTGAGAATCCCTGCCCTAAACAGTCTGGGTTCCATATATCTGAAAGACTGTCTCTCCTATCATGTCCCTACGGTTGGCTGGGAGCGCCCTCTTGCAGGTTCCATCTGTTACCCTTCTCCGTAGGGCAGGGGTGCGCAGGAGGGCGTTCTCAGTTGCTGCCCCGGTTTTGTGGAACTCCCTTCCCCAGGAGGTTTGCTTGAGCCCGAGCCTAAGCATATTCCAGAGGCGGTGTAAAACATTTTTATTTGGAAAAGCATTTGGCGGGCAGCGATAGGGCTTAATTTTTGAGCAGGGTTGCGTGGAAGGTGGAAGTTTTTATGTATGAATTTTATATATTTTTGTATGTGTGTTAATATTTTTACTGTTGAGAGCTGCCCTTAGGAAGAGCGGCATATACATTTAAATAAATAAATAAAAAATACAGCAACTTTGGGAAAGTAAAGAATTTACTGATGGGAGACAACATTTAAAAAGATCCAATTTTTATTTTTTTTTATTTTTTTTACTAAGTTCAGATAAGAGATTCTAAGATTCATAATATTTTTAAATATTTTTGATAAGAGATTCTAAGATTCACAATTTGTTTTTGTCTGAATCTGTTAATAAAAGTAGGACTCGGACAGGAAAAACAAAGCAATGGTGTTCTGTCTTATTAACCATTGTCTGTGTGCGTTAGTAACAGTAGAAGAACTCCTGAATTATTTCCTTTAAATTGTCATTAGGCTTCAGAGTTCTACAGACATCATCAAGGGAAAAAAGTTGACACCTTTCTCAGAGATAACATTCAGATAGTTTATACACTGGAACAACATTTAGAACGTTCTCTTTGCAACCCTAATGCTGCAAACTTTAATAGATACTATCGAGCCAGTCTTTTTACAAACTTTATTGGAAAGTTCACATTTACGTGATTATCTCTTGTATGTTTTTCATTTAATCTTCAAAATGAATTCCAAATCTTCTCCTGCTCTCTTACCAATGTTTCTGTGGGTTACATGAGCAAGATTCCTTTTTGACTCTTTTTAATGGTTCAGAGCTGGAAAGACATTCACCTTACACTTCACTGCCAGTTCAGCTCCATTATAGAAGTTTAGAAGAGGGAGCAAATGAGATTCCTCCAGTCAGTCCTATACTTTATAGACTGATTCAATGCCTAGGTCCAGGAAAGGTTGGTAAAGAATCCATCTGGACTAGCAGAATAGCACAAGAGGGAGCAGGAGACTGGAAAATGAAAATGACTGTGCCACAGTAGGCTGCCCAGTTTAACTATCCAGTAAATACAATGGAAACCTAGAGGAAAATGTATAGATTCCGTACTTTCTGAAAGATGGTATGAAAGTTTTGGATGACCCCGTTGCTCTCAAGTAGCGTTGCTATGAGTGAGTTATGTGGTCATCTCAAATCCATGCCAAAATGACCTTTATTTCAAGACACAGCATCCTGTGTTTTATTTAGGCATTTTATTTATTCATGGCTTACTATATTGCACAGAATAAAAACTATCTACACCCTGTCCCTTGGCAAACTCATTGCCTCCCACGGCTTCCAATATCACCTTTACGCTGACGACACTCAACTCTATCTCTCCACTCCCTCTCTCTCCCCTTCTGTCCAAGCTCGCCTCATCAACTGTCTCTCTGATATCGCCGCCTGGATGTCCCGATGTCAGCTCAAGCTCAACATGGCTAAGACTGAACTCCTTATTTTTCCTCCCTACCCTTCCTCCCCCTCTTCCCTCTCCATCCTTATTGATGGGGTCAACATCCATCCTGTCCCCCAAGCCTGTAGCTTGGGCTTTGTCTTCAACACTCACCTTTCCTTCAAACCTTACATCAACTCCGTTGCCAAGTTCTGTTGCTTTGCCCTCCGTAACATTGCATGAATTTGCCTCTTTCTCTCTGTCTCCTCAGCCAAAACCCTTGTTCACGCCATGGTCATCTCTCGCCTTGACTACTGCAACCTCCTCCTTGCTGGCCTCCCCTGCCCTCATCTGTCCCCCCTTATTTCCATCTAAAACTCCGCTGCTAGGATCATCCACTTGGCCCGTCGCTTCGACCACGTGCAGCCTCTCCTCTCCTCACTTCACTGGCTCCCCCTTCCCATACGCATCCTTCACAAACTCCTGGTATTTACTTACAAAACCCTTCACAACCTGGTTCCCCCTTACCTCTCAGCCATCATCTCCTTACACACTTCTGCACGCACTCTCCGCTCCTCCTCTGTCCCCTCCCTTGCTCTCCCTCGTCTCCCCTGCTCACCTAACCACCTTTATTCCTTCTCCCTTGCCGGCCCCCATGCCTGGAACTCCCTCCCTGCCCACATTTGCCTCGCCCCCTCCCTCCGTACATTCAAATCCCTCCTCAAAACCCACCTCTTCCTCGCCACCTTTCCTGACGCCTGTTAAAACTTCCCACTCAATACTTACTGTCTGCCCTCCCCATTAACTCCTGCCTGAGACTTCACCTCCACTTGAATGTTTTTATCCCTTGTCTCTCCCTATGCTCCCTCTCCTTGTCTTCCCCCTCCGAGTCTATTAGATTGTAAGCCGTAGGCAGGGACTGCGTCTATCTCATTGTTCTGTAAAGCTGCAGTTACACAGCTGGCACTATACAAATGCGTATAATAATAATAATTAATAATAATAATTGGAAAGAATTACAAAATAACATTTTAGAAATCGCTATACTTTTTCAAAAATAGATTTTTAAAAAATCATAATGCAGTTTTAGACCTTCAAACAGATACATAATGCTCAACCTTAAGGGTGAAAGTACAGAGAAACAACTTGTATGCTTAGTCACTACTAGGGTTGCCATATATGCAATTTTTTTCAGGGCACTTATGAAAAATTTGCATATATGGCAACCCTGGTCCCTACAGAGGGACAACATGTATGTTTAGTATAGGAAAAATGCATAAGTATTTGAAGTATTAGAGCTTTTAAAGCAGGTGTGTTAAACCTCTCCCTCCCTTTCTCCCCTCCCCCGTGAGGGTCCACTTTGAAAATTAGTAGATGCTCTAAGGGCCACACACAGTTTGGGAATGGGTGCTTAAGGGGCGCCCTTAGGAAGAAGAGGGTCCAGATCATGGGTCTGTGCCGTGGAGTTATCTCCTATCCTTGTGTGCATGCCTTTTATCTCTGCTCCCTTATCCTGAGTTCAGTCTTTCAGTGCTTGGGGATAGGAATTGGATCTAGGGACCAGAAGCAGGAACTGGAAAGGGGCCAAATAGAAACTAACCATGGGCTGCATTTGACGCCCAGGCCTGAGGCTTCCCATTGCCGCTTTCAGGTCTAATATTTCTCATCAGGGCTAGATACACATGCTGCACTCTTTTGGTGTGGGAGAATTCCCAGCACGTCTCCATATAAAACTCCTGCTTTCAGCTGTAATGGTTCTAAATATATTGGTCTTTGAATAAAGTCATACTCATTATCGTATTGTCTAGCTGTAGCCAGTTAGTATTGTCTGCCCAGCATTTGAGACCCATTGACTATGGAGTAGGAGGGAACCTCTGACTGGTGGTTTTCTAAAAATGTAGTTGCTTGGAAGTTTGCTTAGGAGTTTAGGATCCTATAATATAGTGGATTGGGGATTAGTCTGTGGAAATAGATGAGATGTGCATGACAGCTGTAACTTTTCACATGGCTATGGCCATCAAGTGGTATGAACAGAGGTTTTGTGATGGTGTATTGTGGAATAAAAGTTCTATCAACATGGGTTAGGGATAGCCACTCCATTTAAATGTACTGAGTAGATCGTCAAAAGTAAATAGTAATGTAACTATCAAAAATACCTGTTACGCAAATGCCATACGTTTTGTGAAGAAACTAATGCCAAGAATTTTAAACGTTTTTTTTTTCTTGATTTGCTTTGCAATGTGTTAATTGTCATGTTTCTGTCATTCTAAGTCCTCAAAAGCTGGATTCCTGCTAGTACATGAATCTTGTTACACTGTGGGATGCTACAAAAATGTTGTTGTTAATACCAATTTGTATTTATTTCAGTGACAAACAATGGCACAAGTTAAGATGCAGACCACAACAAGCCTCTCTGGACCTTCTCTGTCCCCAATGGTGCTACCCCCTTCAGTAACAACGACCAGTCCACTGGGTCTGCAGTCTTCAATGAACAGAACCATATCAGAATCAACGGTCAGCTGTAACAGTCCTACAGCTGGTCTTTTGGATTCTGTACTTTCTAGCAACTCACCAGGTACGGAGCTTAGGCAAGATGCATTTTCTTGATTTTGCCAGGGATTTTGCTTTATGAATTTTTAATACAGACACATAAGATCCTAAAGCAGATGTATATAACTAAAGAAACCAAATTCTGTTAGAAAAACATTTTGACTTTTTAAAAAAACTGTTTACAGAATTTAGTTTGTTTAGTTTTGATTTACAATGGAGTTTTGTTAACTGATAATGAAGTCCTTGAAAAGAGCACACCTACCACATTCTGACTGCATCTTTCATAGAAAAGGTTTAGTAGTGCAGGAAATTATCCAAGTGCATTTTCCTTTCTTGGAACAAAATGTCTTCAGTCTACTTGGCAGTAACTGGTATTTCCTTTGTAGCCCAATGCTGCAACTTCTATTCTCAATTGGGTATAGGATACATTGAAGCATTACTAAAAAAAAAATGAAATGAAATTTGTGTTGGGGAGACAAAGGAGATGAAAGCAAAAAGTAGCAAGAGGATAAAGAAATCAAGACTGCAATCCTAAACACAGTCATAAGTCCTAGTAATTTTAATAGAGCTTACTCATGAGTCAGTGTATTTAGGATGGGGAACATATGGAGAGACCCTTTAGTACACAGTAGAAGGGACTGAGCAAAAATTTGGAAGAATGAAGAGAAAAGCAAAGCAGCACATTGCTTTGTATCCCATTATCTGTATTCTGTCAGAATAGAGTTATTTGTATTCTGTTCACTGCTCTTTTAAGTGTTTAAAAATTACACTGAAAGGGTAGTTAACTCCAAGGCAGGTATTGGCTTGACTCTAATTTTCAGTAGTATGCTAAGGCATATAGGTTAGAATAAATAAATGTCCTTATCTACATTTTTTTTTTGTATTGCATGTATTTGTCACACTAAAATACATATTGAATCATAAATACATTAAAATGTATATAAGCATTTTATTATCAAAGTGCAGTTTTATTTACATTAGAACAATCTCGTATTCAAAATGTAAAAATGTAGTTTTTTGTAAAAATGCATCCAAAATATTTTTCTTTTCTATACATACTAATAATTTGTAAAGGTTTGCAAAGTTGTGAAGAATACCTTTCTCCACAAAAACTTTACAGGCTCTTTGTTTACAGCTCCTCTCCAAGATAACATGGCAAACCCCAAAGAGAAAACTCCAATGTGTCTGGTAAATGAGTTAGCCCGTTTCAATAGAGTTCAACCCCTGTATAAGCTTCTGAATGAAAGAGGGCCTGCTCATGCCAAGGTAAGGCTACGGTTCCAGGTTGTGAGCCATACCTTAACTTCTGATAGATAATTTGGTGCCTGCACTTGCCAAACATAATCAGATTTATCGCCTAGGTATTTCTTCTGTTGTTTTGTTTTGCTTCGAAGAAAATGTTCTATGTCATTTTTGGAGTCTGTAGTCTTACTATACTTAACCTTAATCCTTGAAAACACAGCCACAAGATCATTCACAGAGTTAAGTGATGAGCTGCAAAAAGTGCATCTTCCTGTTCGCAGCCTGAGCATCCTGTCTCTGAGAATTTAACTAGGGCTTCCTTACCTGACAATACAGTTCACTGCAAATAGGATGCTGGACTGGTCTTAACCAGTTTTGTTTTTTAGAATGATAGGGCTGGAAGGAACACCAGGGGCTATCTAGTCCAGCCCCTCTGCCATTAAGCAGGATCCACTGTGCATACCCCATCGTTGAAACTTATTTGTGCAGAAGCTGACTATATTAATAAAATGTGATTATATCAGGGTGTGTTTATTTCAGTATTGATTTGTGCATCTGTAGATAATTAACAGATAAAATATGTTACACTAAAGAACATAGCTATATTGATTACAGTACTTCCCTTTAAACATTGTGGAACCATTTTTAAGGTCCACTGTTAAAATGGGACAGTAGTGCAACAGTCTGTTTAGACAGTTATGATTTTCAAGAGCATAGTATGGTGGCTTCAGGTGGCAATGGAACTAGAGGAACATGTTTACATAAAGCTCATTTTCTTCCTTCTTTGCTGAGGAGCAATCTGAGAACAAAGATGGCTGAAAAATTCAGCATGAGCAAAAAACAACACAATATTACATGTAAGAACCATTTCCCTTCTTCTCTGAGTCCTGGGGACTCTAGCATTAAAGCAGAGAAAGTTCTACCTAATAGCTTAGAATTTGACCCTTCAGATTGCTTAGCATCTCCTGGGAAGCCTGTTACTGCAATAACTAACTTTGGGTAATTTCAGACAAAACGATACCACGGTCAACCACAGTGAATCCCCTGTGGTGGCCGTTGGTCCCGTTACGTCCCAAAGATTCCCACCAGATGTTCACCACGGTGAATACTTGGCAGGAATCAAAATAACCACGATTCCGGAGGGGAGGCCGGCCTCCCCTCCGGAATCGTGGTTAGAATGGCCACGATCTGGGATGGGGCTGGCAGTAGCCATGCTGAACGTCTGGCCGCCAGCCCTGTCCAGGAATCCAGCCCCAACCATGGGACGGGATCGGGCACAGCAGCCAGATTGGCCGCTGCGCCCTCCCAGAGGCCGAGCATCCAGGGAAGCGTGGGGGGGGGGGGGGAGGAGGGCGGTGCTGTGCGGCCGCGCATCGTGCCACCCTCCCCGATCCCCGGTGAGAATCGGGCCGGCACGTCTAAAGGCCGGCTGGCCTGATTCCTGACCGGGATCCGAAACCGATCCCGGTGCGTGATTCAGTGTGGCGGGCCTGGAGGCCTGACACGTCTGAAATTACCCTTTGTATTTATTGCACCACTGCAAAGTGGGTAGAAAATGTCACCATTTTGAGTTAGTAATGTCTCACTCCCACCTTTCTTTTACTTTGTACTGGCACCAAAATTCGGGATACCAGTGAATCAGGATTCATGAGTTAAGAGGAAACCGCTTTGCATCTCCCAAGGGACATTCAATATTTTGTAGGATTGGGCCTTAGGCTAATTTTTTCCTCCCATATATGGTAACTGTGTTATATTTTCTTTAACTTTTTTGGTTCCAGTTCTCTTGTGTATTATGTTCTGCCACTGTTACAGTATTGTGCCATAGAGACTTGTAGGATGTGAGGTGTATTCATAAATATTGGAAAGGGCATTTTGCCTGTACTTTTCTAGACTATTCAGTAGTAGTCCGGTGGCTACCGTAGAATTCGAATCCTGTTTATGCACATTAGAGTGCATATCAGGATGCAAAATATCTCACTTTGGTTTCAGTTTACATATGTTTGATTTTATCATTTAAGTATTAATTACAGCTAACAAAACAACAGGGCTCTTTTGTAGGTTCCTATGACTTGACTGCAGTGTTTTCCCAGTTTGAGTTCAGGTTCATGTTGATGAGTTGAGGGCTCTGCACCTTAAAGTTGTTTATGCTTCCTCTTCAGAACTTAGAATTTGAGTTCTGAAACATTTCTGAGTATTTATTATTTATTGCGTATGTGGGCTAGTGCATCACTTTTTCTTGATACGTACAATTATATATCTCATAGCTGTGTTCACTGCTAGGTATAACTTTTGTTGTACTTATTATTATGTTTACAGTGTCTGAAAGTATTTACAAACATACTGTATACAAAGATAGGCCCCTGTGTAGAAAAGCTTACACACTAATTTTAGACAGAACTCAACAAATGAGGCTAATAAGCATAGAAGGGAAGAGGATGGGGAAGGACAAAGATAACGTTAATAAGATCATAATGTTGCACAGCTTTTGCTCTCAAGTCCAAATTCAGTGGCAGACGGCAGTTATGACAGTTTGGTAGTAACTGTTGTGCATCTAGTGCTGTTAGTGGGCATAATACTCTCTAACAGGCAAAATATACTAAGCAAAGTAAAATCTTTCTCCTGAAAGCATATATTCCAAAAGCATGCACTGCTGAGGACTGTCTAGAATTATTTTCTTGTTGTGATCCCCCTGCATGTGATTTTTATAAATTTCAGGCACACCTGATGTGATACAAGCTGTATGTTTAAAAACCACAAGTACCAGCAAACTTTGCATTTTCCTTTTCCTATCTTTTTATTTTCTAGCAGAGGCCATCGGTTGTGATTAGATGTAGAGAGGCAAATGGCAGTGGTCCTGGCAGAGAGGAAGAAGTTCCTTTCAGTATGTTATTGCACATACTAGCCCACAGTTTTCTGTTATCACTTATGAAGTCAGTGCTCTCCTAACAGATGTTCTTGAGTACAGACAAGTCAGAGAGCCTGGGTGAGTCTGAAATGTGTTATTCTGACACAGGTGTGTCAGTTTGGCCACCTGTCTTGTGCTCCCATGTTTGTGGATCTTAGGAGATAAAGTTTAATAGAAGAAAAAGGCAAACAGTTTGGACAAGCACTGCAAAGGCATGTATGGGAAAAGAAGACACACAATACCTTCCAGGAGTTGCTCAGCACCTTTGCAGGATTCAAGAGGAGAGAAAACTGATTTTTATCAGGAAGAAGAGAAATGGGTATTCTAGAAGCAGAAAGAAGTGCCGGAGCCAGAGAGGCTGACCCTAGGAGGACTGTGCAGTGAGAGTGTAGGAAGGACGTATGACAAGTCTTGCATTTCTGGGTTCTTATTGTCTTGTACGTTGAATAGGTTAGATTCCTTTAGAAAGACGGGCTTCCTCAGAAAACTACCCTGAATGTATATAAAACCTATCAGCTCTGGGGGATTCTAGATTCCGAGCTGTCAAGAGCCAGTCCAGGGTCAAGATGACCAGCAGAGCGTCAATGGATCCATAGTCAGGAAGAAAAGGTGCGGTTGATAGCCAATTAGATCAGTCCAAATCTGTCAGCAAATATGGGGGGAATACAGAAGCATAGTCGAAGTCCAAGCAGGTCAAATCCAGGGATCCAAGGCCCGCAAGGGGTTAGTGGAGTCAGCCTCAGAAAGTCAGGGTCAATTCTGTGGAATCAGTCCAAGTAATGTTGGGAAGGAGGTGAGGTCCACCTCTGCTACAGGCCGGGCAAGGCAAGGGCTGGAGGCACAGTGAGAGCTAGAAGCAGGAGCACCATCAGATTTGGGGCGGTGGCTAGCTAAAGCCTTCTGGTTGCTCGGACACCTCTCATTGCCTCTCATGTTCTTTTAAGCTGTAGGACAGCCAATGGGAGGCAGGAGCATGTTGCTTGGAGCATGGAAGGGTAAGTCTCTAATATCCTGGAGGAGCAGCAACAGAAGTAGGTCTTCTGTGGTGCTGTGATCAAGGTGACTGTGTTTAAGTCCCAGGGACTTGGATTCTAATCCAGCAGGACCTAACACAAGCCTTTGATTAATTATTTCAGATTCTCTTTTGGTCTTGGCCAATTTTATTCCCTTAATTACATTTCTGCATCCGTTTAGTTCTTTTGAGGGAGGCTCCTATCAAATTCTAACACGGTAAGGGAGGCAGTATGTTTTCAAACACAATGGCTTCTCCAAACTGGAGACTGTCATGTGCCCCAAGAGCTGCGGAAACTGTTGACTCCCCAGACAAGCTGCTTCATTCTGCTTCAGTAGCACATGTTCAGTCTCAGGCCTAAGTCTGACTGCTCATGCTCATGCTCTCAACTGTTACTCCTTTGATGCAGGCTTGTTCCCTAATTTCTACTGACCTTCCTGCAGGATCATAGAAATTCCAGAGATGGTCACTGCTTTGTGCCTCCCCTCCCCTCCTCCCAATCATGTGAGCATCGCAGCGGGTTTGCACTCTCCTCATAGGGACTATAGTCCCAGTCATGCTGAAAAGGTAAAACCCCAGAGAGCATATGGGTTTAAGATTCAATACCAGTATTGAGGCATGAAGGACCTGCAGTTACTGTGGGTAACTGGTCCCTGTGGGGGGGTGTCCTGCTTGATTCCTCTAGTGCAGTCTGTGCTGTTCCTTGCCCACAAACTTCAGCTCTGGTGGATGCCCTGATCTGGTACCACTTCCTAGTGGCTTACTGTTCTTCAGCTGTTATTACTGTCCCTTGTGTGCTCTATATGAATATATGGGAGATATTGTATGGTGAGAGCACCAGGCCAAGACTCTGCAGCCCATCCTACTTCCGCACCAGAATGAAAGACCTCTCACAACTCTTATTCCAGCACCGTCAGACCTCATGAGAGTTTTTGCAAGTTTTCAGATAGCTGGCTCTGGCTTTTATAAACAATTACTATTCTGGTGTAATCAGACTTTCTGCTTGCGGTCTCCTCTGCCCCTTGCTACCTAGAAGAAGCATCTGGATGAAGACTTCGTTGACATGCTGTCTTGGTGGCACTATGATCAGGTTCCCTTTTAGGGCAAGAGACTGTTCGTTGAATGCCTGGATACTGCCATCCAGAAGGCCACAGATTCAGGAAGCTTCTGATGCCACAGGAAATGAGACCATGGGATTGGTTACCATTGCTAGATGTTCTCCACAGATTGGTAAGATCAAATCCATTGATTTATTTTGTGTCTCTAAAGCAAGACTATATGTCCCTAGCTCTCCACTGGTTCTCAAGTACAAGACCTCTTTCTCAAGCCCCTTCATGTAAGCCTTGAAAAGATCTAGAGCCCTTCTAAGATCACAGGTAGATTGTTACAGTCCTATTAAGTCTGGACCAACACAGTCCAGGGCTCATGGATGCTGAACACTCTCAAGTTGGAGGTACCTCACAGATTCAGTCCCTTCCCTCTATCTCAGTTTATGTCCTCCCCCACCCCCCACTGTGAATCAGCCAAAAGTTGCTATGTGGGAGGATCTTCTAAAATTTCTGCATCTGGGGAAATAAGGGTCTTGCTTTACTTCCCTGGAATTTAGAGGATCTTCTAAAATTGCTGCATCGTAGAGAGACGTAAACCATGGGATGCTGCAAGGGTCTGTGCTTGGACTGGTGTTGTTTAGCCTGTTCATTAATGATCTAGAAAAAGGGGTGAAGAGTGAAGTAGTCAGATTTGCAGATAACACAAAAATATTCAAGATAGCTAAGATCAAGGCAGACTATGAAGAGCTGCAGAGGGATGTAGCACGGTTAGGAGAATGGGCAACAAAATGACAGATGAAGTTCAGTGTTGGCAAGTGCAAAGTGATGCACATAGGGAAAAAATAACTGTAATCATTCGTATGCAATGCTGGGATCTAAATTTGGTGTCAAGACACAGGAAAAAGGCATTGGAATCACTATGCATAGATCATTGACATAAATGGCTCAATGTACAGCAGTAGTCAAAAATGCTAACTGCATGTTAGGGATAATTAAGAAAGAAATGGATAACAAAATGGAAAATATAATAATACAACTATATAAATCTATGGTGCAACCACACCTGGAATACTGTGTCCAGTTCTGGTCGCCCTGTCTGCGTCTCAAAAAAGACATAGCAGAACTAGAAAAGGTGCTGAGAAGGGCATCAAAATGATCTAAGGCATAGAGTGGCCATATGAGGAAAGACTCGATAGGTTAGAGCTCTTCAGCTTGGAGAAGAGATGACTGAGAGAGGACATGATAGAAGCTTACAAGTTCGTGAAGGGTGTGGAACAGGTAATTAGGGAGCTGCTGTCTTTAAAATAATAGAACTGGGGTAGCTCCATGAAATTAACAGGGAGCAGATTTAAAATAAATAAAAGGAAGTACTTTTTCACCCAACGTGCAATAAAATTATGAAACTCTTTGCTGGAGGGTGTTGTATAGGCCAGTAGCATAGCAGGCTTCAAAAAGGGACTGAATAATTTTTTGAAAGTCAGGTCCGTTTAGGGTTACTAGGTGGATTGGTCAGGGGAGCAAGACCCTTGACTGTTAGGAGCTGGGGGAAGGATGACTGGAAATGGATTACTCCATTGTAACCTGCTGTGTACTCCCCTGAAGCAACTGAGGCTGCCCACTGTTGGAGACAGAATGCTGGGCTGGATGGACCATTGATCTGACCCAGTAAATGGCACTTCTTGTTTTCTTATGGGCCCACCTCCTTGGTCCCCCTCCCTTATCTGCAGCAGGGGCTGGACTTCTATTATACTGTTTCTGGCGCCCTAGAAAACTGAATGCTCCTTTCTCATACTAAACCTTGCACTCCTCACTTAAACCCACTTAAACATCAAACTCCTTCCTTTCTGATTCAGGAGGTGCAAGAGAATACTTTATTTTGCTCCATTGACTTAAAGGAAGCCTTTGTGTATTCACATATCCACCTAGTCCATCATATATTCCTCCATTTCCATCTTGGAGGGGAGGGTGAGGCACCGCTTTCAGTTCGTGGTCCCATCCCCCCAGGCTGTTCTGCAAGATCCTTGTAACTCTGGTTGTGCCCCTGAGGGAAGATAACACCCACATTTCCTACTGTCTGATGACCTCCTTATCTCCTTCCCCTCATATAAAGGAACCTCAGAGACACACAGTGATCTTGAGAATTCCTTCTGGTCTGTGGCCAACCTAGAGAAGTACTCCCTTTTCTTTCCCTGCTGCAGACAGTCCTCCGGATGGGTAGCTCCTTCTCTTGACTGACAGGGGGCCGAAGATAATAAGACGATCTGGACATGCCTCCTGAGCTACCCCTGCTCTTATCACCAGTCTGTTCTTCTGCCTTGGATCAGCAGGGCACGTTTATCTTTGCTCCATCAGGAGCAATTTGGACTTTTGAAGGGCATTCTCGGTCTGGAGACAGAATGGACTGGGGGCTCTTGACGGGTCCTTAAGGGCGACTTCTCCTTGCCAAGTCCCTGAAACTGGCACTAAGTCCCTAGCCAGCTCTCTGGCAGTTGCCCGTGAGCAGGGAGCCGGTGCCAGGACCTGAGGACTCCCCATTGCGGCCGCGCCTCAGTGAGCCCGTGCCTCCCCCGTCCCGAATGGACTCTTGCGGGGGCAGTGAGTCCATTCCACTGGTCGCCCCCTCTTCCCCCCATCTCTCTCGCGAGGGTGGAACACCT
Source organism: Sphenodon punctatus (assembly GCA_003113815.1). Lineage (NCBI taxonomy): Eukaryota > Metazoa > Chordata > Lepidosauria > Sphenodontia > Sphenodontidae > Sphenodon > Sphenodon punctatus. The sequence continues at coordinate 2,023,059 of QEPC01004523.1, forward strand.
GGCTTCTCTTCTCCCTCGCCGCTTCGGAGGGAGAGAGTGACAGGATCATGGATCCCAGCCTCAGACCTGAGGTAGGTTCTTTCCGTCTGTGGGGGGTGGCAGTATATATGAGTGATCCTGCGCCACAGGGTCTCTCCCCCTTTTTTCCTCTCATCTTCCCTGGGTCCTCAGTTTTTTCTATGCTTCTTGGCTCCCCTGTAGGCTTCCTCACGGAGAACTGGCCTCTACTGGCTTACCAACCTCGGCTGAGACGCCGTTCAACCAGTGAGACCCCTTAATTGCCCTTAATCATTCTATTGGCAAAATGCTGAACTCCCTGACTTGACTCTGTGATAGACAGGGCAGATCAAAGAGAAAAGATAAGGCTCCTAGGTCAAAGAAGAGGAAGTTAAAAAAGGCGGGAAACCCTCTTCGTCCAGCAGTTGGCGCTGTAACCTGCATGTTGGAATCTCCTCTGCCTTCAGACAGCTCTGCTGAGGAAAGGGGGAGGGGCAAGCTGGCCGCTGATTCTCTCAGTTTTCGTTCAAACTCGGAGGCTGACTCTACGCCCCAGGAGTCCGATTTGGAGGAGGGGGAATGGTAGGAGTCCCTGGCCTATCCTAGAGACCAGGCCAGACAATTCCCCTCTCAGTTTAGGGAGCAACTTCTCTCTCAAGTCTCCACCTGCACGAAAAGCCTTCTAAGGGGGTTCCTCGGACTCTGGGGAGGAGGATGACAGAGACCTAATCCCCTCTGTTCAAGCTAGGGATAAAGGGTTGCCCCTCGACAGAGCCTTTGAAAAATTGGTTCTATTGGAGTGGAAGTCTCCTGGAAGGGTTTTTAAAATGACCAAAGCCCAGGAAGCGCTCTATTCTTTTTCTAGAAAAAAGGAGGGCTTGTTTAAAAACCTGAAGGTGGATGCAGCTGCTGCCTCCCTAGCAAGGAAAACAGTGTTTCCTACTGAAGGGGACTGTTCCCTAAGGACCCCACGGATAGGGCCATAGATGGGGTCCTGAGGAAGGTTCTGGATTCCACCACGGCCTCCCTGAGAATAAACATCCTTTCCTCTTATGTTGCCAGAGCTATGATGTCCTGGACGCAGGAGCTGCAGTCCTCAGACATTTCGGACAAAAAGGCTAAGGTTCTCCTCTCCCGCGTCATGTTGGCGGTTGCTCTTTTGACAGATGCCACCATGGACTATTTCTCCTGATCGGCCCATTCCGTTGCTCACACCATAGCGGCAAGGAGGAGAGTTTGACTACGTTCCTGGCAGGGAGACCCCACGGCCAAAAACGTGCTAGTAGAGGGCCCCCCCCTATAAAGGGTTTAAACTATTTGGATGCTCTTTAGACAAGGTACTGGCCGATGCCACTGATAAAACTAAGATCAAAACCCTCCAACAATTTGGTACAAAAAGAAGATCCTTTCACGCCCCCTACCTTTAAGTTTGGTGGCCTCTCTTCCTCTTTTCCCAGGAGGAATCAATCAAACGAAAGAGACTCTGGGCAGCCTTTTCGTTTCAGAGGGCAAAGGCAGCTTGGTGCTGGGAAATTCAAACCAAAAGAACCTATCCCCAGTCAGTCCAACAAGCAGGCATGACTGGCAGGGGGACGTGGAGCTAGGGGGCAGGCTCCAAGCTTTCTCAGCCGTTTGGGAAATGTCAATCTCAGACGCCTGGGTATTGGAACTGATTCGCCAAGGCTACTCAATAGAATTACAAGGGTTCCCCAAGAAAAGGTTCCTGTCTTCCCCAGTCTCCAAGGGCCCCCACAAGCACCTCGCCATGTCCACAGAGCTACACAGGTTATGGTCCCTAGGGGCCATAGAGAGGGTTTCTCCTGGGGAAGTCGGTTTCGGCCTATACTTGATAATCTTTCTAGTGGCCAAAAAGTCCGGCCAATGGAAGGCTGTTCTGGATTTGAAAGCACTAAACAAATGGGTCAGACACCAGAAATTCAAGATGGAGATGGTGAAAGCCTGGCGCCGGGGAGCTGCGAAGACTGATGCCCTGAACCAGAGCTGGCCTTCTGTACGCCTTTCCGCCCTTTCCCCTGATTGCAAGAACAGTGGCAAAAACACGGCGAGAGAAGGCCCAGATTATATTGGTGATCCCATGGCGGCTGAGATGTCCTTGGTTCTTGGACCTCATGGAACTGAGTGTACAAGACCTGTTCTCTTCCGCCCAGACACGACTTACTATGCCAGGGCCCCTTGTTCCACGAGGGTGCGAGTTCTCTGAATTTGACAGCCTGGAGGTTGAGCGCCTAGCCCTTGCTCGAAAGGGTTATTCGGAGGCAGTCCTTAAGACACTCCTGGCCTCTAGGAGACCAGCTATCAGGCGCTCCTACAGGGCAACCTGGAAGGTTTTTTTGCTATGGGCAGTGGCTAGGGGTCAGGACCCCTGTAAGGCCTCAGTTCCTCAAATTTTAGAGTTCCTTCAAGTGGGCTTGGACAAGGGCCTCCGGTAGAACACCCTAGCTTGACAAGCGGCAGCTCTAAACTCGGTGCTGCATGTTGTATCTGACAAGAATTTCTCGGCACATAGACACGTCTGTCAACTTCTAAAGGCGGCACGACACCTCTCTCCTCCGGTGGTCCATAGGTGCCCGTCCTGGGATCTGAACCTGGTCCTTGATGCTCTGACCAAATCCCCCTTTGTCAGGTATCTCTGTATATGCTATCCATAAAGGTGGCATTCTTGATTGTGGTGATGTCAGCTAGGAGAATGTCCAAGTTGGGCGCTCTGTTGATGTAGGAAAATTTCTGTGTTTTCCATAATCAATCGGTCACCCTCAGATTCGATCAGGCCTTTATTCCAAAGTGTAATTCTCTCTTCCACAGATCCCAGGAACTGGTGCTTCCTTCCTTCTGCCTGAAGTCAGTGCATGCGAAGGAGAAGCTGTGGCACACCCTGGACGTCCATCGGGCGTTTAAAAAATGGCCTCTCACGAACTCAAGGCCTTAGGAAACCCATAGCCCTTTTCGTTAATCTGCGGACAAGCCTAATTGGTACCAAGGCTTCTAAGACCTTGATATCGAAGTGGATTAAACAGGCGATAATCAAGGCATATAAGGCCAAGGGAAGGTTCCCTCCCTTGCAAATTTGGCCTCAGTCTGCGGGGGTCAGCCACTTCGTATACCCTTAAGGCGAGAGCCCCGTATGACGAGATTTGTAGAGCTGCGACCTGGGCCTCTATCCATACCTTCGTCAAGCATTATAAGATCAACACCTACCAATCGGCGGACGCAGCCTTTGGTAGAAGGGTTCTACAGGTGGTGCTAGATACTTCTGGCACTGTTTGTTCCCACCTTTAAGGTTCCTACTGCTTGGGTATGTCCCATCTGGAGGACTGTCTGCAGCAGGCAGAGAAAAGAGAATTGGTCAATTACCTTGGTGATTTCTTTTCTTCTCCTGCTATGCAGACAGTCCTCTGGCCAAGCAAACAGCAACTTTTAGCAAGTTTGGGGGTGTGTTTTTTATTTGACGATCTCCATCTCTCCTGATGTCCCACATAAATAGTTGGTTCATTTGTGCCTTATCTCTTCCCTGGTTCAGAGTTTTTTGCTGTTGGTGTTTTTCTCAAAGTTTGGGGTTAGGTCTGGTTTCTAAGTCTACACGAGCCGGTCCTCTGCTTTGGGACTCCCTGGTGAAAAGAGCAGGGGTAGCTCAGGAGGCATGTCCAGATCGTCTTATTATCTTCTGCCCCCTGTCAGTCAAGAGGAGGAGCTACCCGTCCGGAGGACTGTCTGCATAGTAGAAGAAAAGAATTCACCGAGGTAGGTGACCAGTTCTCTTTTCCCTCCCAGAACCTGATTTGCTTGGTGGTTTGTTTCTCTATCAGCTTCAACAGACAAGACTTGACCTATCTGGCAGCTCTTTGCCTCCCTATTGCAGAACTCGTTGACTACATCCTGCACCTGCTTAGCCTCATGGTCTCTGCTGTCTGTCAATGGGCCTGCCTGCTTATATGATGAAACATGGAATTGTAGGGTTGGAAAAGACCTCAAGAATCATCTTGTCCAAAACCTTGCTCCATACAGCATCATAGACAGATGCTTCTCCAGCTGGGTTTTGAAAACATCCAAGAAAAGAGATGCTACAACCTTTCTGGGCAACTTATCCCATTTAGCCAATAATTCATACAGTTAGAATTTGTTTCCTAAAATTTAACCAAAATCGACATTGCTTTAATATAAGCTCCTTCCCTCTAGTTCTATCTTCTGTGACAATGGAGAACTGTTGTTCACCATCTTCTTTGTGGCATTCTTTTAGATATTTGAAAATCGCTATGTCCCCTCTTTTCTATAGGCTAAACATACCCACTTCTTTCCTCATATTGTTTGTCTTCCAGCCCCTTTATCATCGTAGTTGCTCTTTGAATCTTCTCAATTTGTCTATATCCTCCTTGAAGTGTGGTGTCCAAAACTGGACACAGTATTCCAGGTTAGGTCTCACCAGTGCCAAGTAAAGTGGCATTGTCATCTCCCGTAACTTGGGTACAGTACATCTTTTAATGCAGCACAAAATGGCATTTGCCTTTTTTGCAACAGAATCACATTGTTGACTCGTGTTCAGTTTATGATCCACCATAACTCCCAGATCTTTTTTTTCAGTGCTACTACCTAGTTTGTTCTCTCCCATTTTATACTTGACTTCTGAATTATCCTTCCTTCTTTTTGAATGGAATCAGCGTGTGGAGACTATTCATTGTTCCCTGCTTCTGCTCCCAGCTCCGGACAGAATGTTTCTTTGTTGGTGAAAATGTAAAGACAGACCCTCACCAAGGGACTCCTGTTATCCCCACCTCTGCTGGTCAGCATCACCACCGACACCTCCCATTTGGGGATGGGGAGCCTACATCACCTGCCAGGGTATGTGGTCAGAAGGAAGTTAAGGTGGGATGCATCTGGCTGTTACAGAGGTCCATTGGGAATGTCCTGTGATATGTTCTCCCATGTTCCTTTTAAGGTAATAGGACCTCAGTCACTTACATCAACTGCCAAGATGGGACACAGAGCTCCTCTCTTCAGATTAAATCTGTCATTCTCATCGTAACCAAGCCAAGTACGTGCACTTGAGACCTCACATCTTCATGAATGTTAGACCCCTTGTCTCTCTCTCTGTTCCCCTTCCTAAGTCTCTCCCCCAGCTCCTGTCTCTCAGATTGTAAGCCCTAGGGGCAGGGACCGTGTCTATTTTATTACTTTGTAAAGTGCCAGATACACTGCTGGTGCTATATAAATGTTTGTTAATAATAATAATAATAATAATAATTAAATCCTTTAGAATCCTGAGCTGAGCAGAGAAGAAGGGTCTGTCTCTGGGTGTGGCTTACATCCAGGTTTAACATCTACATTTAAACCAGATAGCACAGAGCATTTGCAGGTGCTATATGGGCTGCTAGCGCTGCACAGGAGACAGGATAGCACCTAATTGAGTGCACCTGCATTTGGGCGTGACTGTACTAAGTCCAGGGCTGAGAAGCCTGATGAGGTTCAGCGCTAGAGAGACCGGAACAGAAGCAGGAATACTTGGGAGAGCCTGCTAAGAGTGGTAAGCCCAAAGGGTTTTGCCTGGACTGAGGGGTTCTGTTAGGAATGGGTTTTTTTTTGACCCTGGCAATCCATACAGTGAGATACAGACATTGGGAACCACTGAGAGTGGCATATTGGGTGTAGAGAGACTTAATTTGTAAATAAAGACTCTTTTGAGCTATTCCCCAGAGTGAGAGTGAGACTGGGACTGGAGTGCCAATCCTGAGAGGACTTATACCAGATCAAGTCAGTGCTACCACATGTGCCCTGGAAGTTTTCAAGACAAACTGGACAGACATCCATCAAGGATCCTTTACATATAGAGTATCCTGATTCAGGGCCAGGGATAGGACTAAATAATCCTTGAGGTGCTTTCCAACTCTTCATTTCTATGATTCTATCAAGATAGTTGCCAAAAAGGAAGGCAGTCTCCACCAAACACATTAATGGACTTCAAGCCTTATCCTCCAAACCTCCTTTCATTGAATTCCTGTCTGGTAAGTTTGCCCTGAGATTGTCTCTGGAATCTCTCTCTTTTTTTCTCAGCCATGGAATCACCTTACTATTTTTCTGTCCTAATCCTAAACACACTCAGGAAATGTATTAGCACGAATTAGACCTCTGCAGAGCTGTCAAGTATTATCCTGGCTGTAAAACATCCTTTTGATGTTTAGATACTCGGTTTGTCTGCTCCACTGGTTTCTAAAGTCTCCCAATGGGTCGAGTGATAAGTCTGTAATTGTGGAATCCTACAAGAGAACTGTGAAGGTCTCTCCATCTAGTTTCTGAGCCCAGTCAACCAGATTGGTATCCACTCTAGAGTTGAATCCAACAGGGGTTCTTACTCTGAAATCTTCACGGTTGTTGCTTGACTGTCTATACGTCCTTTAAACAGACACTACAAAGTAGATGTTGCCTCTTCGGCAAATGCTGCTTTTGGAAGAAAGATGTAACAGACTTTTGCCTTTTTCTAACATTCTTTCCTTCTTCCCTCTGTTCGTCTGCCCATTTCCCCCCTAAATTTCTGAGGTTGATTACCTGTTACTTCTCACATGCCATTTGGTCAGTATGTGAGGATATAGCATTTCTCATCTGCTAAAAGATGTTCTCATAACCAAAGGACTCCGACTAAGGGCGTTTTCAGACAAGACACTCTCCACTCACTACTCCTCATCCCCACCCACTATACATGTTGCAGAGCTACAGTGTTGCCCTATGATGCCCTGTAACATGTATAGTGGGTGAGAGGTGAGTGGGGAGTGTCTTGTCTGAAAACACCCAAAGTCTTTTCTCTCTTTGTGTAGTTAGGGATCTTATCTTTTTGTTGTTGTTGTTGTTGTTGTTCCAATTATTGCGTAAGCTCTGGAAGTTTCTCAAAAGTAGAATACAGGGTGATGACTGTCTTTTATATCCTGAGAGATGAGGTTCATGCCAAAAATCCTTTAGAGTTGCTGCTTCGAGGGCACTGGACAACCACATGTCAGTTTCCAGGCTTTGAGAAGCAGTTAGTTGACTATGCATTAGTATACTCTGCTAAGGAAAGACATGCTATGTTCTGCAAGGATGGAATTTTACAGAGCATATTTTTGCACAGTAATAATAATACGTTCTAAAAATATAAGTGTATGTATATACATTTCTTGTCTTCCATATACTAAGGAGACAGGAAGGGATGTATATAGGTATACACAGATGAGATACAAAACTTCATAGATCATTTTCATAGTAAATGTTAGAATCTGTTCTTCTGTAAAAATGTTACATTGGCAGTTTTACGTACTACAAAATGCTGATTCTGGATTAAAAGAAGTTTTTGTTCCATTGACAATAAGAGTGTATTCCAAAAATATGTAAAATTAATTGTTTGATCGTTTAATGGCTTGTATAATTTGTTACATTGAGCACTAAAATAAATAATTCAAAACCTCAGAAAATATATTTATCTTTTTGCCAGTAGTTGTCAGTGTAGCCAAAATAATTGAACTGCTGTTAAGTGATGATGTGAACTCAATGATGAGATCAGGCCTAAGACTCTCATGAAGAGAAAATAGCCAGTTTTAAAGTTGGTCTAGTACACGTATTTGCAAACATATATATTTGTGCTATAGATTGATTGTTAAGCACAGATAGATTGTTAAGCAGACAGTCACATGGCTCGCATACTCAAATATAGGGCTGAATGAACAGCCCTTTTTGTTTTCACAAGATTATTTATTTATTTTATTTTATACAAAATTTGTACCCCGCGCCACCCGCCATGCTGCTCGGGGCGGCTTACATCACAATAAATAAAACAGCAAATAAAATAAGCAATAATATTATCAATTCAATAAATATACAAAAAACAATATAAAACAGATAAAACCAACAATTCCAAGGAGTCCCAAAAAACATATTTCCAACCAACCCCACTCATCCAACCTAACCAAGTCCTCCACCCCTACCTATCTCCCTTGCCGAAAACCTGGCAGAACAGCCAGGTCTTACAGTACTTCCTAAAGGAGGCAAGGGTTGGGGCCATCCGAGACTCCACTGGGAGGGTATTCCATAGCTGCAGTGCTGCCACCAAGAACACCCTCTCCATTGTGGCCCCCCGATACACACCGGGGACCTCGAGCAGGGTGCTCCCGGTGGACTGCAAGGGCTGATCCAGGGTCCGGGGCCTGAGGCGGTCCTGCAGGTACGTGGGGCCCAGGCCATTTAGGGCTTTATAGGTCAAAACTAACACCTTGAATTGCGCCCGGAAGACTATAGGCAGCCAGTGCAGAGAACGAAGCACTGGAGTAATGTGCTCCTGGCAACTTGTCCCCGTAAAGAGATGGGCCACTGCATTCTGCACCAGCTGCAGTCTCCGAGCCATCACCAAGAGTAGCCCCACATAGAGTGCATTGTAATAGTCCAGTCTTGAGGTGACGAAAGCATGGATGAGAGTGGCTAGATCCGAGCCCAAGACATATAGCTGAAGCCGCCGCACCAGGTGTAACTGGTGGAAGGCGCTCCTCGCCGCAGCCCCAACCTGAGCATCCAGGTGGAGCTGCGAATCGAGGAACATCTCCAGACTAAGAACCTGGGGAATCAGTAGAGGACGAACCCCATCAGTGATGGGGGATGCCGCAACGCCCACCGTCTTACCCACTAACATCACTGCCGTCTTGTCGGGATTCAGTTTGTTGACTCGCCTTCATCCAGTCCCCCACAAACACTGGATAAGCGCAGAGACTGCAGGTCATAAGTTGGATGAAAGGGAGAGATGGAGTTGTGTGTCATCAGCATACTGAGGTCTTGGGAAGATGAAGAATACTCGCTGAACACCACTCGTTGGGTTCTCCTGGCCAGGAAGGAGCGGAACCATTCAAGAACAATTTCACCCACTCCGGCTCCATTCTGCAGGTGGGTCACCAACATCTCATGATCAACAGTATCAAAGGCAGCCGATAGATCTTATAGAATCAGCAGGGTCAAGCGACCCTGATCTAATTCACGGTGAAGGTCGTTGACCAATGCCACAAGTGCAGTCTCAGTGCCATAACTAGGGCGAAAGCCGGACTGTGAGGGATCAAGGAAACTGACACAGTCCAGATAACCCTGCCGAGCCACAACCCGCCCAGTAACCTTCCCTAAAAAGAGAAGGTTAAAGACTGGCCGGTAGCTGGCGAGGGAGTCAAGAGATGGTTTCTTGAGCAGGGACCGCACCACCGCCTCTTTGAAGCGGCTCAATACCCTGCCCTCTCAAAGGGAGGCATTGATCACTTCCGCCAGCACTGGCCCCAGTGGCTCCCATCTGGCCTTAACCAGCCAGGACAAGCAAGAGTCTAGTTCACAAAAGATGGCCTTGATAGCCCCAAGCACATTCTCCGCATCAGCGGGCAATACCCACTGGAAGTGATCCCATGAAATCGGACACGGTGGGGCTTCCATAACCTCTGGTTCTCCTATTGTAGTAAGTGCGGCATCAAAATCATGGTGAACCCGAGTGATTTTATCCACGAAGTAATCCACAAACATGTCACAGTGGGCACTGGAATATTCCTGTTCCAGGCAGAGGGGGGCTGGACTGACCAGCTCCCTGAACACCAGGAAAAGCTCTGCAGGACGGGACTTCACGGACGTGATGAGAGTGGCAAGGAACCCCTTCTTTGCTGCCCTCATGGTCACAGCATAGACTCGCAAACTGGCTCTATGCTGCAATCTCAGTTTCAGCATGAGAGTGGCACCACCGTCGCTCTACCCGCCACCCTTCACATTTCAGCAACTGCATATTCTCAGTATACCAAGGCGACCTGTGGTGCTGACACTGAAGGAGTGGACGCCTAGGAGCCATCCTGTTAATGGCCTCAGCTAGCAAGGTGTTGCAGAAAGCACAAGGTCGAGTGAACGGTCATAAAGATCAGAGGGTAATTCCCCATGAGCATTCCAGAACCTCTCCGGTTCCATTAGTCTCCGGGGACGGACCAACCTAACTGGTTCTGCACCCAACCAGGGACTGACATGCGCTGTGAGACACGTCCGTAGAAGATAATGATCCATCCATGACAAGGGTACTGTTGACACTTCTCCCACTAACGGATCCCCCGCTTCAAGGCCAGTGCAAAAGATCAGGTTGAGGGTGTGTCCCCCATCATGTGTTGGATTGGTGACCATCTGAGACAAGCCCATGGTTGCCATGGCAACCATGAACTCTCGCTCCACCCCACCAAGACTGGCATTGGTGTGGATGTGTAGTTCCCCAGGACTATCGTCCTTGGGGACCACAGCACCACCTCTGACACGAGCTCTCCTAGAGCGTGTAGGGATGCTGCCATACTGGTGGGTGCACGGTATATCAACAGCACTCCCAATCTGCCTCCTGCCAAATCAGTCACAAGATGGAGGCCCCTGATACCTGATATAGACTGCACTGGATACCTCCTGATGGACCATGAATCTCTAAAAACCATGGCTACACCGCCCCTCCATCCCTCTGACCATGGCTGATGCTGCACGGAGTACCCAGCTGGGACGAGGTCATCCAAAATAGGACCTGACTCCTCATCCAGCCAGGTTTCTGTAATACACGCCAAGTTGGCTGTCTGGTGGACAGTTATCGCCTTGTTAACAACTGACCTTGCGTTTAACCGCACCAAGTTTAGGTCAGAGGTCCCCCAATCATGCACCACCTCATCATCTGCTCGAACGGGGGGGACGAGAGGGACACACCAAACACCTGTCCCATCCCACAGGTCGAAAACCTCCCTCTCCCCCCGCCCCCCACAGGGACCATATCTCCCCTGCCCCATCACGACCCCAGTAGCTTTGACCTCCCCCTGGTCAGCCCCTCCTCCAGACCCCTTCCCTTCAGGCTGCCCTGTCAGAGCGGTGAGGGGGACCTTCCCCCCCCCCCATTCACCCCCTTCTCCTCACTGAGATCTTGACCTCAGTATGAAATCTTGCAAGATACCTCGTGGAAAAACAACAACCCAAACCTAAATTATTGTGCATGTGCTGCGGTGGGCTGTAGCTCAGGTGATAGAGTGCATGCTTTGCATGTATAAGGTCCCAAGTTCAATCCCTGGCATCTCCAATTCAGGATCTCTGGTAATACGCCTGGGTGAGGCCTCTGGCGAAGACTCTGGAGAGCCAGACTTGAAACCCTGCTGCCAGGTCATGTTGTGACAATACTGTCATGTTGTGACAATTGACAATGGACAATTGGTCTGACTCAGACAGCTCATTGTATCCTTATATTCTGCAAATGGCCACAGAATGGCGCCAGTGGCCATTCTGCATATGCAGTTATTTTTTCTTCTTGCGTTTTTCAGCAAGAATGGAGTTGAGATTTGTGATTCTCACTAAGAAACATGAGACTCACAAGAACGAGTTTCAGTCCTACTCAGATGCTTTTTGCATGTGCAGGGTTTTTGTATGTGCTCATGTTCATGTACATTTTGGACTCAATTATTGCATCCACCTCTAAAAATGTGACCCAGGATCTACCAAATTTGGCTCACTTAAAAGATCCTCAAACAAGGCAAATGCCCAAATAAAGACTTTTTAGTATTTCACAGTTTAGTGTCAGATATAAGTTGTACATCTTGACTTCTCTTTAATTGGTACCATAGTTAATTTGTCAGACTAAAGCAGTAAATTATTATAAGCTTCTGAGAATGAAATCTAATTCTTTGTATGCAATATTTTGGCATTCCTAGGGAACCACATTCTGTTCTCATTTTTGTGTGTCGTTAGCTGCCTTTCAAAAATGATGTCTCTGTGATGGAGATTTTATCTAATGTTTTAAATTTGTAGGGGTTATTTTGCACATTTTAAAGTATTTAGGTGTCTCTTTTTGAATATTTGTTTGCTGATTTCTACAAAAAATTTTTTAGTATTGCTTATTTACAGTTTCAGAAATTAGTCAACTTTAGAAACCCTAACTCTAGGGTCTTAGTTGTAGAGTTCATGTTAGGAGAACCAAATTAATGTGAGAAGACAAAATTTGTTGTTATTGAACAAGTACTTTCGTTCCTTTGACTTTTTTCTTGTCTCGTTAGATAAAAATCTTCAAGTCTGATTCTCTACCAGTTTGATGCTTGTGTAGTCATTTATATTCCTACAAAATTCATATAGATTGTTACTGTTTTCATTTGGCTACATTTTAAACTCATTTTATTTTAATGTAAATGACTACAAAAGGTTAAAAGCAAGGAAGACTCGGCTCCTTCATTTTACTTTTACATGCCCTTAAGCATAGAAGGCACAATGGTAGCAATTCAAGTGCACTTAAATTGCTACTACTGACTTTTAGAACATGTTATATGTTGATAATTGGTGTAATGCTATGCAGGCTTTTGTTTTTTTTTACTTTTCATTGAAAGATCCAAATTCTTCTCTTTGATAGGTCTGTGAACTCATTGACTTGAGTGGGCATACATCAGAGAGTAGAATTTGGACCAATGTCTTATAACAAAGGAACATGGTTCCTCTGCATCTGGCAATATTTCACAAGGTCTTTTCTTATTTACACTAATAAGAATCTTGCTATTATTTGCCTGTTCTTTATGTTTTTGAAGATGTTCACAGTGCAGCTGACTCTTGGAGAGCAGACCTGGGAAGCTGAAGGGAGCAGTATTAAAAAGGCTCAACATTCTGCAGCTAGCAAAGCTCTGAATGACACTACCCTTCCTAAACCAACTCCTAGGCCACCCAAAAATAATGTCAATAACAACCCAGGTACGCCATCTGTTCGTTTCCCTCAGCACAATACTTCTTCTCATTAATGTGCTTGGCGAAGAATATCTTTGTTTTATAGAGAGTTTTATACTAGGCATCACTAGACTTGGAAGACAGGAATCTTCAGAAAAGTAACCGTACATAATTAAGAAACTTACAGTTAGTATGCATGGCAATTCGTTTTATCTGCTGTGGCAGAGGCTGCTGAACTGTGTATTCTTGTGTATACTTCTGCGAGACTCCGGTCAGAAGGTAAAATCCAGTTTATATGGTCAAAAATAAACAGGCATAAAAATAACAAGATTGACCTGAACATTTTTACATTAGTAAAACCTGGCAGATAATATTTTTTTAAATGGGCTGTTCAGTGAAAGATCACATTCTACTGTGACTGACTCTCCATGCAACACCACTGAATGCACAAAGGGAAAGCAGGGCAGAATTTGACATGCTAATGTTACTAGATAATTCTTTGTCTGTCTGATAGAATTTCCTTAGTGGTGACCTGAAAAAGTTTTATCAACCTGTTCTATGAACCTTACTAGTCTGGTAATCAAAAAGTACTTTTATGGAGTCATGTTACCTTTATTTTATGAAAGGTTATGAGAGTTGCATGTTCATGCAACTTCATACCATGATGTACATGAGAAAATACAGTATAGACACACGGCATGTATTTTTAACCAATGCATACCTATTTCAGTTGTATGTTCAGTGTCTTGTTCTGTGTCCTCTGATTTAACAGTATATTAAAATAGTTGTCTGGTTTCTTAATTTAATGCCAGCACATGAAAAAACAAAACCTATCTCTTTATTTCTTTTTATGTATTTCCCTTTTATTTTTTCTAACTGGTTTCAAAGAGATTGAATTCATAGTAACCCTCTTTCTCTCTGATTGAAGAGGGCTTGATAACTGTTCTCCAGAGTGCACTGGTGTTTCTCTGAGCAGAGGGATTGCTTGATTGTAATATAAGATGTTAGTCCCATCTGTGCATTGCTCCTTCTGTCCCTTCTAGCTTGGGACCTGAGACACTTTTTTATTGCATAGATGAATTGATGGTCATGAAGCACACAATTCTGCAACCTTTGCTCAGGCTGAACTTCTATAGAAGCTCCTTGGAATTTGTCTGTTCTGGAGCTGAGTTAACTTGCACATTTTTTTGCAGTGTTCTTCTCTTTTTCTTTTTAAATTGCATACCCATTTAAATTTTTTAATTGCATATCCATTTAAATTCATTTTGGAACTTTCTTCTCCCAGTATAAGTGGAACATTCCTTTGTTTATAATCTGCAAAATGGAATGTTTTCTCTTTTTTCAAATAAATACAGAAAAATGACACTATGATTTGATTCTTTCTATGCGTTTGTGTTTTAAAATTTATGACTTACGTTTAGCACTTTGAAGAGTAGCTAGTGAACATACACCGGCAATTGTCTAGCTTCCATTTTGCATTGCTTTGGCCAGCAGATGGCTGTAGTGACTATGAATGTTAATGAGTTTAGACTTTTAACAACTACAGACTCCAGTTTGTGGTTATTAAAAGCAAGATTTTTATTGTTACAATTAAGCACTCTCCTTTTGAAATCAAAAGAGATGACAGCCCCATGGAGTCAGTTTTTGTTTAATTCAGGCCCCCTCCCCCAGCTGCCAGTCGCATGTTCAGTGTGGGGAGCCTAATAAATGGGCAGCCCTCGTGAGCATTTCATGTGCTAGTGACAGCCACTGCTCAGCACTTTCCCTTTCTCTGGCACTGATGGAAAGGTGTGTGGGGCAAGGTGTGCCCCGCCCCGGGGTGGTTCTCTTCAGGATCCTGTGTCAGGAATTACCTCAGTGCTTTTTATTTGCAACGTTCCTCCATCCTATACGTGTAATTACAGTTCAGTCTCTCACCACATTGTCCAGAGCTCCCTGTTCACATCAGCCCTCCTGGCTCCCACTCACAGAGCCCTGCTCCCCAAACAGTTCTCCAATCCACAGCCCTCCTCCTTCTCCAGCAGAGCTCTCTTTCTCTGGCGTCTCCCGCCAGTTCCCCTTAAGGCTGTTCCCTGTAGTCAGTTCCCCCCTGACTGAGCAAGACAGAGGCTTTTCATACCCCCAGGTTGGCTTGACCACGCCCCACTGGGTGTACCTCTGAGACCCAGTGCTTGGCCACTTAAAGGGCCATTACCCATTTGACCCTCTGCTCTGCGAAAGGTGGGTCATGGCCAGGGTAGAACCCCCTTTCCATCAGAAGTAGTTCTAGCGTTCTCTCCCAGCTGAGAGTTGGCTGCAAGAGGAGAGAACGATCAAGGATCCACGCAGTTCCTGTGCTCCCCTTGGTTCTTTTTCTAAACGGAGAGGATTAGGGGCACAGATCCTCTAGAGAAGGTCCTTCTTGCATGCCCTACCTCACTCTTTTCTCTCGCTGCCACCTCTTAGCTGAGAGAATATGCTGGCGTGATTCTATGGTGCTGGAGGACCGGGATGCAGGTGAGGCTGTGGATGAACCTAATTAACAAGATGCAGCCATGTGGGTGCCCTTTAGCCTGGGTTCGTCCGTGTAGGTTGGTGTGTGGGGGCCACATAACAGCCACTTATAGGCAGGCAGGCAGGCAGGCCTGTGTCTGGTGAGGGTTAATGTGGACTGTTGTCTTGTTTGAAAACACCCTAAACTATTGAGTCCTGTCTTTTATCCCATATTTATCCACGGTGCTACTTGCTTGTGAAAGTTGTCGTCCAACCTATATTATAAGTAAGATAGCTCCTTTTATTTTTGTCTTTTATCATTTATTTCATGGTATTTGGTAGAAGGAGATGTTCTACTTTTAGTTTTGTACCAGTTTCAAAAAACCTCTCTAATAAATAACAGGCATTCTTGAGATGGTTCAAAGCTAAACAACCTGTTTGATCAAACATTTCACTTTCTAATCCCCTCTGCAAAGACTCATCTGCTCAAATTCCAGAGAGAATCCACATAGATGGCCATGTAAATGCTTGTGATTAAATTTAGATCTGCATGCTGAAATGAACACTTTCTTGACACTAGCTTTGCAGTTTAAAAGTAAGAAAATAAAGAATCTTCAGAAATCCTATTTTTTTCTTTGGCAGCACTGTAAATAGGTTTGTTGTGATTTATTGTTTAAGTAGCTTACATGTACTCTTGTTTTTTTTTACAGGCAGTATAACTCCAACAGTGGAACTAAATGGTCTTGCTATGAAAAGAGGAGAGCCTGCCATCTACAGGCCATTAGATCCAAAGCCAATCCCAAACTATAGAGCAAACTATAACTTTCGGGGCATGTACAATCAGAGGTTTGTAGATTCTCTACTTGCTATTTCTACTCTGCTGCTTTAGCAGCTTATACAAATGCTGGTTTTCTTTAAACTTTGAGGTACTTTAATGTAAATTAAAATAAAATTCTTTTCAAGGATTGTACAGTACAGATTTGGAACGCTTTCAATATAGAGAGCAAGATGTATTTCAGAATACCAGGAACTTTTCTAAAGGTATCAAAAGCATGCAGAAAAAGGTGCTTGTGAAGTTTGTTTGATAGTTTTTAAAGTGCACTCACAGCTGGACCTAGTCTCCTTGTATTGCAGTCATAAGTCAGATCATTTGTTCTTCATAAATGGTGTTATTTTTCATTAGCAATGTCTTATCTGTTCTACAAGTGCTTTCAGTGCGAGAACCTCCGTTTCCTTCTGAAAGCAGAGTGAGACTGAAAGGTTGCATCTGGAAGGTTGAGAGGAAATTGATCCATTTTCCCATTCTCAGTAGATATTTATGGTATTCCCATGGCACAAGGAACTTGACTCTTCTTCAGTTCACAAATGCTGTTACCCAGTATAATGAAAAAATATAGAGGAGAGATAGTAGGCAAATCACTGTTTAGCATAGATATATTTGGGCTAGACTATAACTTGGACAATGTGTTGCACAAGGGAGTAAGAGTAAGGACCCAGACTTGAACCAGCGCACTTGGGGCCCTGGGCATAGCTGCTAGCTCTGTAGCACCATCAGGTTCTGCTGGCCAGGGCCCAGTATGGGCTATAAAACCTCCTTCAGTGCCAGTCAAGCCACACTCCTCCTCAGCCTCACTTCATGCCCCCAGCTTTGTGTTTGGCTACTGGCCTGTATATAAGACCAGCCAGTAGCCACAGGAAGTTGGGCAGATCATCAGTCAACTTTCTGATTCCCAGTCACTTCTTGGTTCCTCTCTTGCCTTCTTTCCACCTTCTGTATCTCCTCCTCATGTCTCCATGCACCTTGGACCGACTCTGTGCTCCCTAAAGCTAGTGTGCCCTTCGGGCCACCTGGAGGCTGGCCCTTCTGGCCTTCCCTCTAGGAACCTGGTCCTTCTGATTCTGCTGGTAATTCTGGCTGCCAGGATACTGGGGCTCCATGTCTGCTTTGATGTGGGGCTGGCATCTACAGGATGAGCCCTCTACATGACTGCCTAGGGAGCCCACTCTACCTGACACCAGTTCTGTCTTGTCTTGTTCAGTACTGCCTTATCTGCCTTGCCTTATCCAGTCTGGTCCTGCCTTGCCTACATCTGCCCCCTTGGTCTGCGTGCCGATTCCCGCCACGACCCTTGGACCCCAATCTCACACTATTTTCTGGACTTTGGACTCTGATTCTGCACCAGCTTACCCAGCACGGATCCTTCCACAACACTTCATGCCCCGGCCCGTGGTCTTTGGCAGTAAGAACCACTTTCCCTCTGTGCTGCACAAGGGAGTAAGAACCACCTTGCTCTGTCCGTATACTCC
Organism: Sphenodon punctatus; assembly: GCA_003113815.1. Classification (NCBI taxonomy): domain Eukaryota; kingdom Metazoa; phylum Chordata; class Lepidosauria; order Sphenodontia; family Sphenodontidae; genus Sphenodon; species Sphenodon punctatus. Next base: position 2,040,531 of record QEPC01004523.1, read on the forward strand.
TACATTCGCTATCCAAACTTTGGGTCAATGAATGTAAGACTAAGCTTACTCACTCCTCTGCTCAGGAGGACTGGAAGGACTGAGAACGAGCGTAGTCTTGGCTTCGCTCTGCCTTCTACTCACTGTCTAGAGTACACAAAACAGCATGAGGATTACTGTCTCCTTGCTTCTTTCAGGAATCCTGAACTACTTTCAGAAATTAGGAAAAACAGGCAAAGATTTATTAAATGAAAGGGGATGTCTGAATCAAAATGCGTCATAAGGTTACAGCTTGCTTGGTATAACTTACATACCATCCTTTGTTCAGAGCTGTGTTTAAACACTCAATATAGTGTTTAAACTTTTGGCAATGAATAAAATTTCCACAGATAAATGTGAAAAGCTTGGTGCAGCAACATCATTATATTGTATTACTATAGTATTGTTACAGGGAGGAGGGAAAAGGAGGAGGACAAAGGTTCCTATAGGGTGCAGACTCATGTAACCATGCACTTGCCCAAGCCCCGGCCACAGGAGTAGTCTGTCTAGGGTATATAGCCCGTCAGGATAGTGTGTGGACCCTTTGACCTCACAGAGATCGGGTCCCTATCATCATAGGGCGCTGAGAATTGCCAGGAGTCTCGGCCCTCAGGCACACAACAGCACCACTCAGTACCCAACCAGGAGGGGGGCAGGGCTGTGGTGCGTGGATGGTGCTGAGGACGTTTCCTCAGCACCATCCATGCACCACAGCCCTGCCCCCCTCCTGGTTGGGTACTGAGTGGTGCTGTTGTGTGGGATAGGGGCCCAGGGGTCAGGGGTAGGGAAAGGCGATCACACAGAGAGGGGGGCAAAGACACAGAAACCCAGGGAAGGGGAGGCTCTCTCACTTACACTAGCTTACTCCACACCCACTCTCTCTCTCTCATGCACTGGTCACGGGATAAGGTGGGAGGGAAACAGGTCACAACACAAGCTTCACTAATATCCAAACACTATGCAATAACAAGAGCAGTATGCACAAGCACAACACTTAGCTTTTCGCACAGGCCGGTCTCTCCGCCTCAATCACCAGGGCCGAGTGCTTCTCGGCGCCGGTGTTTATACCTCAGGCCCTGCCCCCTCCGCGTGCCCACAAGAGTGTAGGGAGCCGCAGCGGGGGCATGGCCACGTTCCCAATGCCGGAGGGACCTGAGCTGGCATCCGGGGCCTCCTCAGCAGCCGGCGGGACCCATTGCGATGGGGCAAGTATGCCCCCAGTTGTTGCGGGGGGTGGGTCCGAGGATGCGGCCTCTGGAGACTCCAGGGGAGGGGGCCCGGAGTCCCGATGTGGTCCTGGGAGATGTGGCTCCTGCCGCCGGCACTGCTGCCGGCAGGGCATGACAAGTATGGAGTAGCTTATACTTATCCCAGTCTAAAAGACTTACTGTAATAAAACTCAAAAGTGGTTTAATATTAACTAATGTTAATACATGCTAAAATTGTTTTAACAGTTTTTCACAAATATCTGTTTATGTCTTGAGTCTTTTCAGATTGGTGAAATAACTTTATCACTTTATTCATCAAGGCTAAAATTTAAGAGGTAGAAACCATTATTTTATTGTAGAGTATGGCTAAGTTCTTTTTTTAAAAATTAGATACTGGTTTATAAAATTGTAGTTTGGAAAAAAAGACTACTTTCTTAATAGTCAAATAAGTATAAAGTTTATTGTATCCAGCAATTTGCTATTACAAGACAATTATCCTTGCACAACGTAAGGTACAAATACAAAATATAAAACCAGAAATTAAAACCAAAAGAAAAAAAAGACCAGATAAAACATTTCCTTAAATCTAAAAACAGCCCGTGACTGCATGTAGTAGCTTCTTTAAATAAAGTAAATAAGCCACAGGCAATGTTCAAATAAATCTTCTACAGGTATAAACTTTAAGAGAGAGATTATTGATTAGCTTTCCACAATCTTTCCACACATTTAAAAAAACAAGCCATCGCCTTGGTATTATCCACATCTGTTGCCTCTAATAGAATTCTCAGCCGTCCCTCCAGAGAAAGAGGAGAATTTTGAAAAAGGGGATCAATCCAAGCGGCCCTGAGATCTTTGCAGTACGGACAGCAAAACAGAACGTGCTGGACTGTCTCAACTTCCTGCATAAAGCAGTTACAAATTCTTTCATGATAGGGAGTCTGAGTTCTTCTCCCTCTTACAACAGCCGTTTCCAGCAGATTAAAACGAAAAAGAGAGATCACCCTCCTAAGGTTAGGGTCTTGTAGATAAGAAAGGTACCGTTACTGTATACAAGTGGTTTTAAACTGAGCATATAAAGGGGCCACCGTAGAGCTGGCTATTAGTTGTAGATCGGACCTCACAGCCAGTTCATTAACTTACCTTTTGAGCTCCAGCATACTAATAGTACTTCTCGCGAGGTCAGTATCAGCCAATGAGGAAGGGAGAATCACAAACAAGTTCTTAATGGCCTTCCAGCAGGTGAATTGCAGACTGCCTTGATGCGAGGTTTGTTCTAGGTAGCACTGAAATGCCAGGGTAGAGGTCTTCCCGAGATACTCTGCGCCAATATCACACGGCACATATGTTACATTGTGAATGCACTGACTGGAATCCTGTTTCCAGTCTGAACATAGGAAGAGGTGTAGCCCTTGGAACTCGAAGGATGCTCCTCAGAAATTTGTTTTGCGGCGGTTTGCACTTAGGAAGATAATTGTAAAACGTGAGCTCAGTGCCATATAATAATTGAGGGGAGTACCTTAGTTTGGTGGTATTATTATTATTATTATTAACAAACATTTATATAGCGCCAGCAGTGTACCTGGCACTTTACAAAGTAATAAAATAGACCCGGTCCCTGCCCCTAGGGCTTACCATCTGAGAGACAGGAGCTGGGGGAGAGACATAGGAAGGGGAACAGAGGGAGAGACAAGGGGTCTAACATTCATGAAGATGCGAGGTCTCAAGTGTGCATACTTGGCTTGGTTACGATGAGAATGACAGCAGGCAGGTCCATGTGGCAAGGATAAGGGTAAACAGACCATAGGTATAGGAAATAGTGGCTCAGCAGGATAAAGAGTCAGACAGAGCAGAGCGAAAGAGGTGAGTTTTAAGGAGAGATTTGAAGGTATGAAGGGAGGGGGCAAGGCGGATGTGGACAGGGAGGGAGTTCCAGGCATGGGGGGCAGCAAGTGAGAAGGGACGAAGGCGCTTAGGGGAGCAGGGAAGGCGTGGAAGGGTGAGAGAAGGGACAGAGGAGGAGCGAAGTGCACGTGCTGGAGTATGGAGGGCGATAAGTGCAGAGAGGTAGGGGGGAGCGAGGTTGTGAAGAGCTTTATAGGTGAAGACTAGGAGCTTATGCAGGATTCGTTCAGGAAGGGGAAGCCAGTGAAGCGAAGAGAGGAGGGGCTGCACATGGTCGAAGCGACTGGCGAGGTAGATGACCCTGGCAGCAGAGTTTTGGACAGAGATGGGGGCAGAAAGGTGAGACCAGGGAAGACCAGAAAGAAGGAGGTTACAGTAATCGAGGCGAGAGATGACCAGAGCATGAACAAGAGTTTTGGCAGATGAGACAGAGAGAAAAGGGCGAATCTTAGCAATGTTATGGAGGGAGAAGCGACAGACATCTATGATCAGGTCTATTGAGGGAGCGGGAACAGAGCCATGGAGTTTTAATATTCCAGTAATAGATTGGTAGGCTTTAGCAGCCCAGCTGTCATAATTTGCCCTCCAGGATTGCGAAACTGAGAATATAATCCCTAGGTAAGAGAAACGAGAGACCCGAGATAATACCTGGGTGCCAACCGTTCAAACATAATTTGGGCAAGATATACCAAAGCACATGATCTTAGATTTGGAAGAGTTGGCTGCCATATGGTTGGAAATACAATATACATTTAGAGCGTTCAGACACTGGTGTAAGCCCATCTTTGATTGCGATACAAGGACCACATCATCTGCATAAAGGAGCACTTATATGTACCTTGAGCAAATCTTGGACGGAGTAGCATGAGCACCCCCGACCTGATGAACCAGGTCGTTAATAAATAAGTTAAAAAGTAGCAGTGCTAAGAGGCAACCCTGCCTTACACCCTGATGCAGTGGAAAGGCCTCAGTGGTCCATCCATGGGGGCCTACTCTAACGACTGCACTAGTATCCTCATGTATGTAAATTATTAATTGTAATAGGCCTGGGTCAATCCCCATATTAGCTAACTTGCGCCACAGCAGCTTCCTGGGAACCAAATCAAAGGCCTTATTGAGGTCAATGAATGCTACGAATAACTTAGTCCACCTGATTTGGACATACTTATCAATCAGATGAGCCATAATAAAACAATTGTCTGATGTTGACCATCCTTTTCTAAACCCTGTCTGCTCCTCTGCTAACAAAGAACAGGACACTACCTAGTTTTCAAGAGAGGTAAGAATCACGCGAGCATAAAGCTTGCTGAGGACCGTGAGAAGACTGATCGGTCCTATAGCAAGTGGGTTGAGCAGGATTTCCCTTTTTAAAAATAGGAATAATAATGGCCATGGCCCAAACAGAAGGGAATAGACGTGTAGCATTAAGAGCTGTAAAAAACTTAGCTAAAACCGGAATCCACCATCCAGAGTTATCCTTAAACAACTGAGGGGGAAAACAGTCTATTCCCAGGGCTTTACCTGAACATAATCTGCCAATAATCTTACAGACCTGAGTCTCTCTAACTATCAGGGGAGGTTGGCGGGGCTGAGCCTCCTTATCTTGCTCCTGTAGCAAAGGCAGAATCAGATCAATTATCTCAGGGCAAGAGTCACGGTAGAAGTCCCCGTAGAAAGAAACCCAGACTTCATCACTAATAAGCCCTGGTCTTGGGCCTTTAGATTTATATTGTGTAGCATTCAGGAGCCTCCAGAATTTAGGCGCATCCCGAGTTTTAGTGGCTACCTGGATCTCTGCCCAGAGTTGGGCAGACTTAGTTGACTCCATTCTTTTACCTCAATATAACTCCCAGTCGTGAGAGAGAGATGGTACCTAGCCCATTCTCTCCTGGCCCTAGCAAGGGCAGCCTTAGCAACTTTACAATCCTGATCATACCAGAAGTAGTTATTAATATGCCGATAGGCTGCCGAGAATGGAACTTTCCTAGTAATAAATGGTAATAATTGGTCTAAAATGGAATCCATAAGGGAAAGGACCTGAAAGTGCTCATCAGCCTCAAGGAGTGAATTATGCAGGGACAGCATCGCTGGAGCATAAAGAAATTGCGTGATCTGTGATGACACTAAAAACGTCCACTTCACTGGAACACGCCGCGTGGACAAAAGAGGTAAAGAGGAAGGAGAAGAAGAGGGGGGCAATCAGTAATATCAGACCCCAGAAGCTCTACATGTAAGGGATAATGATTCCCCTCCTGTCTAGACAAAACCTTAAAGTCTTTAATAATAAGGTAATGAAGTGGGGAAATAAGGACATAATAGATAACACTCGAGCCAAGATTCGAATCAAAAGTATAATGACAGAGATCTGCCATTAACTATCAGGAGGCCCTGGTCTAGCAGGAGCTGTAAAAGCTTTCTCCCATGGGAACTGATGAACGGGTCCAGAGACCCTCGTGAGGGAATCCGAAGATAGGACTGGAGCTGCGTGTCAATATTGTCCTGGTGCAGATTACCTGTCCTTGCGTTAAAATCCCCCAGTATAATTAAAACAAACTTAGGGAATTCTTGTGTCAGGGAATCTAAAGCTTGAGAAAATCGCTCCCAAAAGGAAGCTACATAATAAGCGGACATGACGAGGGACATAGATATTAACAATCATAAGATCCGCACATCTAGGAGTTTAGATCTGTAGGACTAAGCAGTTCGCAAGATCTATCGATATCCGCGTAACAGATGGATAAATACTATTAGCCACCAACGTCACCCACAGGACCCAGGGGAACGTTCAATAGGAGGGCCTAGATGGTCAGTACGGGAAAGGGAGGCTGGCATGGGAGACTGAGCTTGCCGTGCAGCATCCATACTAGGGAGGTCCTGCCTCTTCCCCCGGGGGAGGGAACCCCAAGAGATGGGAACTGGATGTCCTCTTAATAGCAGAAGAGAAAGCTTCCCGTCCAGCAGGGGAAGGGGATATACCCTTCACTTGGTGAACCTTATCATCCAGGAAGGGCACACTATCTGTCTGGGTAGCCTTATGGTTCCTCTGGAGAGGAGATGGGGGAGAAAAGTGTGGCGAAGCAGAAAATGTATTAAATTCTAGCCATAAACCCCCAACGAGGACCTTCATAGAGAAGAGGAGTTCATTAGAGTGGGTCAGCCTCTCCTCTAACTCTTTGAATTTAGTATCCAGATCAATCTCTTGCCTGACCAGAAAATCATTGAATCTTAGGGGGGATTCAGACGTTCTGATTTTTGTGAATTTTTTTGAAAAACGAATGTTTCATGCATGTCTGAACACATAAATTCGATTAAATGCGGTCAATATCGCACTAAAGAAATCCGACTTTCAAAGCTACTCAAACCTACCTTTTTGCTGTCCGTTTTCAATAAATCCGCACTTAACAGCAGTGTGAAAGCAACATCGTACTGGTTTTAACTGGTGTGAAATCTTTTCTGATGTGAATGCAACCGTGCTTCCAAGTGCGCTGTTTTACTCCTGCCCCTACCGGAAGCAGTGAGACCAGCTGGAGCCCTGTAGTTGCCTCGCTGGGTGCAGGCTGCAGCCAGCTTCTCCCCAAAAAAGTTCTTCCCCTCCATGTTTCCCCTCCATGCTTCTCCCCAAAAAAGTTCTTCCCTCCAAGGGACTTTCAATCATCTGCCTCTGCCTCTACCGTAGTGCTGCAGCAGTAGCAGCAGCGGGATACCGGAAAGAAACCAGGGAGAGAAGCAGCGCGCCTCACTATGCGAGGGGCTTCTTTCCAGCAGCCTCAGGCTCTCCCTCTTTACTCCCTGATCCCCCCCCCCCCCCAGTCTAGAAGTCCCGTGCAGGAAAGCAGGGGGCACCCCCTCCGATCGGACTGCGAGATAAAGCAGAAGGTTGCTACCTTGCAAGCAACGTTCTTTGAGTTGGCTCCGAACATTCTCATAACTGGGTTGTGCATGTTCACCCTATTCAAATAATAGACCACATGATGGTCTCAGCTTCTCTAGTATAAAAAGCACTCTACCCTTCAGAATGACCATTCCTTCCAACCCTTTCTAAACATACAAGGAAAAAAAATCCATGTTGGCTGGAAGGTTGTGTGTTGTGAGAATGTTTAGAGCCATCTCAAAGAATGTTGTTTACAAAGTAGCAACCTTCTGGCTCCCCACAGGCCACTTCCTGTAATTGAACCGCACTGAGCAGCCAGGTAAGCGCGCACTACAAGAAGGTCTGAATGCATTATTTCGCTGTACTTAAAAACGGTATGGCATGCATGTGAATGCAACAGGACTTGTTAAGAACGAACTATTGAGAACCAGTTTTAAAAAATCCAGATAATTGCTGCACGTGTGAATTCGCCCTTAGGCTAAGTGCAGCAAGTTTCTGCCCAAAATTGGCCAGGCTGGAGGGAAATTCTGATAATTGAGGGGGGGGAGTGGGGCAAAGTAGCTCCCAATTGGGATGGAGAGGGATTGGGCGGTATATCCAAATCTACCCAAGGTGGACGAGGGGGGAGAAAGTAGTGAGTCATTTTGGATTGCATGGGGGCAAAGACTTTCCTCACTGAACCTCCCCTCTCAGCTTCTGTAATCTCCGCCACCAAGGAAGGGTGGGCACGAGACCCGTGTGACCGTAACTCCATAGTAACAGATGAGGAGAGTCTGTGAAAGTAGTTCAGGGATAAAGCAGTTCCAAACTATGGGCCCAAAGGTCCGGGTCACAAATGAGGGTCTGATGGCATCCGCCAAGGGATCTAGCTCCCCTGCCGGCACCTAAGGATGCGTGCGCAAGGGCGCGCCGGAATATACGGCCTCCGGGAGGGAATCCCCAGCAGTTGCTCCATCCCCTCCGCGCCATCCACAGTCACTGGGTGCTCCGCAAGCATCGCTGCCGCCGCCGCCTCTTCCACCTACCCCACACACAGCCGCCGGGGTTCGCTGAAATATACGGCCTTCGGGAGGAAATCCCAAGCAGTTGCTCCATGCCCTCCACTTCGTCCAAAGTCACTGGGTGCTCCGCAAGTGTTGCCGCCACCACCTCTTCCACCTGCAGAGGGAGGAGAAGCGAGTCGCACAGCTGCAGGAGATCCCTCAGGGCAGCTTTTCCAGCCCAGCTGGAAGGCTTCCCCAGAAGCCTTGCCCAGCCCCCTCCACTTTTCTTAATATTTATATAAGCACCAGCAATGTTACTTGGCACTGTAGAGACAGGGACTTATAATCTAGGAAGGACAAAGGAGGGGCAACAAGGACGAGGGGAGCATAGGGAGAGACGGGTACATTCCTGAAGTTGAGCAGTTGCAGGTGCACATGCTGAGCTTAGTTATGAGGAGAAGGGATGCTGAGTGAAAGGACAGCATCAGCAACCAGCCTGGGAGGGCGAAGAGCTAGGGAAGGCCTGGCAGAAGAGAGGTTTTAAGGAGGGATGAAACCAGGGACCCGAGTTGACTGCACCAAAAAATCTTAAATTCTGAAACCAGTGAAGCCAAATTCTGCAAATTCACTGCAAACATTAATATTTGCATAATTAACTTGATTTGCATAATTATGCATGCTGGGAAGCAAATTTGCAATAGGTTTGACACAGAATCACATCTTTGCTAATCAAACACAACTCAAACCCTCTGGAATTTCAGCACCTCCCTCACGTCAGACCCCACCCACCCACAATTCCTCTCCCAGGGGCTTATTTACCCTCGGATCATGGTCAGGATTGGCTGATTCTGTGAGGATTGGCTGATTCTGCGAAAATCACTGCAAATTGCAGCAACGCAGTCAACTTGGGTCCCTGGATGGAACTGATTGAATATGTTCAGGAAGGGAGCTCCAGGCGTGGGGGGAAGGGGAGGTGCATGGAAGAAGGGACAAAGACCTTTCCAGGACAGGGAAGCACTGGGGCATGAGAGGGTGGAGGAGGAGGAGCAAAGCTGCTGAGTGGGAATATAGTGAGGAAACAAATGCAGAAAAATAGGGGGGAGCGATACCATGAAGAGCCTTGATAGTAAAGACAAAGAGCTAAATGCGTTCTGGGAGAGGGAGCTAGCGAAGAGAGGCGAGGACCAAAAGCCATGGACCAAAACATGACCAAATGCTCTCCTGCTGCTCCTCAATTCCCACCCACAACCACTGCTCTCCCAGCCATGGGCTCCCTCCCCCCCCCCGCTCTTTCACTGCCCCCTCACCCCCTCCATTCCCCAGCTGCAGTGTTGCCCCCAACCTGCAAAGGAAGAGGATTTGGACTGAAAGACAAATGCAAAGTGTGGGTGCATGGAGCCTAAGTTGGAATTAAGCACAATATGCGAGACTGTACAATGTCTTTACTACTTACATGGTTCGCAAATTAAGGCAGGAGCCTTAACTTGCAATTTCCATGGTTTTTATAGCATGATTGAATTGGCAAGAGCCATAACTATTATTGTAAACTGGAGGGATTTTTATTATGGAATATTGCTTATTTTACTCATTTTGCTGGTAATGTGAAATTTGCCTAAACACTGTTGTCACCTTTGCATGTTGGATATTTAAAGGTTTACTTGCTTTGTGAACTATCCTGACAAAAGCTGCTCTTGGCTAAAGCACTAGAATGCTTTTTTAAAAGGTTGTCAAGATGTGTTAGTTATATGTTTAAAGAAAAGCCTGTTAAATAGGAGTGATTTTTTAATGAGCTCTACAATGCAGTGTTTTCTTGAGGTTTTTTTTTTTTAAATGTACAAATGAAAATGAGTTTAGCAGGTTAGGCTTCTTCCTAAGTTAAGTTTGTGAACATGGCACAGTTTGGCACAATCCAATCGGCAGAATGTTTGGAAAAGGAAAAGGACAGGAATAGCTAGGATGTCTGGGGTTATGTTGGCAGAACCGTACGGTTACGTTGTATACCTTGCCACGCTATTGGTGAAGACAGAGTGGGGAGGCTACCACGCTTTGGGTAGCCTTATCTCACTCTGGGCAAACAGGCCACACAGTGCAATGCATCATGTGTCCAGCGCCCACCAGAAGTTCCCCCTGCCAGCAGCTGATGTTCCCCCTGCCGCTTGGAAAAATTCCGAGGACGTCTTGTGGAGCAGCCTTATCCAACATGGGGTAAGGCTGCCCAGGACGGGGCAACTCTTGTGCCACATGGGAAGCACTGCTACAAGGCCTTGAGTGGTGGGTGCTCGCGCCCGTCACGCATGACCACTTCACAACTGGGGCCAGGGTCTTGGTTGGGCCAGGGGAGGGGCTGGGCACCTGCTCGTGTGGTTGGTGCCATGGCCCGCTCCAGCTGTGGTAGTAGCTCCAGCAGCGGCCGGCTTCTCTGCAACCATCCGCCCAGCTTCTCGTGCTGGCCCTGCAGTGTGGCGGCGGCAATTGCCTGCCACGAGGTTGCATGGGGATCAGGCTGCCGCAGCCCATTTGTCTGCCCCCCCTGTCTTCCTGCAGCCAGTGTTGTTAATCCCTTACTTTCACGAAGTTCACTTGTAGAATAAAAAGGAAATCAAAACATAATTGTTCAATAAAATAAGAAAACTAAAAAAGATCTGATTGAGTTCCAGATTCATATCTGCTGACTTGTTCCATTTTATACATCCCCACTTGATTTTAAATATATTGTCTAGCTGGTGTAACAGAAAGGTTCAGCTGTCAGCTAGAGACACACACAATGTTCGGGAGAGAGTCTGAACAGCCAATCGCATTCAATGGGTTTTAGAGAAGGCTGGAGGTGAGAGGGAGTTGAGGTTAACAGCAGACTAGGCAGAGAGGAAAAAAGAAGCTCTTAAAAGATTGACTATAACTTTGTTGGTAAGCAGTAACAATTTATCTTATATGAACAGGATTCACTAAAGACATTACTGAAGGTTTCTATTTAGTTACTAATGTTGAGTCATCTGTTACTTTGTAATAAAAGAAGAAATGTTTCAACTGTTACAAAGAGGCTTCTAGTGTTATTCTCTGAGTAAGACTAAAGCACAGCTGTTGCTATACTCCAGTGATGAAAAAAGTTTGTGCTTTTCAGCATTGGTGGCTGTCAGCCCTATACAGTCATAGAGGGATTAAGGTTATAGAAACATTCAAAGGAGAGGTTTCCATAACAGCTGGAGTTGAAAAGAATTGGTCTTACAGTTTGTGTTCCAGTATTCTCAGTGACAAGGAGTCTGTGAGATGACAAAAGAGAAGTAATGGCTTACAAATGCTCTCAAACCATATGCATTTAGCCAATAAATGAAAACCAGAAGAAACTGAACACCTGCTTTTGATGTTGTAACTGCGGGTGCTTGCCGACATTACAGGAGGGGTGGGGAGGAACTTCCATTAGCAAAACTAACAAGAGGGAGATCACGTGAGTCCCTGATCGTGGACAATTTTCATGCCCTTTTCCCATTAAAATAAATTATTTCCCCCCTTTTCCGAATTAAAACCAGTAACATGATGGAGGGCTGGATTTTGAGTCCTGCATCGTGTTATTGATTTCAGTGGAAAAAGGGTAAATAACAATAGAATCCCTGAGCCTACAACTGGCAACTCATGTAATCTCCCTTGTTAATTTTGCTAACAGAAGTTCCTCTTACCTCCTGTAACATCGGGAATGACTCATAGTGCAACACACCCCCTCCCAAAGGAGAATGCAGACATTATTTGATTACAGAATAAAATACCTTAAATACGCCTCATCCACTACAAGATACCTGAAGAGGAGTTTTTGTTTTTAAAAAATAAATAAAAAATCAACCCTATGTAAACTAAAGTACTTTTGAAGTATAGAAACAAAGAACATGGAAATAAGAATTAGTGAAGCAGGACTAGCTTAGTTATGTAGAGTTTTGCATAATATACTAGCTATGTAGATTAGATCAGATCCTTTCTGCATCACCATTGGGACAGAAAAGAAGCCAGTCTTATCCATTTCTCTCTACCTTTGCTGCTGTTTAGCTTCTGGTGTTGAGCCTGCCTTCCCTCCTCCCCAAGAATTCTTATTAAGGTTTTTTTGAGTGCTCTTTTTTTCTCACACTAGTTCAATTGTGGGGAACCTCTGGTCCTCGGTCCTTTTGTGTCCCTGCCAGTTGGCCCTTAAAGCCCCCCCCCCCCATATCCAAATAACAAAATAGGGTTTGTAATGGAGGCCTGATCTGTGACCCTATCTATCAGTCATCAGGAGGGCTGACTGGCTACAAAAATTACAAAAAGAGTATAAAAAATTATACTCTTTTAAAAGTATAATTTATATGGCACCTCTTTTAAAAGAACCTGCTCCTCTTGGGAGATTCAGAAGGGATTGTGTCTCTCTGAAGTAATATGTCTTGGAACTCACCTTCTGGAGTTTGGCAGCCGTGTAAAGCATAATAATAATATAATAAAAATAACTTTTATTTCTATAGCACCCACCACCAGATGACACTTAGAGTGCTGTACAACATAAAAATATAATGTAGAATCCATTTAAAATATAAATCTACATAAAAACAATTTTTAAAAGGAAGGGTAGCAGGGAAGAACAACACACATTAAGGGGAAGCAGCAATGGATCCTAAAAGCATAAAAAATAAGGTTGTCTTAGGTGCTTTTTAAAGGCAAGGAGGGAGGAATTGAGATGACATTTGGAGGGAGCGAGTTCCACACTGAGGGGCCTGCCATGGCAAAGACCTCATTGCCCGCCGTCTTGAGACTCAATAGTGAGATCTCCAAGCAGCAGGTGGTTTCTAAGTGCAGGTAACCATCAGCTTGAGGCTCCAGGAGTAGGTCTCAAATATAGCCAGGCCCTATACTGTTCAGGGCCCTGAAAATCAGCAGCACAATCTTAAATTATGCTTTTGACATTTTTCCCCCTTGTGGTTATATGATTTGGGGCTCTGTAAAGATAGTGTTTGCCACTGGTTTGTATGGGATGTTTGGGATTTTAATTAGGTAGAGATTTGTTGGGAATCTTGGTATGATTAGTTTTATGCTTATCTATTTTTAGTCTCTCTAATTGTTAAGTTTGTTTCCTAGGTTTATGTTTTATTTACTCCGTTCCTTTAAGTGACAATGACCTACGGTCACGTCGTAATAAACGTGAATCTTAAATTCAATCTGTCATTCTACAGGCAGCCAAAATAAAAACCATCTGCCAGCTAGATTTGGTCAGTGAGTAAAGCATCCAATACAGGCAAGGACCCTAATAATAGAATCCAGTATTAAGTATAGAAAATACAGCAAAAGCAAAAATTAACCAGCATCTGTAGGATGCCTACACTCACATTCAAATTTCAGAGCATACTGCCTCTGTTTCTTGAATGATGGCTAGCGAACATGGTGCTACCAAATGAAAGTAAATATGAATTGTGCAGAGGTGGGCAACTGTCAACTCTCGGAAGAAATGGCTGCCTGGAGTCCGGGTGCCCATGCAGCTCCCTCAGTTCTACCTCTTTCAACATGCACCGCNGGTCAAAGCGACGGACTAGGTGGATGATCCTGGCAGCAGAGTTTTGAACAGAGATGAGGGAGGAAAGGTGAGAGCGGGGAAGGCCAACGAGGAGGAGGCGTGAGATGACTAGGGCACGAATGAGAGTTTTGGCAGAGGAGACAGACAGAAAAGGGCGGATCTTAGAAATGTTGTGGAGGGAGAAGCAGCAGGATTTGGCCACGGAGTCAATGTAGGGTTTGAAGGTAAGGTGCGAGTCGAAGATGAAGCCCAAGCTACGGGCTTGGGGAACAGGGAGGATGGAGACCCCGTCAACGGCAATTGACAGGGAAGAGGGAGAGGATGTATTGGGAGGGAAGATAAGGAGTTCAGTTTTCACCATGTTCAGTTTGAGTTGGTGTTGAGACATCCAGGCAGAGATATCAGAGACACAGTTGGTTAGAAACTGATTCCCTTCCTGTTCAAGCTTGTCTCACCAAGAGGGGACTAGAAACTGATTAAGAAAAAGGGAAAGAGGTGCAGGTGAAGAGAGAACTCTATAGAAGGGGAAGGTGACTCAAAAGGAAACCAGTTAGAGGTTTTAAAAGATAATACAGCACCTACTGTAGAGTGTGAGCTATCTGAAGATAACTTAGAGGAGGAGGAGTTATACAAAGAGGGTGACAACTCCTTCCAAAGTTCATTAGAGGTTTAAACTGAAGAAATTTGGGACCAGGAAGAGTTCAAGCAAGAAATTCTCAGGGATCCAAGTTTAGAATCTGAGGCAAATGGCATTAAGTAAGAAGACTGCTTTCACTGAGGAACTCCGAGAACAAGTGGTTTGGAACCAGGGAAGGTTGTATAGGAAGTGGTTACCTAGGGGCAGAGAGGTGTCCTGGGAACCAGTCAAACAACTAGTGGTACCACAAAAGTTCAGGATGAGAATAATGGAGTTGGCTCATGATATGCCATGTGCGGGACATCTTGGGGCAGGAAAAACTCGTAAAAGATTACTTTTAAACTTTTACTGGCCTAAGCAAGCTCAGAATGTATCCAAATATTGTCAGTCATGTGAAACGTGTCAAAAAATAGGAAAAAGAGGTAGTAAGCACAATGCCCCTCTACAGTCCTTAGCTATTACTGGGGAAGCTTTTCAGGGATTGGGAATAGATATTGTGGGTCCCATTTCAAACCCCACACAGAGGAAAAAGAAGTTCATATTAACACTTGTAGATTTCGCAACGAGATATCTGGAAGCAGTTGCACTATCTTCTATAGAAGCTCCGGTAACAGCAGAAGCTTTAGTAGAAATATTTTGTCAACTGGATTTTCACACTGAAATACTTACTGATATTATGAAGTGTTTGTGGAAATGCTGTGGTATCAGACATCTAAAAACAACAGCATATCATCCTCAGTCAAACGGACTGGTAGAGAGGTTTAATGGAACTTTACAAGGAATGTTGAGAGCCTATATTGATCAACACCCTAATGACTGGGACCCGAAACTACTCTACCTCCTATTTGCTTATCGGGAAGTTCCTCAAGAGTCAACGGGGTTTTCACCCTTTGAACTCATGTTTGGCAGATGAGTACAGGGACCCCTAGATCTGGTAAAGGAAGGGTGGGAAGATAAGATTGATTCAGTTAAGACTTCAGTGACTGATTATGTTTTAGGATTTCGGGAAAAGATAGTCAAACTAATGGATATAAAGAAAATATGGTAAAGGCTCAAAGCAAACAGGAAAACTGGTATGATAAGGCAGCTCGTTTGTGAGAATTTAAAATTGGAGACAGGTAATGGTGTTTTTACCCTTAAAGAAAGATAAACTAAAAGCTGCATGGGATGGCCCCCATGTGATATAGGTTAGACACTGTCACCTATGTAGTTTCTATGAGTGAACTGGGAAAAAGACTTACAGTGGTGCATGTTAACATGTTGAAAGCTTTTTACGACAGAGAAGACTTAGTTCTGGGAATCTGCGAAGTGGATAATGTAGAGGAAGAAGTAGTATTGGAGGAATCACTATTTCCTTGCTCAGAGGGAGGGAGTTTAGAAAGTGTAGTCCTTCCTGAAAATATCTCCCCTCAAGATAGAGTAAAGGTGTTAGAAATCTTACATCAGTTCAAGAAGATTTTTTCAAATAAACCAGGGAGAACTGTTTTAGCTAAACATTGCATTGATACTGGTCCCCATCCTCCTATTCATTCACCACCTTCTAGGGTAAATGGGAAGGTTTTATGTGACATCAGGAAAGAAATAAAAGAAATGTTAAAGCTGGGCGTAATACAGCCATCATCCAGTCCATGGGCATCTCTGGTGGTTTTAGTGCCCAAACCGGATGGATCCATTAGGTTTTGTGTGGACTATCAGAAGATAAACGCTATTACAAAACCAGATGCCTACTCTATGCCAAGGATAGATACCTTGTTGGACCAGCTAAGCCCAGCCAAGGTGATATTGACTATAGATTTGTGCAAAGGATTCTGGCAAATGGAATTGGATAGGGATGCGCAAGCCAAATCTGCGTTTGCTATTCCTGATGGGTTATATGAATTCATGGTGTTACCTTTTGGCCTGAAAAATTCTCCTGCTTCCTTCCAGAGACTAGTTAATAGGTTATTAAATGGACTAGGAATGTGTGCCATTGCTTATATAGATGATATCGCCATCTATAGCAAGGACATGGAGGCCCACTTAAAACATTTAAGAGCAGTCTTACTTGCTATACAGAAGGCGGGACTTACTATTAAACCTAGTAAATGTAAGTTTGCTCTCTCTGAAGTTGTATATCTGGGACACAGAGTAGGAAGTGGTATAACAATACCTATGTGGGACAAGGTAGAAGCAATAAGGAACTGGGAAACACCTAAAACAAAGAAACAAGTGAGATCTTTTGGGGGTTTAGCTGGGTATTACCACCGATTCGTTCCATGATTTGGGGCTATTGCTAGTACCTTACATTTGCTGACACAAAAGAAGTTACCTGATAAAGAGGTGTGGGCATCTGAGTGTCAAATAGCATTTGACCAACTGAAAAAGATTTTAACGTCAAGGCCAGTTCTTAGGGCACCTGATTTTGTAAAACATTACTTTGTTGCTACAGATGCCTCAGACACTGGGTTGGGTGCTGTCTTGTTACAAAAATATGAAGGAGTGAAGATCTGGTAGCCTATTCAAGCAGGAAACTTAACAACAGGGAAATAAATTTGTCCTCCATCCAAAAGGAGCGTCTGGCAGTAGTTTGGGCACTAGACAAAGTAAAGCCATACATATGGGGTCAGCCCTTCACAGTGTTAACAGATCACCTCCCATTACAATGACTTCAGACTATGAAAAACTCAAATACTAAACTGCAAAGATGGAGTTGGAAGAATATAACTTCAAGGTAGCACATATAGCAGGGAAGCAAAATGTAATTGCTGATGCTCTGTCCAGAAAGTGCTGAGTTAGAACTTCAGATAACATAGTCTTGTGGAATAGGGGATAATATTGTGTTGTATAAATAGTTTTTATATACTTAATGCTTACTGTAAGTTTCTAAGGAAGTTCCAAGCTAACCTTTAGAAATAAGGATAGCTTTCCACTTTAAAAATAAGGGGAGGGAAGTGTAACAGAAAGGTCCAACTGTCAGCTAGAGACACCTAGAATATTTGGGAGAGAGTCTGAACAGCCAATCAGATTCAAAGGGTTTTAGAGAAGGTTGGAGGTGAGAGGGAGTTGAGGTTAACAGCAGATTAGGCAGAGAGGAAAAAAGAGACTCTTAAAAAATTGACTATAACTTTGTTGGTAACCAGTAACAATTTATCTTATATGAACAGGATTCACTAAAGACATTACTGAAGGTTTCTATTTAGTTACTAATGTTGAGTCATCTGTTACTTTGTAATAAAAGAAGAAATGTTTCAACTGTTACAAAGAGGCTTCTAGTGTTATTCTCTGAGTAAGACTAAAGCACAGCTGTTGCTATACTCCAGTGATGAAAAAAGTTTGTGCTTTTCAGCATTGGTGGCTGTCAGCCCTATACAGTCATAGAGGGATTAAGGTTATAGAAACATTCAAAGGAGAGGTTTCCATAACAGCTGGAGTTGAAAAGAATTGGTCTTACAGTTTGTGTTCCAGTATTCTCAGTGACAAGGAGTCTGTGAGATGACAAAAGAGAAGTAATGGCTTACAAATGCTCTCAAACCATATGCATTTAGCCAATAAATGAAAACCAGAAGAAACTGAACACCTGCTTTTGATGTTGTAACTGCGGGTGCTTGCCGACATTACAGGAGGGGTGGGGAGGAACTTCCATTAGCAAAACTAACAAGAGGGAGATCACGTGAGTCCCTGATCGTGGACAATTTTCATGCCCTTTTCCCATTAAAATAAATTATTTCCCCCCTTTTCCGAATTAAAACCAGTAACATGATGGAGGGCTGGATTTTGAGTCCTGCATCGTGTTATTGATTTCAGTGGAAAAAGGGTAAATAACAATAGAATCCCTGAGCCTACAACTGGCAACTCATGTAATCTCCCTTGTTAATTTTGCTAACAGAAGTTCCTCTTACCTCCTGTAACATCGGGAATGACTCATAGTGCAACACACCCCCTCCCAAAGGAGAATGCAGACATTATTTGATTACAGAATAAAATACCTTAAATACGCCTCATCCACTACAAGATACCTGAAGAGGAGTTTTTGTTTTTAAAAAATAAATAAAAAATCAACCCTATGTAAACTAAAGTACTTTTGAAGTATAGAAACAAAGAACATGGAAATAAGAATTAGTGAAGCAGGACTAGCTTAGTTATGTAGAGTTTTGCATAATATACTAGCTATGTAGATTAGATCAGATCCTTTCTGCATCACCATTGGGACAGAAAAGAAGCCAGTCTTATCCATTTCTCTCTACCTTTGCTGCTGTTTAGCTTCTGGTGTTGAGCCTGCCTTCCCTCCTCCCCAAGAATTCTTATTAAGGTTTTTTTGAGTGCTCTTTTTTTCTCACACTAGTTCAATTGTGGGGAACCTCTGGTCCTCGGTCCTTTTGTGTCCCTGCCAGTTGGCCCTTAAAGCCCCCCCCCCCCATATCCAAATAACAAAATAGGGTTTGTAATGGAGGCCTGATCTGTGACCCTATCTATCAGTCATCAGGAGGGCTGACTGGCTACAAAAATTACAAAAAGAGTATAAAAAATTATACTCTTTTAAAAGTATAATTTATATGGCACCTCTTTTAAAAGAACCTGCTCCTCTTGGGAGATTCAGAAGGGATTGTGTCTCTCTGAAGTAATATGTCTTGGAACTCACCTTCTGGAGTTTGGCAGCCGTGTAAAGCATAATAATAATATAATAAAAATAACTTTTATTTCTATAGCACCCACCACCAGATGACACTTAGAGTGCTGTACAACATAAAAATATAATGTAGAATCCATTTAAAATATAAATCTACATAAAAACAATTTTTAAAAGGAAGGGTAGCAGGGAAGAACAACACACATTAAGGGGAAGCAGCAATGGATCCTAAAAGCATAAAAAATAAGGTTGTCTTAGGTGCTTTTTAAAGGCAAGGAGGGAGGAATTGAGATGACATTTGGAGGGAGCGAGTTCCACACTGAGGGGCCTGCCATGGCAAAGACCTCATTGCCCGCCGTCTTGAGACTCAATAGTGAGATCTCCAAGCAGCAGGTGGTTTCTAAGTGCAGGTAACCATCAGCTTGAGGCTCCAGGAGTAGGTCTCAAATATAGCCAGGCCCTATACTGTTCAGGGCCCTGAAAATCAGCAGCACAATCTTAAATTATGCTTTTGACATTTTTCCCCCTTGTGGTTATATGATTTGGGGCTCTGTAAAGATAGTGTTTGCCACTGGTTTGTATGGGATGTTTGGGATTTTAATTAGGTAGAGATTTGTTGGGAATCTTGGTATGATTAGTTTTATGCTTATCTATTTTTAGTCTCTCTAATTGTTAAGTTTGTTTCCTAGGTTTATGTTTTATTTACTCCGTTCCTTTAAGTGACAATGACCTACGGTCACGTCGTAATAAACGTGAATCTTAAATTCAATCTGTCATTCTACAGGCAGCCAAAATAAAAACCATCTGCCAGCTAGATTTGGTCAGTGAGTAAAGCATCCAATACAGGCAAGGACCCTAATAATAGAATCCAGTATTAAGTATAGAAAATACAGCAAAAGCAAAAATTAACCATCATCTGTAGGATGCCTACACTCACATTCAAATTTCAGAGCATACTGCCTCTGTTTCTTGAATGATGGCTAGCGAACATGGTGCTACCAAATGAAAGTAAATATGAATTGTGCAGAGGTGGGCAACTGTCAACTCTCGGAAGAAATGGCTGCCTGGAGTCCGGGTGCCCATGCAGCTCCCTCAGTTCTACCTCTTTCAACATGCACCGCCTACCAGTGGGCATTTGCCTTTTTGTGTATGTGCCGGAGCACTGAGGGAGCTGCCGGAGTTGGCTGCCCAGCACTGGGCGCTTGCAGCACTGGTGGTAGTGCTAGGCACAGAGGAGGCAGGAAAGGTGAGTTTCAAGTGCTGGTGGGTGGCAGAGGCAGGAGAGTTGAGCAGTGGCAGTGGGTGAAGGGTGTGGGCTGAGGTAGTGGCCCTGGGCAGCGAATGTCTGAGAGAGATTCTGTGAGAGAGACTGTGGGTGAGAGCGTGTGCATTCGGTGACAGCTCTTGACTGTATGATCTTGATGTGTGGCTCTTCATACTGGGAATTTTGCCCATCCCTGGAATACTATGTGGTTGCTGGCTAAATTACTACGGTGCTTACCTTGGCAGTAAAAGATTGTATCCTGTAAAAAAGCTAAATTTATTGGAGCATGATGAATAGGGTTCTTAGTTTTCTCTTTGTGACAGAAAACCAGAGAAAAACAAGAGATTTTGCCTTTTTCTAGAGAATTTAGCAGAAAATGGCAAAAACCTACAGGTTTGGGAGGAGGACACAGCGAGTGCAGGGCAGTTAGGACGTGGATTGGAGCTGAGGGGAAGCAACCTGAAGGCATGTGCTGTGAAGTGACTGGGGCTCTGTATTTGGAGGGGTGCTACAGACCTAAAACTGTTGGGGTTTTTTGGGGGGGGGGTTAGACAGGTGGTGGGACAGGTAGCTGCAAAATTGCATAAAAATGAATATATTATAATAAAATGTGGTGTTCTAAAACATACCCATATATATTGTGGTGTAAGAGAAAGTCAATGAGCGTTTACATTTAATCACAGAAAAACAGATTTGGGGGGGTTTAATCAGAGAATTGGTTGTTTTTTTTTAATCTGAGAACTTCCAGTTTTTTGTCATGGAAAACTAGGAACCCTGATATTGAGAATTAAATGTATAGCAATGTAAGAACAATAAGTATATATTATACAATCATATCATTAATGCCTTTGCTTAAGGGAGCAGAGTCATTAAGGTTCAAAGTGCTTTGTTCACCTCTGGATCATCTGGCTTTTCTATTTTCATTTATTCTGTGGCTCTAATATAAATGTAGAAAAAGGGCAGAAAGAACCTATTCAGTAAATAGCAAAGTGGTGAAAGGTGACAGACCAAAGCTTTTTTGGAATGTAGCCCTTACGTAAGAGGTCTCTGCATGGTCAGAAGGACCCTGAACAGAGAAATGCAGAATGAAGGAGAAGACTTGTATTTTACAGAAGAAAACTCCCCACCATATTATCTAAAAATGGTGACAGTCATTTATCCTAAGTTGAACATTCAGTTGTTATTCTAAAAGAGAATGCAGCAGATCCTCAATCCCATGCCACAAAGACATAATCAAAGAGTCTTATTAGCACCTGTAAATCTCCCTTGCAAGCAAGCCATTGTCATTGTCTGAAATTGGAAAGCTGTAAAGGACCTCTTCGACCAGCTAATATGTAAAACATCCAAATACTTTGGGTATTCTTGAAAAGCAGTAACCAGCCTAAGAACTTTGTAACCTTCACTGCCACCATCAGGGCCAGCCTTAGAAATTGCGGGGCCCAGGGCGAACACAAAATGCGGGGCCCCTCAGCTCCACGCACTTTCCACAGCCCGCCCACTTTCCCATGGCTCCTCCCACTTTTCTGTGGCCCCTCCCATTTTCCCACCCATTTCCATTTGACAATTAGAGAATTGTCATATAAGTTATTTTTAATTTGTCAGTACAATGTGCTCCAAAGAACATTTAAATCTGGTTTTGATGAAAGGGAGCTCAGGACACAGATATGGTTAAAAGGCAAAGACTCTTATTTAAAACACAGGAGGGCATGCACACAGCAGATAGGGACAGATTATCCATGGCCTGAACCCTCCTTCTCGGGAGCATATTCCTATTACACTCCCAACACAGAAGTTCAAACCTAGATCCAGCTGATCAAACATAGATCAAACAGCCCCCACACAGTCACAGCACCCCCCATGAAAGCAGGGATGAGGAACTGAACCTGAGGCCCAGAGCAGCCAAACACAGATCTCAGCAAGTCTTTGTCAGTGTGACCCCTTTCCAGTTACTGGATTTAAGGATCTCGCACCAAAGCACTAAAAATCCAGGTTAAACGTATCAAACATGAAACAACTCCCCCACAATCACAGCACCCTCCAGCCCCTTCCCAAACCATCCCCCAGAGGGCCCCACTCTACTCCCAAAGCCCCACAGACACGTTAGCAGCACAAATGAGCTCCTATCAAAAAAGAGGAGGAAGAGGTATTGGCTGGGTGGCCCTTACCTCAGCAGCTGCTGGGCCTGGCTCTTCTGAGAGGGCTAGAGGTAAGTTCAAGACTGGCAGGCTTAGGTTGTTAAGCAGGAGGGGACAACAGGAACGTTCTGCTGGGCCTCTCCTTGGGCAGGGGGGTGGCTCCCTTTCCCCCTCCAGGAGCTGTGGGGGGAGTGGGGGCAGCCATCGGGGGTGAGGGGGGGACAACCATGGGAGGGGGGAGCAACTCCCTCTCGCGCACACGCTCACCCACACATACACCCTTCTCTCTCTTACACACATTCATTCTCTCATACACATTCATTCAATCGCTCTAGCTCACATATGCTCTCACCTCTCTCTCACACACCCATTCAAACTTCCACACACCCTTTCACCTCTCTCTTTCTCTCTCTTCACTCACGCACCCATTCAAGCTCTCTCACACACTTTCGCCTCTCTCTCTTTCTCCCCCTGCTCCCGGATACTCCTCCGTTTGGATAGCTCCCTGTTTGGACCTCCAGGAGGCAGCACTCAGAGTTTCTTTTGCGCATACGTGCTGAGCTACCCTCTTGTTCCTCAGTCTAATCTCTGCCTCGGACCGACAGGAGGCTTGTTCAGAGCGCTCCGTTAGGGGCGTGGGAAAGATTATTTTCTTCTTCGTCAAGCCGCTCTTTAGATTGGGGGCACAGCACTTGTGCAGCAGCAGGAGCATAAACGGCTCCTCGGTGGGGCCAGAGGGCAAGCGTTCCCAGACCCATTCTAGGAACAGCGACAAGACCCAGGCCAGCTCCCTCGCAAGCGCCTGGGAGCAGGGAAGCCGAGCGGGAGAAAGGACGCAACACTAGCTGGTTGTCCCTCACCTTAGAACTGATCACGCAGTGCGTGAGGCAGTTCAGCCGGAACCCCCAGAACCGGCAGCCGAAGCTCGCCCTCCCACGGGAGCACGAAACAGGCATCGTGGAGGTCAGCGCACCTGAGGAAACAGTTGCGCAGGACACGCAAGTACCTAGTCAGCAGGATGGCTCTATCACATCTCTGTCTGTTACTATGGGAGAAATTCTGGAGTCACTTGACAGGCTTTGTGCTTTACAGACCAAAAAAGGGGACTCCAGGGGGAAGAGGAAGAGGGTTCCCACCAACTCCCCCGCCCCCCTCAAAACAGTGAATAAAAGAGCAGGAAAATCCAAACCTCCACGAGGGGGCGCATGGCCCACCTTTTAGCTTCCCCATCTCTTCAGAGGAAAGCTCCACGGAGGAGAGGCCCAAACGCCTCAGGGCCCAATTCCAGATGCAACTCAGTGCC